>CM060904.1:681429077-682029077 GCA_030737815.1 Allium fistulosum | reverse complement strand
CATTTCTAATCTACAGATGAATATTTGTTTAAATAAATTTAAATTAAACAGTTATACCTCACTGCTCTAAAGGTCGAACTCGACGTAACCCTAGGCGTGCCTCCACGCGATTCGCCAGACTTCCACGCGTGCTTCCTGGTCACCGCACGTGAACGAACGCGACTCCTCCTCCATGGCTCAATCAAATCCCTCTTCGAACTGCCCCAAATCGCTGCCACTCGATCGATCGCGACAGACTTCAACCGCCTCGTCCCCACGCGACTCCATCGTGATCGAAACCCACGAACCCAAAATGCTGCGCCACCCATCGAGCTTCGCCAGTCGCTGCCCATCGTCCCGCCAGGCCCCAAGTCGTGCGAGACTCGTCGACGAAGCCAAGCTTCTCAAACTCGATGCAATTCGATTTTCTTCACGGCTTCGGCCATTGTTCATTTTGATTTTGTTTTTGTTCGTTTGCTTGTGAACGAGAGAGGGGTTCGAAACGAAGATGATTAAAGAGGGGACTCGTGATTTTTATTTCCTTTGAATCGATTTTGAGAAGAGAATGAGCACGCGATTTTCTTGAAGAGTTTTGATTTACACTTCGGCCATTGTTTTCGAACTGGAGAGGGGAACGAAATGAAGTTGCGTGATTATTTAAAAAGGGATGGAGGGAGATAGGAGTATGTGATGCTTCAGGGAGAACGTGTTTGCACGATTTTTTTCGTGATCTTTGGCGTGATTTAAGGGAGGGAAAGTAGCTGATGTTGACCCAATTTAAAAATTAAATTTAAATTGAATTCGATTTAAATTTCAACGCGTTTACTTACCGTGTGCTCACATAACAACTCCGAATAATTCGAAATTTGAAATCCGATAATAATTCAATATTACGGATCCAATGGAACTGGTTTCGTCGAATTCCGAGACTGTGCCTTGGAACGCTATTTTTAAATATCAAATTAAACGATAAATTTCAAAATTGAACAAAACAATTTCAAATTCAATTCCGAAACTTTTATTATATTCAGTATTATTAATAGGAATTTTCGAAGCCTTGAAAACATTTTTAACAGGTCCGAAATTAGCAATTCAGCAATTTATTCAATTTTTAATTATTAATTCAGTTATTTAAATTGCCAAATAAACAGATACATTTGAAATTCAGGTTAAATCAACATTCAAATATTTAAATTCAATTAAATATTCTATTTCAAATGGTCAAAATTTCTGGGTCGTTACACCGGTCTCTTCGAAACAACATTCGATAGTTTCCGGTAAACTCAACCCCGGTTCTTTAGGAAATAAACAGTCAAAGATAAGAGCGGAGATCACCTCCTAACCGTTAGTGGATGGATTTCCTTATCATTTGTCCTAGGAGAACAAAACGAGATTTATACACACAGTACAGCATCATCAAAGATGACTATGCCATATAACTCACGTGTTCCCCCTAGATATTTCCAAGTTACATTTGGGTCCATATTTGATAGTCGGTTATTTAATTATCAAATAAACAAACAACAACCAATTCCATTTGAGATTTATTTATCCATAGCAACCATTAAGCCTCAAAATAAATCTTTATTTAATAAATCTCTTTTCAAAATGTTTGTCTAAAACATTCATATACTTATCTCTCCGACATAAGTACACCCACAAAACATTTGCGAATAACTTCTTACTACCAAATCTAGTTAAAAAGGATTAAACAAATGTTGTTTAAATTGGAGGTAAGGACAACCCTAAACAATATTCTCGTGGTGTTAAATGTGGAACGGATGTTCCATACCACCATTTTTAAAAGGTCAGTTTAGAGAAACCCAAATCTAAAATTCTTTTTATGCTTCTTTCAATAAATCCTCTTTAATCAAATCTATTTCATTCATGAAATCTCTTTTACCTGAAATCCAAATCCATTTCAAAATACTTTCTAAATTCCAAATTCATTTATAAGACCCTTATATAAATATTCCAAATCATTTATAAAAATTGCTTTTATAAATATCCAAACTTTTTTATAAACTCTCTTTATGAATATCCAAATCATTTTCAAAACTTCTTTATAAATCTTTCCCGTTTAAACAACTTCTTAAATAGCCTTAAATCAAATTAGCTTCCTTTAATAAGCAAATCCATTTTATAAATCTCCTTTATTTATGAAATATTCTTTGCTTAAAAACTCAAATCCGTTTACCCAAAACACCTTATAAATTTCCAAATCCCTTTATAAAACTCTTTATGATCTTTTTATAACATGGATAACCATTCCCATTATTTAAAAACATCTTTAGTAAAACCATTTGCCAGCTCATCCTCTAAATATCTTGTTCAAAATGCAATAACTTTGAAACCATTTCAAAAAGAAAATGAAATATTTATCTTTATAAAATCAAATGGAGGCTTAGTGACCACAATGGTGCTTTTAATTTGATTTCACTTATCCAGTTTAACAAGGCATCACATAACAATGGGTATATAAGTAATCAACACATAACAATCAATCAACTTAAGTAAATGTCCAAGATAATTATACTAGCAAAATGGTTTTTTTTCTGCTAATAGATGTCAATTGGTTTTCTCATCATATGGGGTTACTTAAGGGCAAGCGACACAGAAATCCTTTGATTTAAAAGAAATCTGAAAAGAAAACAGTTTAAAACAAAACTGCTTACTTAAACTCAAAGCGATTTTAAAACAATTAAAATCTTATTAATTTGAATCAAATCCTTGTTAAACAGTAATTAAACTCTAATTAAAAGTAATTAAACCTTCATTAAACCTTATTAAATCGTAATTGACTTTAATCAAAGATTAATTTAAATCAAACCCTTTTTTAAAATAATAATTAGTTAATAATCATTTTAAATAAATAAATAATAAATAATTAATTTATCCTTAATTAAATAATTAAATAATAATTAACTTTAGTTAAGTAGAAAATCATGATTAACTTAATTGATTAACATTTAAGTATAAATACCATTTTTAACGAATGATTAAGTACTAATTACCTTTATTAATTAATTGATCAATTAAATAATCATTAAATAAATAAATAATTAAATAATAATTGACTTTAATTAAGTAACAAATCATGATTAACTTAATTGATTAACATTTAAGTATAAATACCATTTTTAACGAATGATTAAGTACTAATTATCTTTATTAATTAATTAATCAATTAAATAATCATTAAATAATTAAATGATAATTCTCTAATTAATTAATTAAAGTTAGAAATCATTTCAAAAAATATTTCTAAGTGAAAAAAGTTTAGATTAGAAAAATAATTAGATTTTTCCGAACTTTGCTATGACCCGTAATTTTCATAACTTGAAAATTTTAATTTTCTAACTTTTAAAACTTCAACTTTGAACTCTGGTCTTCTTTAAAACATGAAAATAAGGTAGTGTTTGGTTTGCGTTTTGAATTTTCGGTTTTGAGTTTTCATGGTTGTTTTCAATTTTCAATTTTGAATGTTTTCTTTATTTTCAGAATGCATTTGGATGTGCCTATTTTGAAAACATGCTTTCAAAAATAAAAATTGGAAAATACGTTTGGTTTGAAATATGGTTTTCATATTTTGAATTTTCATTTTTGTAATTCAATTTTTTTTACATTTAAACCATGATACATAATATATAATTTTTACTATTCATTTTCCATGTTCACATGAACACACTTAGCATGTTGAAAATCAAATAAAGAATAAAAAGAAAGAATCAAATATAATGAATTTAAATGAAAACTACTTACCAATATATCAAGTTACTAATTAAAAATAGGTACTATATAAAAGAAAATACACTAAATCCTAAACATAACAATTAAGCATTAAAGAGAATACAATATTTTTAGCTACACGAGACCAAATTGTATCGGAATTAATAAAATTACAATAAAAAGTTTGTGACAAGGTTTCTAAACACGTAACATAAGAGATGCACCAAATAAGAAGAAAATTGAAAGAAAGCAACTTAAGCATCTTCGATGCTAATACAATAAATGTCTTCCAATTTCCAAATAATATCTGCACACGATGGTACAAAAGTAAGACACATACTGAATCATTGCACAAAATTATAAATTAATGGGTACAGCGACGAGAACATAATTATACTAGCCAGCCATAAGTGTGCATAAAATTATTCTAGGTAGGATTAAATGTATCATCATATGGTGGAGCCATAATCATCCACAAATGCTCAAGTATAAAAAAGAGAATTGAGTGAAAAGATATAGTAAAATCCCTTTGCTTAGTGAAGAAGCTACATCCAACTTAACACTTAATAACAATTAACACCTCTTTCTACATGCTCGTTGATTAAATCATATTCATTTTCTTCAGAGAAAAATGACTAAAGGTTTCGTTAAAAAAATCATAAAATAGTCTAGCATTTGCCACTGGTTAGTAACTTCAATGATTATTATCATAATGCATATGCAAAGTTTTAAGTACTGTTGTGTACATGTATGTTAAAAGTTTGCCAATCTTACTGAATGATTCATTGGAGTAGATATCCATGAGGAATTCAAACGAGTGAGAGATTGAGACAGAGACAGAGACATAAACATGCTGTGCTACTAAATTTGCCACTGATATCCAACACTCTTTGTACAAATTGACAGAGAGATATCATGCCTAATATATTGGACTAAACCATTTGCAAAGATTGTTGGGTTTTGGGGTACTTGAATAATGGATGGGCTTGCACTAAATCATAAAATATCGTACTCTGCTAATGGGCTAGCTATCTTAAGAGTTAAGGCAATGAATACTTAATTTGGCAAGAGTATGTCATTTCACAAAATGTGTCTTTTGTATATAGAATTTGCAAAACAAATTAGTACTATAGAGCTTGTTGTTTAAATTTTAAATCAAATACTGACAATAGGTGGTTTGTTTAAAAATTTTGTGCATAAGTATTGATATAGGTCTATTATTATGTGCAAATTTATTTTACAACTAATCTAGCTAGTAAAAGTAGTTTATAGTGCAAATCAGATGGATCGTTTTCAATAAAAAAATTCAACGTATTAACCATCATAATTAATAAAGACAAGCTCTAAAGGACAATACACTATTATAATTTAAGAACTACAAATATACCATGAAATTCATGAAAAAATCATATATGTGAATAAAGGAGTCAACCTTATAAAGATCGAGCTTCCATATGCTCCAATGCTTTCTCTTCGTACACCAACAACACTTTGCATACAACTCAAAACATAACAATTCACCATGCAAAATTTATATATATCTTGTTATAATAAGAATCAAGAACAAGTTTAAAGACAACTAATTTATTTCCTAAATGATAATCCACATACCATAATAACTATCAGATAAGAATTATGTAAATTTGTAACGACCCACTATTTTGGACCATTCAAATCGACAATAAATCCACATATGTCGGACTTGAATAATACAAAACAACAGATTGTAAATAAATTTGGACCAAATAAAACCAATCACGGACACAGAATATCAGAATAACTCGCAGCGGAAAAATAAAATAAATAGTGGTTCATGAAGCCACTACAATACATAGTCTCAAAACAGATTCAAAATACATAGTCTGAAAAACAGATACAACAGAAGTCCGAATACATAAGTTCACAATACATAAGCAAAGCTGAATGAAATAACTGAAATGGAAAGACAAATAGATAGGCTGATAACTCCAGAAATCTCTAGCTCCAGAAGGTGAATCCAAAGCTGTATCACTCAGGCTGACCCGAGCGTAAAGCAAAAACTCAAACACTCGAGTCAGGACATACATACTTATACAATGTAAACCAACTCAAGTGAACTGTAATAGAAATGCACAAGTAACTTAAAGGATGCTTGGGACCGCCCATCCTCTAAGGATCCGTTAAACTATTTACTATGTAGTAATATTCGTTATTATAATAATGTCTAATAGTAAAATAAGCTTACTTTAAAATAGCATTAAGGAGTGACCCAATATTCCCCTTAACACATAATAGTGCCAATAGTCTATATAGTACCTACATACCTCCAGATCGGGGGCTACGAGAAGATACTCCATAGGTACGACACAAATCAAACTCGTACAAGGCGCACTAGGGTAGGTGACACGGCACAATTAGGCAATGTCAGGGTAGATATACCAATTACGCATCCGGGCTGGTGGAAACGCATAGCAGCCACTACCGCCCACCTCGAGCCACGCTCCCAAAATCAAGGGGTGCACCTAGTCAATCACAAAAGTAATAGAATGGTATCGAAAAAGTGTGTCCGATCAGAGGTGCTACCTCATTGGCCCGAGAATCGCTCCTGTTTTAGCCACCTTATGCCAACTCATGGGAGTCGGGTCCACGTATATACCTTAATAGGATCGTCGCCACCATCCTACTTCATTCTAGAATCTCCACCGCGTACACAGTTGTTAAAGTGGTTTTCGGTATCGACAGAGAGTATGTCCATATCTGATCCCGGTCTCTTTAACAACCAACCGTTATTATAACCCGTGGTTATAAATTTCAAAAGGTTTATATTCAAAAAAATCAAAATATCACTTCCATTTCAAAACCAACATTTCAAAACCCAAATCAAAACGATATCATTTCTATTTAAATATATATATATATATATATATTCATTTAAATCATTTAAATATGAAGTCATTATACTTTTAAATCAAATATTAAATTTCCAGAATTATAGCATTTTCTGAGTTCATTCATTTAATTACAAAATTTCAAACTATTGTATTTTTTAGAAACAGTAGCACTTACAAAGTGTTACAGTAGTTATATTAGTTTCAAAACAGTTCGGTTCAGCAACAACAGCACTTAACAAGTGCTACTGTAGCCCTTTTAGTTATTTCCGAATATAGTTTACTTTTAGTAACTTTAGCACTTACCAAGTGCTGCAGTAGTTTTATTACTTCAGATTTTAGTTAGCTTCAGCAACAACAGCCCTTACCAAGTGCTGTAGTAGCCCTTTATTTATTTCAAACTTAGTTATATTTCAAAAACTATAGCACTTAGCAAATGCTGTCTTAATACTACAGCATTTCTGAAGCGCTACCAATATTAATTCCAGATTTAATATAAAATTTCAGAAACATTAGAACTTAAATTTTAGCCATTAATCTTATAAAAACATATTTTTCGCTTCAAAATTTTCATTCGGATATCTTAACTTATGATTCAATAAAATAAACACTTAATAAGTAAATATCCAATTAAAACAATAATTCATTCATTAAGTCAAAAGTGAATTATTTTCTCAACTTTTATTTTTAACAATTAACTTAATACTTTAATTTAAAATACCATTTCATAAATAAAACTTAATTTCCATTTATTTACTTAACTTATACTTCCATTTCAAACTAAATCTCAAATTTTCAAGTTAAGTTATATTTTCAAATTATAATTTAACCATTTATTTACTTACACATTTTTAACTCATAGAAAAATCACTACACTTTATTTAAATTAATAAAATCCAAATTTAAGTCAAAATATCATATTTTACATTTAAAAATACTTAAAAATTTATAGAAAATATATATAATAACCACGGGTCTGTATAATATTTTCTAACCTAAGTCAAGTGATACGGATAATATATCATTTCAATCTGTAATTTACAAAGAAAAATCCGGGTTTTATCATTTCAAACCCGTAATCCCAAGCAAATAAAAATAAATAAATAAATCACTCGAGGCTATCATTTCAGCCCATAATGATTTTTCTTTATTCTAAAGTCCGTTCGGGTATGTATCATTTCAACCCATAATGATTCTATCCTACAGGGAACTTGCAGTGTGAGAAGCAATAATTAAATGACAGCAAAACATATAAAATAATAACAGATGATGTAACAGGTATAAAACATCATTTATTATCATATAAATATATCATAGGCAAGTATGAATATCATATCAATTTATACAGCTTCACTTGCCATTATTTCGCAATAATATAAGTACATATGTCTAGAGTGGTCAAACTCACCTCTAAAGCTAGAGATCCAAATCAAACACAAGACAAACAACTCCCGAAAACACGATAAAGCACAAATCAAATACGAGTGGATGGAGAGCCAAGATCTGGATCTTGTAAACAAATAAAAATAGAATTTATATACGTATTCATATATTCAACACAAAATGTTGAATCAAAATAAAACAAGTGAAGAACAAATTGGTTTAACAAACAAATGGCTCGGCCATCATGCAAGTAGGCTTGACCACTTTGGTTGTGCTCGGCCCTGGTCACTTTTGAGACAAGTAGGCTCGGTTATGGGCAATTAAACATACGGCTATGGGTTAGAATGTGAAGGGGTAGGAGTTACAAAACAAGGAATGTAAAAGGTCAAGGCACAAGAGGAGTTTGGTTGCACCTAGGCTCAGTCCTATGTCAAGTATGGCTCGGCCATGTATGTTTGGGTCAAGTGGTGCATAGGGTATGGCAAGGCAAGGGTCTGGTCATGGAAAGCAAGAGGTGGTGGTGGAAATAGGTGTGGAGGCCGAGGCAAAAATAGGTGATGGTGATGGTTAAGGTGGTCGGCTATGTGCTTTGTTTGGAGTTTTTGTGGTGGAAGTTCAACTTGGTGGCCACGGTAGTGACTGGCCAAAGGAGGAGGGATGTTGGCCATGGAAGATGAGGAGGAGGAAGTGATGGTGGTGGTCGGTGAAGGTGTGGATAGGGAAGTGGCCGAGCAACATGAAGAAGAACAAAAGGAAAATCAAAAATGAAAAAGAGAATAAGGAAGAAGGAAGCCATGAGAACTTACATTTTTTTCTCAAGAATGAAATGAATGTGAGAATGAGATGTTGAGAAGTTTGTACGTGATTTACCAAAAGAAATGAACGGCTAAACAATGTAAGGTACGGCTATGGCAATGAAAAGACAAAGAAAAGGAAAAGTCACAAGTTAAAGTATGTAACTCTAGTCTCTTTAAATTTCCAATCCATTTATTTAAAATAAACCAATCAAAAATCAAATAAATAAAATAAAAGTCAAAAAAAAATAAAGTAAATAAAAATAGATAAATGGTCTTAGGAAAAATAGAAAAAATGAATATAGAAAATAATTTATTTTATTGAAATTGGAATTAAAATTGTAAACAAAATACAACTTACATTGGAAAATTCCAAAAATTCAATTAAAAATGATTAAAAATAAAAGTCCTTAAAAATAAAATTAAAAGTATTTACAAAATTTTTGGGTTGTTACACTCCCCCACTCAATACTTTTCGTCCTTGAAAAGGAACGAAACAAGGAAAACAAAGGAAAGATCTGGTAGAAAAGCAAAAATACCTGAAATAAACAATTCCGGATTCGAAGCACGCATGCTCTCCTCCGTTTCCCAGGTACAATCTCGGTCATCAGTACTCCATTGCACTTTGACCAAGCTGACAGTTTTCCTTCTTAGCTGCTTCGTATCTCGATCGACATTACGAAGTGGCTTTCTTTCGACAGTCAGATTAGCCTCAATATCCAAACTATCAAGAGTGGAAGGCTGGTCAAAAAGAGATGGATCATGAAGATACCGACGAAGATGCGAAACATGGAATACATTATGTACTCCAGAAAACTTCTCAGGCAAATCCAGACGATAAGCTAAAGAACCAATCCTCTCCAAGATGCAGAAAGCACCAACAAACCTAGGAGCAAGCTTCCCTCTACGACCAAACCGAATCACATTCCTTAAGGGAGAGACCTTAAGGAAAACCAAATCACCAACAGAAAACTCCAAACTCCTCCTACGCCGATCAGCATACTTCTTCTGCCTATCCTGAGCAATCCTCATCTTCCTCTTCATCTCCTCAACCTTCTCCGATGCTTCCAAAATCATATAAGGACCAAGAACCAAACGATTACCGGATTCAATCCAGCAAGATGGGGATCTACAAGATCGTCCGTAAAGAGCAGCAAACGGCGACATTTTAATACTAGCCTGAATTCAAAGATAGAAATGAGATAGATAAAAGATTAAGACAAGATTTAAAATAAGATTGAGATTATACCTGATAACTATTGTTATAGGTAAATTTGACAAGATGGAGATGATCTTCCCAAGATCCTTCATAATCAAGCACACAAGCACGAAGAAGATCCTCTAGAATCTGATTCACCCTTTCCGTTGACCGTCGGTCTGTGGATGGTAAGCAGTGCTTAGATTTAGATGAGTACCAAAAGATTCCTGAAAAGCTTTCCTAAACTGACTAGTAAAGATAGGATCACGATCACAAACAATACTGAGAGGGACACCATGGAGACGAACAATCTCTCTCATATAGATCTCGGACAAACTAGAAGCAGAACGAGTAGACTTGACCGGAATGAAATGAGCGGGCTTGGTCAGTCTATCAACAATAACCTAGATACTCTCATTACCCCCCCTAGTCCTCGGTAATCCATCAATAAAATCCATAGAAACTTGTTCCCATTTCCAATTGGGAACCTCAAGGGGCTGCAACAAACCAAGGGTCTTCTGATGATCTACCTAGACTTTTGACAAGTCGCACACCTACTAACAAAAATGGAGATATCTTGCCTCATCCCTCTCCACGAATACAACTTCTTTATATCCTGATACATCTTCATCACACCTGGATGAATAGAAAGTCTGTATCCATGATTTTCCCAAATTAACTCCTGCCTCAATCCATCAACATTCGAGACACAAATCCTATTATTAATCCTCAAAATACCTCTATCATCGATCCGAGCACCACTGCCATCAAGACTACTACTACCAACCCTACTACGAGCATTCTCCTTCATCAATCTAACCATCTCATCCTCATCCTGCTTAGCCATGATACGATCCAAAAGAGGAGAAGAAACAACCAGCTGACACAAATAGCCTTCTTCCGACTCAAAGCATCTGCCACAACATTAGCCTTCCCAGGGCTATAGTTGATGTCAAGGTCATAAGAAGCAAGAAACTCCAACCACCTAACTTGTCTCTGATTCAAATATTTCTAGGTGAAAATATACTTCAAATACAGATGATCCGTAAAAAGCTCGAACTTAGCTCCCAAAAGATGATGCCTCCAAAGCTTCAAAGCAAAAACCACAGCAAATAATTCCAAATCATGAGCAGCATAATTGACTTCATGGGTCTTCAACTGATGACTGGCATAAGCAATGACCTTCCCATCCTGCATTAGAACAGCTCCCAAACCTTCACGACAAGCATCAGTGTATACCGTTAATCCCTCATTTCCATTTGGAACGGTAAGAATTGGTGCAGAAGTAAGCTTGTTCTTTAACTCATTGAATGCAGCCATACACTCATCACTCCATATAAACTTAGCATTCTTTCGAGTCAAAGCAGTGAGAGGTGCAGCAATCCGAGCAAAATTCTCAATGAATCTCCGATAATAACCGGCAAGGCCTAGAAAACTACGGATATCAGTTGGAGTCCTAGGAGTTTCCCAATCCTGCATAGAATAGGGATAAATAAGGACAGCCGAAAAGATAGAATAAATTAGCAAAGAGAGAGGAGAGAAAGGCTTACATTGATCGCAGTGATCTTGACTGGATAAACAGAAACTCCATTTCCAGAAAAAATATGCCCGAGGAATCGGACTTCATCCTTCCAAAAATGGCATTTAGAAAATTTAGCCTTCAACTGATGATTTCTATGAGTCTCAAGAACAGATTTCAAATGTGACTCATGCTCTTTCTTGGACTTAGAGAAGACAAGGATATCATCAACAAAGACCAGAACAAACTTGTTAAGCACATCACGAAAAACATGATTCATCATATCAACAAAGAAAGCAGGAGCATTAGTCAAACCAAAAGGCATGGCTAACCATTCATAGAAACCATTCTCAGTACAAAAAGCAGTCTTTGGAATACTTTCCTCAGCAACTCTGAGCTGGTGAAAACCGGTGGCAAGATCAAGCTGAGAGAAAATAGTAGCACCATAAAGCTGATCGAACATATCATTGATGCGAGGCATTGGATATCTGTTTTTCATAGTGAGCTTGTTCAGCTCCCTATAATCAACACACATCCTCAAAGATCCATTGGACTTGGTAACGAAAACCACCACTGCTCCCCATTCGGAATGGCTAGGTCTGATCAGACCATTGGAGAACAAGTCCTCAATTCGATTCCTCAACTCGACTTTCTCACGGGGTGCCATTCTTCTAGGAGGAAGAACTACAAGTCGAGCTCCAGTTATAAGGTCAATGCGAAAATCGATTTCCCGCTTAGGAGGTAAAGTAGTGACTTCACCAAATACACCGGGATAGAGTTTGACCACACGAGTCGACTGAAGGTCAACAGGAGAAGAATCCAAAGAATAAATAAAGCTGTTAGCATAATCATGAGGCATAAGACACTGAATAACCAAAGAATTACCCCGATCATCAACAAGAGAAACAGTTCGGGATTTACAAGAGATATGAGCATCATGATTCCTTAACCAATCATCTCCAAGCAATAAATCAAAAGTATCAAAACCAATAACATAGAAATCACCACTAAAGCGATGATCAGAATGGATAAGTTTCACTCCTCTACAAATCCTACTAAGGTTCACGGGACCCCCAATAGGATTAGAAACCTATAAAGGAACAGAAGCATACTCAGGAGAAAGGCGATGCTCAAACTTATCACAAATAGCTAGAGAAATAAAACTATGTGAAGCTCCAGTATCAAATAAAACATGAACTGGATGCTTAAATAAATAAAAGGTGCCTTGGAGAGTACCTTGGTTATCACTAGGAGCAGGAGCAGGTGGAGCAGGTGAAGAAGCAGAGGTAACAACAAAAATACCATATGGCTTGCCCTTCTGATACAAAGGACAATCATTCTTGAAATGACCAGGCTGCAGACAGACATGCCAGAGGTTGTTCCTGGTATTCTGAGGTGGAGGAACAACATCACCAACTGAAGTAGGGCAACTATTAGCATAGTGTCCCTTCTGATCACACTTGAAACAGGTAATGGAAGATAGGTCGATAGGCTGCCTCTGAGAAGGAGAAGATGAAGATCCCAATCCTGGATGCTTGAGCCAATTCTTCTTCTGTTGATGGAAATTTGGCTTTCTCTTCTTAGAGTTAGCAGAGGAAGACTGAGATGACGGAGCACCAGTAACAGCAGGACCCTTGGAAGTAGGGTTCTCATAACGAATAGCCATATCCATAAGCTCGGTGAAAGTGCCATGAACATGAGAAATGAGACGATCATAGAACTCTGGGCGAGCTCCAGCTATGAACTTCTCATTCTTCTTAAGTTGGGTATTAATAAGGCCAGGACCAAACTTGGAAAGTTCATTGAACTTCCACTCATACTCAGAAAAGGACATGGTACCCTGCTTGAGATCCATAAACTCACGATAAAGCTGAGATTTCCCGGCTTCGGGCATCCATTTTGCCACAAAAGCCTCCCTGGAAAAAGATAGATAAGCTTAAGATAGATTTTAAAGAGAAAAAGCTGAATAGAACACAAGGCAACACCAGAAGATACCTAAACTGATCCCAAGAAATATCTACCTCCATAGTCTGAGCTGTGATAGACTCCCACCAATACAAAGCTGCTTCCTTCAACTGTCAAGCTGCCAATTGACGCTTCTGCACATCAGAAATATCCAAACCAGTAAAAATCCTCTCAAGACTCCTCAACCACTGTTGAGCCTCTATGATGCTCTTAGATCCAGTAAACTTGGTACCACCAAGTTGAGTGAATTCCTTGCAAAGGGTAGTGAACCTGATGGGTGCAACAGGCTCGGGAACTGGGGCGATACCACGACCCCTACCTTTGGCATTCCTACGATTCATCCTGAAAAATCAAGAATGAATTTTAGGACAAAGGTAAAACAGAAAGACAAAGATAAGATTCAACTAGAAATGGAAACCCTAATCAACGAATTCAAATAAACAAGATGGATTCGAAAGGAATGAAGTTAAGAAAATGAGATTTTAAAACAAGAAAATTTTTATATCCAAAATAATCTTTTTAAGATCATTTGAAAAACATTTTATACTTAAAAATACGTTCTCTCACAAAGAAATGATTCTAAGATTGATTTCACTCATTCTAGGGTATTTCTACCCTATCTCTAATGAGTTTTTGCTCCATAGGCTAAGGTTTGCCTAAAACCAAAGCTCTGATACCAAATGTAATGACCCACTATTTTGGACCATTCAAATCGACAATAAATCCACACATGTCGGACTAGAATAATACAAAACAACATATTGTAAATAAATTTGGAGCAAATAAAACCAATCACAGAATCACAGGCACAGAATATCAGAATAACTCGCAGCGGAAAAATAAAATAAATAGTGGTTCATGAAGCCACTACAATACATAGTCTCAAAACAGATTCAAAATACATAGTCTGAAAAACAGATACAACAGAAGTCCGAATACATAAGTTCACAATACATAAGCAAAGCTGAATGAAATAACTGAAATGGAAAGACAAATAGATAGGCTGATAACTCCAGAAATCTCTAGCTCCAAAAGGTGAATCCAAAGCTGTATCACTCAGGATGACCCGAGCGTAAAGCAAAAACTCAAACACTCGAGTCAGGACATACATACTTATACAATGTAAACCAACTCAAGTGAACTGTAATAGAAATGCACAAGTAACTTAAAGGATGCTTGGGACCGCCCATCCTCTAAGGATCCGTTAAACTATTTACTATGTAGTAATATTTGTTATTATAATAATGTCTAATAGTAAAATAAGCTTACTTTAAAATAGCATTAAGGAGTGACCCAATATTCCACTTAACACATAATAGTACCAATAGTCTATATAGTACCTACATACCTCCAGATCGGGGGCTACGAGAAGATACTCCATAGGTACGACACAAATCAAACTCGTACAAGGCGCACTAGGGTAGGTGACACGGCACAATTAGGCAATGCCAGGGTAGATATACCAATTACGCATCCGGGCTGGTGGAAACGCATAGCAGCCACTACCGCCCACCTCGAGCCACGCTCCCAAAATCAAGGGGTGCACCTAGTCAATCACAAAAGTAATAGAATGGTATCGAAAAAGTGTGTCCGATCAGAGGTGCTACCTCATTGGCCCGAGAATCGCTCCTGTTTTAGCCACCTTATGCCAACTCATGGGAGTCGGGTCCACGTATATACCTTAATAGGATCGTCGCCACCATCCTACTTCATTCTGGAATCTCCACTGCGTACACAGTTGTTAAAGTGGTTTTTGGTATCGATAGAGAGTATGTCCATATCCGATCCCGGTCTCTTTAATAACCAATCGTTTATAACCCGTGGTTATAAATTTCAAAAGGTTTATATTCCAAAAATCAAAATATCACTTCCATTTCAAAACCAACATTTCAAAACCCAAATCAAAACGATATCATTTCTATTTCAAAATATATATATATATATATATATATATATATATTCATTAAATCGTTTAAATCAAATATTAAATTTCCAAAATTATAGCATTTTCTTAGTTCATTCATTTAATTACAAAATTTCAAACTATTGTATTTTTCAGAAACAGCGGCACTTACAAAGTGTTACAGTAGGTATATTAGTTTCAAAACAGTTCAGTTCAGCAACAACAGCACTTACCAATTGCTATTGTAGCCCTTTTAGTTATTTCAGAATATAGTTTACTTTCAGTAACCACGGCACTTACCAAGTGCTGCAGTAGTTTTATTACTTTAGATTTTAGTTAGCTTCAGCAACAACAGCCCTTACCAAGTGTTGCAGTAGCCCTTTATTTATTTCAAACTTAGTTATATTTCAGAAACTATAGCACTTAGAAAATGTTGTCTTAATACTACAACATTTCTGAAGCGCTACCAATATTAATTCCAGATTTAATATAAAATTTCAGAAACATTAAAACTTAAATATTTAGCCATTAATCTTATAAAATCATATTTTTCGCTTCAAAATTTCATTCGGATATCTTAACTTATGATTCAATAAAATAAACACTTAATAAGTAAATATCCAATTAAAACAATAATTCATTCATTAAGTCAAAAGTGAATTATTTTCTCAACTTTTATTTTTAACAATTAACTTAATACTTTAATTTAAAATACCATTTCATAAATAAAACTTAATTTCCATTTATTTACTTAACTTATACTTCCATTTCAAACCAAATCTCAAATTTTCAAGTTAAGTTATATTTTCAAATTACAATTTAACCATTTATTTACTTACACATTTTTAACTCATAGGAAAAACACTACACTTTATTTAAATTTATAAAATCCAAATTTAAGTCAAAATATCATATTTTACATTTAAGAATACTTAAAAATTTCCAGAAAATATATATAATAACCACGGGTCTATATAATATTTTCTAACCTAAGTCAGGTGATACGGATAATATATCATTTCAATCCGTAATTTACAAAGAAAAATCCGGGTTCTATCATTTCAAACCCGCAATCCCAAGCAAATAAAAATAATAATAAAATCGCTCGTGCCTATCATTTCAGCCCATAATGATTTTTCCTTATTCTAAAGTCCGTTCGGGTATGTATCATTTCAACCCATAGTGATTCTATCCTAAAGGGAACTTGCAGTGTGAGAAGCAATAATTAAATGACAGCAAAACATATAAAATAATAACAGATGATGTAACATGTATAAAACAGCATTTATTATCATATAAATATATCACAGGCAAGTATGAATATCATATCAATTTATATTGCTTCACTTGCCATTATTTCGCAATAATATAAGTACATATGTCTAGAGTGGTCAAACTCACCTCTAAAGCTAGAGATCCAAATCAAAGACAAGACAAACAACTCCCGAAAGCACGATAAAGCACGAATCAAATACGAGTGGATGGAGAGCCAAGATCTGGATCTTGTAAACAAATAAAAATAGAATTTATATAAGTATTCATATATTCAACACAAAATGTTGAATCAAAATAAAACAAGTGAAGAACAAATTGGTTTAACAAACAAATGGCTCGGCCATCATGCAAATGGGCTTGACCACTTTGGTTGTGCTCGGCCTTGGTCAGTTTTGAGACAAGTAGGCTCGGTTATGGGCAATTAAACATACGGCTATGGGTTAGAATGTGAAGGGGTAAGAGTTACAAAACAAGGAATGTAAAAGGTCAAGGCACAAGAGGAGTTTGGTTGCACCTAGGCTCAGTCCTATGTCAAGTATGGCTCGGCCATGTATGTTTGGGTCAAGTGGTGCATAGGGTACGGCAAGGCAAGGGTCTGGTCATGGCAAGCAAGAGGTGGTGGTGGAAATAGGTGTGGAGGCCGAGGCAATAATAGGTGGTGGTGATGGTTAAGGTGGTCGGCTATGTGCTTTGTTTGGAGTTTTTGTGGTGGAAGTTCAACTTGGTGGCCACGGCAGTGACTGGCCAGAGGAGGACGGATGTTGGCCGTGGAAGATGAGGAGGAGGAGGTGATGGTGGTGGTCGGTGAAGGTGTGGATAGGGTAGTGGCCGAGCAACATGAAGAAGAACAAAAGAAAAATAAAAAATGAAAAAGAGAATAAGGAAGAAGGAAGCCATGAGAACTTACATTTTTTTCTCAAGAATAAAATGAACGTGAGAATGAGATGTTGAGAAGTTTGTATGTGATTTATCAAAAGAAATGAACGGCTAAACAAGGTAAGGTACGGCTATGGAAATGAAAAGACAAAGAAAAGGAAAAGTTACAATTTAAAGTATGTAACTCTAGTCTCTTTGAATTTCCAATCCATTTATTTAAAATAAACCAATCAAAAATCAAATAAATAAAATAAAAGTCAAAACAAAATAAAGTAAATAAAAATAGATAAATGGTCTTAGGAAAAATAGAAAAAATGAATATAGAAAATAATTTATTATTATTGAAATTGGAATTCAAATTGTAAACAAAATACAACTTGCATTGGAAAATTCCAAAAATTCAATTAAAAATGATTAAAAATCAAAGTCTTCAAAAAAAATTAAAAGTATTTACCAAATTTTTGGGTTGTTACAAAATTACATCTATATTAAATTTGAGCAATCAGTAACCATGAGACGAGGAAATTCAAGAGTGGGTTTCAAGATTTTCTTGATGTTTAAAAGTATTTACAAATTAGGGTCATAGAGTTCGGTACACGGTTGTCGTATAACACATATGAGGTTATTTCATGTAATAGTTTACTACTAACAGAGTTCATACCAACTCAAAACTCCATGCCACCATAAATTTGTACCTAGCTAATCATTAGTTTATGCATACACCACATCAAAATACTAACACAGTTGCATGTTTGAAATTGGTATCTTAGTCCTTCTCTAGAAGATTTAAATGCTTTGAATCACATTGTTACGGTTGTTTTACATTTAATGACTCTCAATGATTATGAGTTATTATTTACTCATATTATCTTTACCATTTTAACATGAAAGTATTCAATTTTCCTTCTTCGTCATTTTGACAAACATTTTATATGCAATTTGAACTGCAGTTTACTCAAATGTAAATCAGCAAATGACTTATTGAAACAAACTTCTGTGTTTATGAAATCAAATAATGTGCAATTAAAGAATACCTACTCAATCGAAAAACACAATTAATATACAAGAAGTCTCGGTTAATTTGGGTAAAATTAGTAGGTACCTAAAGCCGACATTGGCCGGTTTGGTGGTGACAGTAGAGAGATAGCAAAAGTGGTGATGGTTCACGATGGAGGCTGATGGTACAGCTTCCGACGGTTGAATCGCATGGTGTAATTTAGAATTTGTCCGTGTTAGCAGCGAGGATGAAGACGAAGTTTGGGGAAGACAAAGTTGGAAATTAGGCTTTTTTGCGGCCAGAAAATGAAATTGTGTGTTCCCATCGTCTTTTATTATTGTTTTGCATGTTACTGGATTTGGGCCAAAATGGTGAAAACAACAAAAATTTGTTTTCTGTTTTACATGCAAAGCTCGTTTTTGAAAATAAATGTTTTCCAAAATGTGTTTTGCAAAATTTCAAACCAAACAACTTTTTAGAATTTTGAAAAATTAAAAACTGAAAACGGGCTGAAAACAATAAACCAGAAAGGCCTTAAACTTTTGAAACCAAAATTAAAGTTTTAAACTTGAAAACTTTTCACTTTGAAATAAAAATCAAACTTTCGACAAAAAGCGGATTTCTACGTCGCTTTTGGTTAGCGAATCACTACCTTTATGTCATGAACCCACATATAACAAATACAACATTTCAACATAATATCACATCATAATATTATAGCAAAATCACAAGTAAGAATATTACTTCACAATTACTAACCAACTTTTCTAATATTCAAGGTATAATCTTTAAAGCATACTCAAACTTTGACATAAGCAATCAACTCCAAATCAATATATATGCATGCATACACAACATATAACATTACCATATACTTAAGCAACATTTTAAGTCATAAATTTTACAATAACTTGAGTTTTAAAAACACAAACTTTACACACCAAAACACTTACTAACTTAACCGGATTTGCACTAACTTCTCGAACAACACAAGAAACAAGCTTCACTATGCTAATGGCTTGATTTAGTGGACCTTGGTGGAATGTTAGGGCTCGGCCTAGGCAAATATAGGGATCGGACTAGGCAAATATGGGGCTCGGCCATGGTACAAAGTGAGGAGTTAGGGTGTTGTTTTGGATGTAAGGTGATTTAGAGTAGTTCTAACTTTAATTTTTGGAATATATAAACTAGTTTCAACTTAATAATTGAATTTTTGGAGCCAAGAATGGATGTAGGAATTTATGAAGAAGAGAATGGAAATGAAAATGTCTTAGGAATTTTAGAAAGTGAAGATAAATGTAAGGGTATGGGTATTTATACTAACCAACTTTGCAAACTACCAAAAATAACCTTAACCAATGAGATGTTGCCACTTGTCTCTCCATCCTCTCTTGTTGCACACGTTGGTTAAGGCCCCCTTACCCCCAAATCATGTTACTCATGTTGTGTGTACTTGTGATGACTTTAAGGTATGGCTTAACATGATAACTTTCTTATTTTATTTTCTTTTAAACTTATTCATAATTAGTCACGTCACTTCTCATATGTATATAAATATAAGTTAACATATATAAATGTGTTTATTAATACCAATCCTAACATCTATATGTGTGTACATGGTGCACAAACGTGCACAATGTTTCCGACGACTTCAGGGTGTTGAAAAGTAGAATTTTCGAAAAACGCTTTTCGGTCACATTTTCTATTTTCTATGAACTATCTATGTTAATAAACATGCTTTGAAAATGATTTTAACATCATTATTAAATAATTAAAATAGGTTTATTTGCTAATAAAATCCATTTAGTGATTATATAAAAATATATTTAAATAGCCTATTTCAAAGTTGCAAAATCCTGGGTCGTTACAAATCTATTTTACCATCATTTGTTATTATTTGAAAGAGTTATATTTTAATTGTAAAAACTATTATTTGAATATTTAAAATTTTATTAAATATTCACAAATAAAGACAGTAAAATTTCGGGTCGTTATACTCTCATCCCATAACTTTTTTATACATCATAATCAATTTTCTAATATCACAAAGGCATCATTATCAGACATTTCGAACTCACATTCATTTATTAAGGTTACCTCATAATTAGGTGTTTATTTCTCATTTAATTCTACAATACACATGTGAATACACTAGTTCACTTAAGGGATCCACCGATCCCGATCCACCTAATCCACTTAGAAGTTGGAAGCGCACATAAGCATGATTAGACAAGCATCCTTACCCATGGCCTTCAAAGCTCTCCTAATCCCAAAAGCTCATGGTTTATGTTTTTATTCATTCATCATAATTGGTTATAAAATTCTACTTTAGGTCCTGTGATCTCTCAGATTCAATTCTACTCACTTGAGAGTCAATCCCAATTATACTCACTTTAAAAACATTCATCTATTATATTCATTTATAACATATCATAAATGACTCTATATATGTTGTGTAAGTCAATCGATAGGGTTCACACAACATCATATAGTACTAATACCATAATAAGTAAGACACACAATACCACTTATGGTCGCACACATTCATATAAGATCAATTTCTCATATTTGATCATGGTAAACGAATTCAACATCACATCAAATTTATTAGCTTACATTTAGATACTTTACATTTTCATACATTTACAAGCTTTTAGAGGTCATTACATGTTCATTCAACACATAACCAATCTTATTTCATTATGTAATCAATAGTTGGATCATCGCCACACTATGGCATAGGGCTACATATCATATCAGTCAATGCGTTATCAAAGCCATTGGCTTGCATCACTAAGCTACCACCTAACACTATCGGCTACAACACATCCGCATGTCCATTAGTTTCCAAAGTTATCGCACACTCATTGCACACAACGTCCCTAACTCTATAAGATGTCAAGCGAGGAATCTACCAGATCCAACAATGGGTGCTACCAATTTTATTATTGCAACCAGCAATGGGTTCTATTAGTGAATTATTACATTAGACAAACTAGGCTATCAATGAGGGTTAATGCCACTTGCAATGATGTTATTGGTCAAATATTGCATTAGACACCAGGTACTATCAACATGGGTTATCTCAACATGTGATTCGTGTGTCCACAACTAGCCAGTGGGTGCTATCACTAGGTGAAAACACAATTAACTGAGTGGTGCTACCATAATTAGCAATGAGTGCTATTGCGTCTATTTGATGGGTGTTACCGCATTTAGCCAATGGGAGTTATGTAAGCGACGTTGGGTCCTATCACATTTAACCAATGGGTGTTATCACAACTAACAATGAGTGTTATTGCATTTAATCAATGAATGTTATCGGTTCAACATAAGGTGGTGTTGTTTAGCTATTGAATTATTAGATAATGTTATTTATATAGGCTATCATTTTAACTTATCGGTGTAGTTACCAAAATTTGTGATGGTAGCTATTATTTGGACTATCACAACATGCAATGGTAGTCGTTGAGGTGAGTTGCTATCAATTAACCAATGGATACGATGATGACATTTTAGTAATGAGTGTTAAAATATTTTACTGCCTAATAAATTACTAACCGCTTGACTTAATTGTAAAACTTGTAATATTTTCGTTTGTTCTTTTCAAAATGAAATGATCAAGTCTATCATATTCAGTAAGAACCTCTCCATTATATATCCTCTTAGTTAACTAACTTTTTAATTATGGTAATTAACTTCTCTACTACTTAATTTCTACCAATTACCGAACTAATGGAAAATTCCTAGAAATTCACTAAAAGTTAAACACATTTCTTTACCTTCAGTAAAAACTTTGGCCAAAAATATTAATTTTTTCACATTAGCAATGATTATGTTGACTAGTTTTCTATTCAACCTTAGAATGTTATGAATGCATTGTGAAAAAAGGTTTGTTGCTAATAACTGGGCTTAAAAATAGAGAAAATGAGGAGTTAAATACACAGCTAAAAGGTAAAAAATACAAAAAAATAGAGTGGTTCAGCAAAAACGTCAACATCCACAGTGAAGTACCCTTACAAAAAATACAAAATATAGAGTGGTTCAGCAAAAATAGCAACATCCACAATGAAGTACCCTTACTATATATTTCTCTTACATTTATAAGGAATTGCAAGAGAATAATTAAAAAAGGGCACTTAAGACTAACAAAGCTGTGTAATTTTAAGGACGTATGCAGTAACAAGAGCGCTGAACTATGCGTAGTATTCAGAGTTCTTGAATGTTTAAACCATATTTAAACCCCTTTGAAGTTGCGAAGTAGGGGGTATCTGTAGCAGCTTAAGTAGATGGTGGACGGTTAAGATCAGATTATAGAGCTGGCGGAAAAAGTTCTTAACCGTTGATCTGATTATAGAGGTAGATGGTCGACAGCTGTAAAGTGTGTTAAAAGATGTGTGGTGTTTGAGAATACTCATTGCCTCTCTATACTAGCCCCGGGCTTGCATTAAATCCCCATTTAATTCTAATGGTAAGCCACATCAGTTTAACCGCCTACTACGGTGCTTCTAATGGATGGATTGAAAACTTTGTCGTTCACTTGAATGCCCACATGGCTGAGCTGGTTGACCACTGTCAGCAAAATGGAAGAGACTTGGAATCATGTTGAGGACCATTTGGGAAAGGCGGTTAATGATCGAGTGCGAGGCGACTAGGAGGGAGGCCTGATGTGTTAATACAATAGATATTATTTTGATGACAACAATCATATAAATATAGGTGCTAATGTTTTTCCTAAGATGTATTGAATATTTTGCAGGATATTACATAGGTTTATACAAGTACAAGATAATCGAGTTTGAAGACTGGTCGGTAAAGAGACTATAGTTAATAGTTAACATATATTAGATAAATTTGTTAAAATCATTGAATATCAACTTTCTTTTCGTTGAAAACTCTCTTACCAAAATATTTATTTTATTTTCAAAATATATTTTTACAAATATTTTATAAAAAATTTATACATGAAAACTATATAAAAACTATTTTTAAATGATTTTACAAAATATCAGAATTTTATAACACTTTAAATATGTTATTTTTACTCAAAATACAAGGATATGTCGATGTACCCTTCCTATATATGTTGACATATACCGTTGAATTTTTTAAATTTTTTTGAAATAGTTGTAACTTTTGGCTCCATCTCTTCGTGAACAGATATGTCCCTTCAAACACTATATAAAGGGGATTAGAAAGTGAATTTTTACAACTATTTTCTCTGTATTCTACTCACTCAAATTTCTCATTATATAATTCACACAATCCACTTTCTATTATTCTTCAAATTCACTCAAATTCAATCTCTTCTATACTACATTCATTCTCTAAAATCTACTCACCGATTAGCAAGTATTCACTCATCAATTCAAAGATCGAAGTGCTATAAAAAAGCTATAGGATATTTTATATCCATAGTACAATTATTTGTATTTGGAATCAACTACTCTCTACTACTATTTTGTATGGATGTGTTTGTTACCCGTTCAAATCAAGTGGGTGTGCTTGTTGTCCGTTCAAACCAAGTGGGTCTACTTGTTTCCCGTTTAAATCAAGTAGGTGTGTTTGTTGTTCGTTTAAATCAAGTAGGTCTACCCGGAGCTCGAAAAGTCAAGAGGGTGTATCTTGTTTCCTTGAAATCAAGATTGTATTCTAGTTTGCTTGCTACCCGTTCAAAATAGGAGATTGAAAGGAAATCTATACAGATATTGTGCAGGGTTGGATGTAGAATTGATTAATCCGAACTAGTATAAAACTCCTGGTGTCATCTCTCTTAGTTTTATTTTACTTTTACTGTATTTATATATATATATATATACATATCTATGTGTGTGTGATTGCCTGTTAATATATATCTATGTTAATTATCTACGATTTGATTTAAATCTTGAAACTATTTAGAAAAGTTTAATATAAGTTATAAAATACTATTCACCCCCTATAGTGTTAAAGTAGCCTTAAGGTCCATCCACGGTAGTATAATTTATACTATATAGCTTCCCAGATGATGCTAGTTGGAGTTGGTTGCACTGAAGTCATACTGAAGATGGGCAATGCTAGGGCCATTCTTGCCTGATGTGTTGTCTGTTAGGACAGGCTTAGATAGGAGCCAGCCATCGACTGATGTGATGTCGGGCGAATTGTGTTGGCTTTTAGCTGCTGTTGGAAAAAGTTCAATATAGGAGAACTGGTCGAGACCGAGGAACCGAATCAGACCTTGTCTAGATCTTGTCTATGTATGAAAGTTACTTTAGGATGAAACGACTGAGCCTCATCTTGGCGCCTTGTTGAGTAGGAAGGTTGGTTTAAAACCAACATGAACTCAGGTTGGCTTTTATGAGCTGGTAGAAGACCACTTGAGCTGGCTTTGGTTGGGCCAGACTGCCTTTTAATTTTCTTTCCAACTACTTGCGAGAAAATTATGCAACATTTTTCTTCTAAGTTTGTATCCGCTTGAGGGTGTGGGCTTGAAAAACTATATAAATCTTGTTGATTGATGGCACTATGACGCATTTAATGCTCTTTCCATATGGTTTTGCAACTAGCTATGACGGTTCATTTTTCCAAACATGGAAGGAGGCGTGTCATGTCTTCCCACATGCATGATTTGAGTTAATACTGATCTCTTTTGAGTGGTTGGGATTTTTTTGCATTTTGAATTCAATGCATGCGATTGAAGTCGTGAGTATACAAATATCCCTTCTTCTTCCCTAGGCCCACAAATCGCTCTTCATGGAAAAATTTCAAAGCTTGTGAATCATTCGCAATTCTTTACTGATAAAAAGCCATTGGCTTCATCATCTGTTTCCTTTCCAAACTCTTTTGCACTCATGTCTCTTTATTAAATTTTGTTGGGACATTGAGAAAAGAAAAATCCCTTCGGTGTTTGAACTACTACATGTTGATTGCAGCTCAAACCATTGATTGGAAACTTCTACTTGGGGCAGACTGTGTCTTGCCGTTGGACTTGGACACTTGCCAACCGGCCAAGAATCTGATAGTAGTCGAACTTCGGTTTTGGACTAACTATCCAGGTGAAGCTAGGGCGCTTCCTTACTTTGAGGCTCAGACAGTTCAGACCTCAGGTTGGTTTGGACACTTATCCGCTTCTTTGGAAGAAGTAGGGGTTGTAGCCTCTATTTCTTCTACCATGGATGAAACCTTGGCTTGCTCCTTGGCGAGATTGTTTGGAAGCATTCCTGGGTCTCTTATGAGACTCGATATGGAAGGCTTTCAAGATGGGAGCACGCTCAGTTTTCTTCAACTAGTTCTAGATCGGTTGAAGTATCTAAAGTGCTTCTCCGGCGAAGCCATGGGATTTCTGGGTTGTGATAAGAGTGTGTGTTGGACTACCTTAGAAGAGCTGTTGATGTACTTCTTCTTCAATGCCCTTTTTCTTTTCAACTGGTTAGTGACAAGAATGTCATTGTAAGATGCCTATCGGGATGGGAATTATGTCTCCATGCACTTCTGAACTAAATAAAATAGTTTTTTTTTGCAAACTCTGATTTGAGAAATTTTTTGTGTTGCTTGATCATCTATGCAGCTTGTTGAGTGGAAACATAAAGTATCCAATGGTCCGTGTATTTATTATGTAGAAATTTCTTTTTTTAGGATTATGCTAACTATTAATGTAATACTGAGGCAGGTTGGATACAACCATTAATGCATCCAAGTGATGACCAAATATAGAGTGACGGTTTGTCCGGTATGAGCAAAAATGCAAAATTTTCTCGCAGGTTCTCTAAGGCAGAAAGCGGTCGAGCTTAGAGTAGCGGGCAAGCCTGGAACCCGAGAATATGGGGCTGTGAGGTTAAGCTGGGTGACATGTCGCCTGTGATGAGGCAACCATTGATCTGAATTGAACCTGATCACATTTTCTTAGCTCAGACACTCTAGTGCAATTGAGTCACGTAGTGGAGAGGCAAGCTATATGTAGCTTGCTCAAAAGGACTTGATGATAAGATGGGCTATATGAAGCCCATTCATAAGGAATAAATAGATGAAAAAGTATTTATGTTCTGCTTTTTTTGTAAAGAACTTATCTGTAATGATGAGTCTGACACGAGGTTATGATGTCCCCAGCTTTCAGATGAGATGGTCGGTTATGAGAAAGTTGGGTCTGCCACCAATGCCTCAGGATTGGAGGCGGTCTTAGAAAGAACTAGTGCGTTAAACAGACCATTGGATCGGTTGAGAAACCCACCATTGATAATGGATCGTTCTTGCTGCAACATGAGAACGCCCTTCTTTGCTTGTCTGGTGGAAGTTCTATAACATTCCCTCTCTTTTTGCTAGTTGCCTCTAATTTCGCCGACCCCATCTTAGACGGGGAACTTTGTGACAAGGCAGTTGTAGGAGACAACGACATCCAACTTGGCAGGGGTCGCTCATCCTATTAACAGGTTATAAGCAGATGGGCAATCAACTACTACAAAGTTTACTTAGAACTTTACAGCGAGAATTGTTGGTCGAACGTTGTTACGAGCGAGGCTGTGCCTATTGGGATAATGCTTACACCCCCAAAGCCATAATGGGAAAGGCATAGGGAGTAAGGCTGGAGGTAGGAAGCTTAAGGGCTTCAAAGATGTTCTTGAACATGACATTGATCGAGCTTCCCCATCCACGAAAACCCGATGCACATTGGAGTTGGCCAAGGCAAGAGTAACTACCATGGAATCGTGATAGGGGTAGTACACTACTTCCCTATCCTAGGCCGTGAAGTTGATCAGCTGCTTTGATTCCAATCGGGGCGCCTTGGACGCCCAAGACTCCAATGAGTAAACCTGCCTGGTAGTGCCCACTTCTCTTTGATACCGGAACTGGGCCCTCGATTGTTGTTGGTCGTATGTGGTCCGCCGCATATGGTTAGGACCTTTGTAGGTTGAACACTGATGTTATTGTGCTTAGGCGGTTGATTTTTCCATTCTTTTCGGTTTGATCTTTGCTCGACTTGATGTTGAACAAATTCCAGGAGTACTCCTTCCCGGATGAGTCTTTCGATCTCATCCTTGAACATATGACAGTCTATTGTAGAATGGCTGTTGAATCAATGGGACTCATGGTACTTGCCATTTTGGTGAGGTTCCTCATGCTTCCCGTCTTTGATGGTCGTAGGACTTTGATACCATGCATGGTTCCTTGTGGCGAGGTAGATGGTGGCAATGTCCCTGTTCAAATGTTAATAATTATGATACCTGGGCCTATAAGGAGTGTCGACCTTTGGATGCCTTTTGACGTCGGCTTGATGACCGCCGTCGCTATGATCGTTGTTATTGCGAGGGCTGGTCTAGATGGCGCACTTTGACTTGCTGTCGCTTTTGAATGATCTAGATCTTCCATCTTCATCATGTTGTTTGCCCATTGATAGAATTTGATTATGGACGAAGCCGACTTTTCCTAGATCTCTCTCTAAGTCGTGGACTTGTAGCTGACCTTAAAGCATAGGGCAATGACCAAGCTACTCATGTCTGCACCCCAAACCTTGATGGACATTTGTTAAAGAGGCTAAAATATGACCATAAGCTTTCAAAAGAACCTTGCTTTATATTATCTAGCTCCCTGGCCAACATAACATGGTTATGAGATGTGAAGAAACAAGTCATAAAGTCTGCGCACGGTTGGCCCCAAGAGTGGATGCTACCTGATTGTAGGTGCAACAACCAACAGGCAGCCAGTCTTGCAAGGGCGGAGGAGAAGACCAAAAACTTTGTTGAGTCGGAGAGTTGTTCGACACAGGTGATGGAGTTGAATGCAATGATGTGGTTGGATGGGTCTGCACTCCCATCATACTTATCAATTTGCAGTAAGGCACACTGTCGATGGATGTATGTGTCTAGGATTTCATTGGAGGATAGTTCCCCATTCTCGTCATCTAAGAATGTCTCGCCCCCAGCATTGCGGGCTTACATTCAGTTGAGCTATTGGTAGAGGACGTGCATTTCCTCCTTGAGGCCGGCATCGATCTGTTGAGGGATGTTCTTGCGAACCATAGGCTGATGGCTCAGCTTGCATCGAGGTGAAGTAGAAGATCGGTGATAAGATGGAGAACGACGAGGACAACCTGGAGATCTCCCCATATGCACTGAGGAGGATCTGGAATGCATGACTCGCTCTCCTCTTTGCATGTTTTCAGCCATGTCTCTATGGGATCAAGAGTGCGTCTGGGAGCCATGTGGGCCCTACTGATAGCAGGGGTACTGTCATTGAGATTGTCAAATGCAGAAGCCCGTAGACAATTAAGAGCTAGTAGCATGCCACTAAAGGGGAATGACAACAGGTTAGCCTCACAGGAAAAGCCATGTCTAGGGCGAGATCAATTCGGCTAGGCATGTGTGCGGCATAGCTTCTAGGATGGAAAGGAATGTCCATCAATGGAGTTTCTACTACCACCCTCTCCTGGACCTTGACGGTGTTCACGAGATCGTAACCACTGAGATGCATTAGCATATGAGTAGGTATGTCGACTAGGTCGGCTATCGGAGGATCTGGTGGGACAAAGTTGATAGTGGCTTGAGCATCCATCTATGTCCTCAAGCCATTTATTTCATGGGCCAACTGACCCATGTTGGACAGCTATAGCAGTACAGCATGCCATATTTCTTCGTTGAAGCCAAGATTGGGCTGGGCAGCACTGGCGAGAGAGTTGTCGTTGGTTCAGTGCCAGTTAGAGTTGTTACCTTCGAACGGTGGAAGATTATCCATAGTGATAAGTCAGATCAGGACTTGCAGAGTTGAAAGCAGTGGAAAGGGGAAAGCTTCTAGGGGGAGGCCCTCCTTCTAGTGCCAAAATATTGACTAGTTTCTTAGCCAATCCCGGATATGAGTGCATTTTGAAAAACAATGGTTAGTTGTTAATCACTAGGCTTAAAGATAGAGAAAATGATGAGTTAAATACGCAGCTGAAAGGTAAATAACACAATATATAGAGTGGTTCAACAAAACTGCTTACGTCCACTGTGAAATTCTCTTACTATATATTTCTCTTACAACAATAGGAAATTACAAGAGAATAATAAGAAAAAAGGGTACTTAAAACTAACAAAGCTATGTAATCCTAAGGACTTAGGCGTTAACAAAAGCGCTGAATTATGCGCAGTATTTTGAATTCTTAAATGTTTTAACCAGATTTACCCCTTTGAAGTTGCAAAGTATGGGGTGCTTATAGTAGCTGAAGTGGATGGTGGATGATTGAGACTGCGCTGTAGAGCTGGTAGGAAAAGTGCTTCACCATTGATCTAACTGTAGAGGTGGATGGTGGACAACTTTAAAATGTGTAAGAAGATATGCGGTGGATGAGAACGTACTCATTTCCTCCTTGTACAAGGTGTGAGCTTGCATTGAATGCGCATTTAATGCTAATGGTAAGCCACATCAGTTCAACTGTCCAACTACAGTGCTTCGGATGGATGGATGGACAGCTTTGTCGTTCACTTGAGTGCCCAAATGGCTAAGCCGGCAGACTGGCCATTGGTAACACGAAAGAGACTTGGAATCTTGTTGAGGACCATGTGGGGAAGATGGTTAATGACCGGGCGTGAGGTGGCTGAGAGGGAGGTTTGATGCTAGTTGGAATTGGTTGTACTAAAGCCATGCTAATGACGGGCCATGTTATGTCCATTCTTGCCTGCTGTGCTGTCTGTCGGAGCAGGCTTGGATAGGAGCCGACAGTCAGCTGTTGTGATGCCAGGTGAATTATGTTGGCTTTTAGCTGATGTTGGAAGAATTTAAATATAACAGAGCCGATTGGGACCGAGCCGGACCTGGTTCAGACCTTGTCTATGTGCGAAGGTTGCTTTGGGATGAAACAATCGAGCCTCATCTTGGTGCTTTGTTGAGTAGAAAGATTGGTTTGAGACAAACATGGGCTTGGAGCTGCCTTTACGGGCTGGTGGAGATCAATTAGGCTGACTTTGATTGAACCAGACTGCTTTAATTATCCTACTAACTACTTGCGAGAAAATTAAAAAACATATTAATTAACACCAAAATTTATCCTGTTTTCATCTTAGAAAAATCATACAAATTAACTTATTCATGAAAACATTATCATATAAAAAATCTTTCTTAGATTTGTCAATATAAAAAACCAACTTAAGTTTCAAAGCATTTACTCATACTCCTATATTAATTTGGTTACTAACTTAACAATATGACATATAATCTCATTTGATCCAAACAAATCAAGTACATGTTTCTAAACATCAAATAATATAATAAGATCCAAACCTAACAATGTGCAATATATAAGGTTGTAATTTTACTCACTTGGATGATGAAGATTAACTTGATTTATCTATCTTCCTTAAGACTAAAATATTTTACTTTATAATTCATTTTCTCCTTATCCTTTTTCCCTAGCAAAGCATGGCCACCATTTTCCATTTTTTTAAGGTTTATGTTTAGAATAAACATAGTAGAAGTGTCTTAAGAAATTTGAGGTTTAATTTCATTGACTTTGGGCTCTCCCTTGCCTAATTAGTTAATTCATTAATACCTCATAATACTCTAATACCCGTAATCATTTTAAAAGAATAAATTATTCATACGCTAAATTTTATTGTATATTTATTCATATTAAAATTTTACTTTTAACCAAATTAACCATCTAGTTTCATGACATGTTGTTAATCAAATATTAATTGAGAAAATAATTTTTATTTAAACTAATTAATTACTATAAATTTTCATAAGCCCTCCAAAACATGAGGTGTTATAGTCTCCCCTCCTTACAAGCATTTTGCTCTATGTTTGTGCGGGAACATTAATGTTCACTCCAATACACATAACTGCATGTAATACACTAGTCAACTACTAATGTAAAATTATCAATCATATGTATCTAGCAACTACTACCATACAATAGCAAAACATGCTAGTGTCAATACTAGTGAAATAACAATCAAAATAACACACTACTAAATATAAATCAAACATCAAACAGCTTTGGATAGATATTCCTAACCTTATCATGTAAAATACCTCTCGAAAAATTAACACAGAGATCTTTTAGCACAGTGGTTAGTGCATGGTGTTGCCTTCTGATGTGCATGTAAAAGTGCACATTTTTACTTCTATATTTAATCTTCTTTTATTAAATAAATGAGCATATTAAGGTATTTTACATGTTTAAACCAAAATTTAAAGTGTTTCGTATCATCATTTATTCATCTTCGTTAGGGGGTAAAATGGTTTATGTATGATTTAATTTGAGAAAATTATTTGCATATTTTTATTTTTATTTGTAGGAAATGGAGTGCAAATATGAAGAGATTTTATGGATAAATGCATGCACATATGTTGATGGCAAATGAAGAATGGAAATAAATAAATTCATGCAACATGGAGGTGCACACATACCCACTACTGTATGGTCCATAATTAAAAGCACACGCACATGTTAATGTAGGCTTAAAGGCATGTTAGTGGGGAATAATTAATTCTCTAATGATTACTTGGAGGTTATACTTCCTAAAGGGCATTTTAGGTAGTCCCCTAAATATGAATTAGGGTTTTAAGCATGTATAAATACCCCTTACTTCTTATATAATTATCTTCTTACCTTTCATGCAAGTTCTAGCTACAAAAATCAAAGATAAATAAAAGTTTCTTTCATGGCTTCTTAGCCTTGTTTTTACTTTCATGCAATTTTTATTTATGCTTTCTTTTATGCTCTTTTATTCTCTTATGCTCTCTTTTAATTCATGCAATTAGTTTAGATTTGTTTTATGCAAGTAATTAATTCCTTCTTCTTTTAATTAGCACCCCTCTTCATTTATGTTTATGTTGAAATCAATTTATGTTAACATGTTTTCAAAATTGAGTAGTTAAACCCCTTCAATTTAGGGGTAATAAAGCTCTCATGAAACATATCAAATTAACATAATGATTTAATTTGTAGTCTCCAATTTGTGCTTAGAGGAAAATTTGAATGATGATGATTTATGTCTCTTTTTATTGAATTTTGATAGCCTATGTTGACATCTCGAATAGGCTATGCTTAACTTCATTTAAAACATAAATTATTTGGTCATTTATCTATGTGATTTTGATCATGAAAATCAAACTAGAATAAAAAAAATTGATTGTCTAAGTTACTAATTAATAGTAAATAGATTATACTTAAAAGAGAATTTATTTTTAATTTTCATGTCATTTTCATGAAGGTTGATAAGTGGGTTGAATGGTGTGTTAGAGTTTGATGATTTAAGTTGTGCTAATTAATAGCACAAATAAACCGTACTTATAATAAGCACATCAATCATTTCTACTTAATATTTTAATGAGAGATAACAAGTGAATTTCATATTGATTTATATGAACGATTGGAATTGGATTTACCTCTAAATTGCTTCTTATTATCATAGTTTATTCTTCTTTACTCTAGTTTAATTTTTGCAATTTTTCTTAGTTCAAAACCACTTAAAAACTTTGGGTTAATTTGATTGAGTAGTATTGAAATTTAATTCATTCCTTATAGATCGACTCGTACTCGCATACTTACTAAAATTGTATGCCATGCGCTTGCGGTTTATAACGATGATATTTTTTGGCGATTTTCTAATCGGTAGAAAATCCGCCGTCTAAAAAGTTGTTGGTGTCGTTGCTGGGGAATAGCAATTTAATTTTAATTCTACTCTTTGAATTATTTTTGTTTGATTTTATTGTCTGTTCATTTTGTGCATTGATTTGCATTTAAAAAAAAGAATATTTTGTGGTTTGTGTTTGTTGTGTGATTTTTGCTTTCATTTGATTTATATGCTTTTTTATGTTTTTCTATTTGCATTTGCATTTCTAGTAAGAAAAAAAATACACACAATTTCATTTCAAAACCAAAAAAAATTATTTTATTGCATTACATTTTATTTCTACATTACATTTTATTTATATCCTCTGTTACATTCACTGTTGCATCTATTTTCCATAACCCACTTCCTCACTGGCTACATCATTCCATCTTCATACAACGAGAAAAAATTCTCTATATTTTCTTCTTCCCATTCTCGTCCATCATCACCTTCATCATTCATTTCCAACAACATCTACCCTTCTACCTACAACTAACCTACCTTGCTCTTGCCACAACATACAACAGCCCACATCACTTCCATCAACATTCACTGCACCATGCCTTCCTCCAAACTCTCTGCTTTATTACTACTGTGACTACCACTGCTGCTTTCACCTTGCAGTTTGTGACGCTCCACCTCTATGCTCATAATAACAAAGGTTATTATAAGGAATAATGTCTGCTATTGTGAAGAATAAGGCTTGTTAGAAGCGACCATCCGTAAGTTATGCCTTAGACGAGTATTGATTACATCGATAGGAGTTGTGTAAATTACTCCCAACGATATAAATTCAATCCAAATCTAAAACGAAACTACGGTGGCTTAAGGAAAATTCAGAATAACTCATAATAACAACAACACAAATAAGTATAATCACATCAGAACAGAAATATCAGATATATAGCGGAAGACAAGTCTGGATACATGCTACAACAATCGATGGTTCACATGAACCAAATGTACATATACATTTCATCAGCATACATGAGACGAGAGTCAATAAACCAAAAGTACTCCTCGAAGTCTAGACAAAAGATGAGGTGAAATTCCAAAAGCTGAAGCAGCAACTGAATCTGAGATGGCGATTAACCAGAAATAACTCGGTCTGACCCGAGTATTATTTAAAAGGAAATAATAAACGGATCAGTCTAATTTAAACTTAGAAGTGAATGCATCATAAATAACATCAAAGAAAAATAATCATAGTCTCGAGTGAGACTATTCAACATAAGTAATCAACCTAGTTTAAATGAAGAAATCTCATTAAACTCCATCAAAATCAACTTTCAAATTCATAATTGAATTCAAAACAGCAGTACACAAAAATCTAGAAATGAATTAAGATAACTAGAAAATCAGCGTTTACAAAATCTAGAAATCAAAGTAAGATAACTAGAAAATCAGCATAAAAGTGGATCGATCCCAACAAATGGCGAGTCTAAGCTACGCCGCACGTGCATCTCAAATGGCCGAAGCCTACCAAATACTGTAATTTTTGGCGCCCAACATATGACCCGAAGGTCCAACAGAGTGACTCGAAGGTCTAGTACTAGTAATTGACCCGAAGGTCCATCAGATGGCCCGAAGGTCCAGCAGAGTGGCTCGAAAGCCCAACAAAATAATCAAAATCTTCAAACAGCAAATCCCCAACAAATATTTCAATTAACGAGTCCGAAATTAACCGAATTAGTAAAAGTGTGGTTCCATACTCCACACTTTTGATAAATCGTTTAAATCTCTTTATCGTTTCCTTGAAAGTGTAAAATTGTGTATTTTATATAAATAACATTTTACGTTCTCAAACGGACAAGTACGGAATTAACCGAATCAGTAAAAGTAAGGGTTCATAGTCCTTAATTTTTCTAAAGCATTTAAATCGATTCCTCATTCTTTTGAAAGCGTAAACTATGAAATTTTTGGAAACAATTTTATTTTAAAACGATTTTAAAAACACGTGATTAAAACAGCAACAACTACAGCAATTTCGACGAGGAAATTGCGCTTCACAAAACACCGTAAAAACGGATACCAATCAGCGTTGTGGGGTAGCCGCTTGAAAATTCACTTTAAATTGACGGTTACTGAAGTCAAATCGACAGTAATTTTTATTCGTCAAAAATCTCTTCAAAACAACACGCTTCAAAAATTTAACACTGGAGTAAAAATTCCGTTATAAAAATAACGGCTTAGAATACGTTTTAAAACCAAACATCGGTTCAACGTAAATTAAATAGTGGACTGCACCACTATATTTTCATCAAAAATTTCTCTACCCTAACCAAGAATGAAATAAATATGAACAACAAGACCTGGACTATAATTGAACGCTTGGACAAAATGTAGGCCTAGACACTACTCTGTTGCACGAAACAGATATACAAAATGGGTGCCAAGTTATACATTGATGCATGTACAACTATACAAAATGGTGGTGACATAGCAACTCATTCTCGAGCTTAGCATGCAAAATATTTTGGTTATATGCACGTACGAAAAACAAAATTGCAAATGACCTGGAGTCAAATTCTGTGACTTAATCTCGTGCTTCATTCTTTTGTATGCAAGTAACATAAGTGACCTTTGAACAAAACAAAAAAACACAAAAATGACCTGGCAATCAAATATATGCGCACGCACAAATAAAATGCTAGGCCAGGTAACCCATACTCTTTAAGCAAATACGAAGTATGCATGGATTATAAAACAGGACCTGACAGAATGTATATTGCAACTAAACTTGTGCTATACGTGAATAAGGGTAACTCATTTTCTTTGAAACGGAAATATCTGGACACCAAGATAAAAATTATAAATGTGAGTTGCACTCACCTTTAATACATTTCAAAATCAACTAGCACCCGAGATTCAAGGAGGAAAGAATTGGAGCTGCCATTAATAAGTTTGCAAAGCTAAAAAAAATTTGAGCAAAAGACTGTGATAGGGGCTACTAGAATAAATGATGGAACAAAAAGATGCTGGCCTCTATCTTTTCTTTTAATATTTGTGTATAAGTCAAATAAAATAATGTTAGCAGAAGTTTGTACAATGCATTTAAAGCTAGACGTGCTCACAAGAAGAAAAGGACTTAGTTAGCATATCAAATGATGAAACGAAAAGGAAAAAATATAACTTGGTTATTATTCAACACAACTAAGTTATTTGCACTAACTTTGCACATTATAAATTTTCAAATTTAAATTTAAAATTTCTATTTTAAATATTTATTTCGACGTTAATAAAATCACGGTTGTTACAAACTCCCCCCTTATAGAAATTGCGTCCCCGTAATTTTCATACTAGAAGTAGTTTATAACACGAATTATTATCACAACAAAGATTAAAATAGAAAAGATGGATAAGACTGCTCACCCCCACCCGAAGAGGAGAGAAAACCAGGATAAGAACGCTCGATGAATTCTTTGGTTTCCCAAGTGCAATCTTTGGGGTTTGCGGACCATTGAATTTTCACAAGCGGGACTTCTTTATTCCGAAGGCGTTTAACCTCCGAAGCTAGCACACGAATAGGATTTTGCACAATAGACAAGTCGGGTGAGATCTCAAGATCTTGAAGCATATGAGGATCAATAATAGAATCCAAATCTCGAAGGCATCGACGAAGCTGGGATACATGAAATACGTCATGAATTCCCGAAAACTGGATAGGTAGCGATACACGATAAGCAATAGGGCCAATGCGTTCTGTAATAGGAAACGGTCCAATATATCGAGGATCCAATTTCCCGGAGCTACTAAAACGCACTACATCCTTCATTGGAGAAACACGAATGAATACGTGATCGCCAACAGAAAATTCCAAAGGCTTCCTACGATGATCGGCATAAGATTTCTGCCTATTCTGAGCCTCTTTCATTCTCTGTCTAATAACATCAATCTTCTCAGAAGATTCACGAATATAATCGGGGCCGAGAACTAACTTTTCCCCCGATTCCAACCAATAAGATGGTGATCGACACGGTCTTCCGTAAAGGGCTTCGAATGGAGCCACACCGATACTGGATTGGAAACTGTTGTTATAAGAAAATTCAACAAGAGATAAGTGGTCTTCCCAACTACCACCAAAATCAAGAATGCAAGCGCGAAGGAGATCTTCTAAGACTTGATTCACCCTTTCAGTCTAACCATCAGACTGTGGATGATAAGCTGTACTGAGATTGAGCTTAGTGCCCAAAGATTTCTGAAGGCTCTGCCAGAAACCACTAGTGAAAAGCGGATCTCTGTCACTAAAAATAGAACTAGGAACTCCATGAAGTCGAACGACTTCTTTAATAAAAAGCTTAGCCAACGGAGGAGTAGTCCGATTGGACTTGATAGGAATAAAATGGGATGATTTAGTCAATCGGTCAACAATCACCCAAATACTAGTATGGCCCGACCTCGAACGAGGTAGACCATCAATGAAGTCCATGGAAATTTGATTCCATTTCCATAACGGAATCTCAAGAGGCTGCCAAAGTCCACTAGGACGATGGTGTTCTGCTTTAATAAGTTGACAAGTCATGTAACGACTAACATAACTTGCAACATCACGCTTCATACCTTCCCAAAAGTATAAGCATTTCATGTCGGCATACATCTTGCTACTGCCGGGATGAATAGTATACTTAGAACGATGACAGTCCTCAAGAATGTCATTTCTAAGATTAGAAACATTAGGCATGATCAACTTTCCCTTCTTCTGAATACAACCATGAATATCAATATTGAAATCCTTTAGATCATCACTTCGGGATTCCGATTTACAACTTTGAATAAGATAAGAGATATCTGGATCTTGTTTCTGGGCATCGGCAACACGATCCAACAAACTAGGACGAACTTCCATGCTAAATAAAAGCACGGGAGAATCGGAAACTGAAGGACGGTCTCTAATATCACAATGGGATAAAGCTTCCAATATATTCCACTCTACTAGCATCATGGAAACAACGACTTGCTGCTTGCGGCTAAGCGCATCAGCAACTCGATTACCCTTACCAGGGGTATACTGAATATCGAAATCATATGAAGCAAGAAATTCGAGCCAATGCAGTTGCCTTATATTAAGTTCTTTCTGAGTGAATAGATACTTCAGAGATTTATGATCAGTGAAGAGAATAAAACGCTCGCCCAATAAATAATGTCGCCAAATCTTTAGAGCAAAGACTATAGCGGCTAACTCCAAATCATGGGTAGTATAACGAATCTCGTTAGGCTTTAGTTGTCTAGAAGCATAGGCAACTACTCTATCTTTTTGCATGAGAACAGCATCGAGTCCATAACCACTGGCATCGGTATAAACAACAAGATCATGATTCCCTTCGGGAACCACTAAGATAGGAGCATGAGTAAGGAGATCTTTTAACTTCAAGAAAGAATTATCACACTTATCAGACCAAATAAAAGGAACAACTTTTCTCGTAAGAGTGGTATGCGGTAAAGCAATACAAGAAAAGTCCTTAATGAACCAGCGATAATAACCCGCCAATCCAAGGAAACTACGGATCTCAGTAACAGTCTCGGGTCTCTTCCAATTCTGAATAGATTTGATCTTGGAAGGATCGACAGAAATACCATCGGAAGAAACAATATGACCGAGAAACTTCACCTTATTCTCCCAGAAGTGACACTTGGAGAATTTGGCACAAAGCTGATGCTGACGAAGAGTGCTCAAAACAATCTCCAAATGCTGAATATGATCGGATTTCAGATTTGGAATAAATAAGAATATCATCAATGAAAACCAAAATGAACTTATCGAGATATTCCCAGAATATCTGATTCATAAGATCTACAAAATATGCTGGAGCGTTCGTCAAACCGAACGGCATAATAAGCCATTCGTAAGAACCATAGCGAGTACGGAATGCGGTAAGTGGGATGCTATCTTTCGCAACTCGTAACTGATGAAAACCGGTAGCAAGATCGAGTTGGGAGAAGAGCTTAGCGCCACTTAATTGATTGAACATGTCGTCGATCCTAGGTAATGGATACCTATTTTTGATAGTGAGCTCGTTAAGCTTTCGATAATCAATGCAAAGCCTAAGAGTACCATCTGGCTTCTTAACGAAGACAATGGCAGCGCCCCAAGGAGATGACCTAGAACGAATAAATTGCTTGGCTTCCAATTCAGATAATTGTTGCTTGAGTTACTCATTTTCCTTAGCAGACATCCTCGTGGGAGGACGACTGACAGGATGAGCACCAGAGATAAGATCAATATGGAACTCAATTTCCCTCTTCGGCGGCAATCTCGAAATAGGCTCGAAGATATCAGAAAAATCATAAACAACTGGAATAATAGCTATGACATCCTTCGATTCGAAGGAAAAAATGAGAGCATTCGAAGTATGATCCATGTCCTGAAATACAATAGATAACTGCTCGATAGCATCGGGATGCTTGAGATATAAAGTTCTTTCGGGACATAGGATTTGAACTTCATAACGAACGAGCCAATCCATACCCAAAATCATATCAAAACCAAGATGATCCATAACATGCAGATTCACATGAAAGGAAAAACCACATAGAATAATCTCAACATCAACACATAACAAACCAAGAGTAGCGGATCCACCAATAGGATTTACGATCCTCAAAGGGTCGCAAAGAGTAACAACATCCAAAGGAATAACATCAACAAGCTCCTTGACACGAATGAATGTGATGCACCGTATTGAAAAGAACTCTAATAGAACGGCTATGAAATAAAATAAAACCTTCCAAAACAGAAGGAGTAATACCTTTGGGCTGAGAAGAATCACCAAAAGCTTTAGCAACGTTAAGCTTCCCAGATTTGAGACCCTTAGAAGCAGTAGGACAATCAGAAATCCATTGACCCTCTTTCTTGCAATAGCGGCAAATACGAGGCTTAGGACAACTACGAAGAAGATGATCTAGAGAACCACAATTATAGGACGCCCTCTGAATAGAAGGTGCACTACTAGGCTTAGAACTAGAGGTAGCTTGCTTCTTCTTGTTGGAAGAAATAGGCTTATGAAATGGAAACCTCTTCTTACTAGAGTTCTTAAAAACCTCAACCTCATCACCACTATCACGTTCCTTTTCGACAGCTTCAAGGCAAAATGCCGAATCAACAAGTTCCTCAAAAGAGAGCTTAAGCTGAAGCAAAAGGACTTTCTTCAAATACTTCTTCAAACCATCAACAAAATGAAGATTCTTCTTACGCGGAGTGTTAATGAACTCAACTCCATATTTGATAAGGCCTCGAAAGATGCAACATAATCAGAAACAGAGGACTTTCCTTGTTTTAACTCAAGGAAACTACGAGTAAGATTAGCCTTTTCCGATTCAGGAACGAACTTAAGTTCGAATCGTTCCTTAAACCGATTCCACGAGAGAGAGGACTCATCAACTTCCGCAATAAAAAGCTCATACCAGTCAAGCGCACGTTCTTGCAGCATACTAGATGCCACAAGAACGCGATGATGATCAGAAAGATCCATCCGAGAAAATATGCGCTCACAAGCGCGCAACCAAGTCTAAACCTCCAATACACTTTCCGATCCCTTGAAAGGCTGGCCTCCAAGGTGGGAATAGTCACAACACATGCGGGCGAAGGCAGACTTGTGAGTAAGAGCTGCGGGAGTAGCAACAGAAGGCTGAGCACTCCTAAATAGCCCCATAAACTGATCAGCTGACATATATACTCCGTCCGGATGAGAACCACTAGACGGACCTGCAGAAGAACGCTTCCCTCTACCTCTTCCAGCCATAGGCTGAGAGAACAAGAGAAGATAAGGATTAGTTAAACAATACAAGAATGATAAGAAATTTAACAAATGGAATACTATGGAATATAAGATTTATTCCTAGACATACTCCAACATGTTAAAGTGGAAAGAATAGATTAGAAAGGCACGAATAAAACCCTCGAATAGTTGTAACACATGTTCCATTCTACTTCTATTCTGTGTTTATTATAATTTGTTCTGAATCTCAGCTCTGATACCACCTGTGACGCCCCACCTCTATGCTCACAATAACAAAGGTTATTATAAGGAATAATGTTTGCTATTGCAAAGAATAAGGCTTGTTAGAAGCGACCATCCGTAAGTTATGCCTTAGACGAGTATGATTACATCGATAGGAGTTGTGTAAATTACTTCCAACGATATAAATTCAATCCAAATCTAAAACGAAACTACGATGGCTTAAGGAAAATTCAGAACAACTCATAATAACAACAACACGGATAAATATAATCACATCAGAACAGAAATATCAGATATATAGCGGAAGACAAGTCTGGATACATGCTACAACAATCGATGGTTCACATGAACCAAATGTACATATACATGTTATCAACATACATGAGACGAGAGTCAATAAACCAAAAGTACTCCTCGAAGTCTAGACAAAAGATGAGGTGAAATTCCAAAAGCTGAAGCAACAACTGAATCTGAGATAGCGATTAACCTGAAATAACTCGGTCTGACCCGAGTATTATTTAAAAGGAAATAATAAATGGATCAGTCTAATTTAAACTTAGAAGTGAATGCATCATAAACAACATCAAAGAAAAATAATCATTGTCTCGAGTGAGACTATTCAACATAAGTAATCAACCAAGTTTAAATGAAGAAATCTCATTAAACTCCATCAAAATCAACTTTCAAATTCATAATTGAATTCAAAACAGCAGTACACAAAAATCGAGAAATCAATTAAGATAACTAGAAAATCAGCGTTTACAAAATCTAGAAATCAAAGTAAGATAACTAGAAAATCAGCATAAAAGTGGATCGATCCCAACAAATGGCGAGTCTAAGCTATGCCGCACGTGCATCTCAAATGGCCGAAGCCTACCAAGTACCGTAATTTTTGGCGCCCAACAGATGACCCGAAGGTCCAACAGAGTGACTCGAAGGTCTAGTACTGGTAATTGACCCGAAGGTCCATCAGATGACCCGATGGTCCAGCAGAGTGTCTTGAAAGCCCATCAAAATCTTCAAACAGCAAATCCCCAGCAAATATTTCAATTAACGAGTCTGGAATTAACCGAATTAGTAAAAGTGTGGTTCCATACTCCGCACTTTTGCTAAATTGTTTAAATCTCTTCATCGTTTCCTTGAAAGTGTAAAATTGTGTATTTTATATAAATAACATTTTACGTTCTCAAACGGACAAGTCCAGAATTAACCAAATCAGTAAAAGTAAGGGTTCATAGTCCTTAATTTTTTTGAAGCATTTAAATCGATTCCTCATTCTTTTGAAAGCGTAAACTGTGAAATTTTTGGAAACAATTTTATTTTAAAACGATTTTAAAAACACGTGATTAAAACAGCAACAACTACAGCAATTTCGACGAGGAAATTGCGCTTCACAAAACATCGTAAAATCGGATACCAATCAGCGTTGCGGGGTAGCCGCTTGAAAATTCACTTTAAATTGACGGTTACTGAAGTCAAATCGAAAGTAATTTTTATTCGTCAAAAATCTCATCAAAACAACATGCTTCAAAAATTTAACACTGGAGTAAAAATTCCGTTATAAAAATAACGGCGTAGAATACGTTTTAAAACCAAACATCGGTTCAACGTAAATTAAATAGTGGACTGCACCACTATATTTTCATCAAAAATTTCTCTACCCTAACCAAGAATGAAATAAATATGAACAACAAGACCTGGACTATAATTGAACGCTTGGACAAAATGTAGGCCTAGACACTACTCTGTTGCACGAAACAGATATACAAAATGGGTGCCAAGTTATACATTGATGCATGTACAACTATACAAAATGGTGGTGACATAGCAACTCATTCTCGAGCTTAGCATGCAAAATATTTTGGTTATATGCACGTACGAAAAACAAAATTGCAAATGACCTGGAGTCAAATTCTGTGACTTAATCTCGTGCTTCATTCTTTTGTATGCAAGTAACATAAGTGACCTTTGAACAAAACAAAAAAACACAAAAATGACCTGGCAATCAAATATATGCGCACGCACAAATAAAATGCTAGGCCAGGTAACCCATACTCTTTAAGCAAATACGAAGTATGCATGGATTATAAAACAGGACCTGACAGAATGTATATTGCAACTAAACTTGTGCTATACGTGAATAAGGGTAACTCATTTTCTTTGAAACGGAAATATCTGGACACCAAGATAAAAATTAGAAATGTGAGTTGCACTCACCTTTAATACGTTTCAAAATCACCTAGCACCCGAGATTCAAGGAGGCAAGAATTGGAGCTGCCATTAATAAGTTTGCAGAGCTAAAAAAAAATTGAGCAAAAGACTGTGATAGGGGCTACTGGAATAAATGATGGAACAAAAAGATGCTGGCCTCTATCTTTTCTTTTAATATTTGTGTATAATTCAAATAAAATAATGTTGGCAGAAGTTTGTACAATGCATTTAAAGCTAGACGTGCTCACAAGAAGAAAAGGACTTAGCTAGCATATCAAATGATGAAACGAAAAGAAAAAATATATAACTTGGTTATTATTCAACACAGCCAAGTTATTTGCACTAACTTTGCACATTATAAATTTTCAAATTTCAATTTAAAATTTCAATTTTAAATATTTATTTCGACGTTAATAAAATCACGGTTGTTACACAGTTCCTCCATATACAACTCAACCACTATCTACTGACATTCCTTCACCTTGGTCTTTCGGTCCATCACACTACCACAGCCACACTTCCCTCCTCTTATAGTAGTATAGCCTGTACATCACCAAACAAACAATATGACCAACTTGCTTACAAACCACCAATGCACCATCATAGTGCACATTACTATATATCCTTCAACATACGTACAAATCTTCCCACCAAAAAACCAAGCCTCTGCCAACTCCTCTGCCAACGAGACAAATCATTCTCAACCTACCTCTTCATCCACTCTCTCTACAACAACCTCATCCATCAATTCAACCACCAACATCCATCTTTCCCGCTACAACAACATACAAAATTCACTGACAACCTGAAAACTATTACATACAAACTTCACCAACCTGAAAACCATTACATACACTGCCCCCACAAGTTTAGCTACAACCAACTGCCTTGCACTACAACCACTTCCCATCCACTTCCATCCAATTCAATTGCTTGGAACTATCTTCCATAACTACATACCATCCATTTCAACCAAATTCCACCCTCAAACTTCAACACCACAAACAATAGCAACGTCAATCACAGCAACCCACTGCCTCCTTCACTACTTTCTACATACAACAATCAACCCACCTCTTCATTCATTTCTTCTTCCACCTCCCTACATCACTTCATTTCACAACAACCCCTCACTTCAACCTGCATCATTCCACAACCTTCGACAACTTCCCACAACACATACACATACAAACCATAGCCCATACAAACCATTTGAAACCACAGCACATACAAACCTCCCACAACCTGCACATCAACTTCCACTTCCATTTACATCTCTATCACCATCACACTAATCACCAACCACATCTGCTGCATATCCCCGCAACCTGAACACTCCTCCATACTTCAACTTCACCATTCAACATACATTGCAACATCCAAAAGCCCACTGCACAACTCCAACTTCAACTTCCAGCAACCACCTTCAACTCACTGCTTCACCATCAAACTGCCTGAACTGCAAAATTTCTGTCACACTCATCCACCACAGCAACCTTCCCTCCTTGTTCTATTCCTGATATCACCTCATCACCAACATTCACCCCTCTGCAATTCAACTTTGACCAGCAACGCCTTCCAATTCACCCATTGTCACACCTCAACCACTACTGCCTGCCTTCCTCATATCAACAGCAACACAACCACCTCCATCCAAACCTGAACACACTCCACCCAAATCACAACCTGCACCTTCATTTGATTGAAGTTTCCTCAATCGCAAACCTGTACCTATGTCCCTCCTCAACAACCCGAATAGCAAAGCCAATCAGCAACTGAAACCACCTACATCTCAAATCCACGACCGCGAACATCGAACACCAACCACCCAAATTTGAAAACCAATCGACTAATCGCCTTCATCGCGACCCTCAATCTTCCAATAACAATCACCTCCAGCCACGACCACCAAAATCGCGACTTCGAATACCTCAATCGCCTCAACGCTCCAACCTTCGCCTTCACGAGAAACCACACTACGACATCCCATCAATTGACTGAATAATCAATTACAAATCCCCAAACTACGACATCCAACCGCAATCCGTAAACAATTTTTTTTCTTTCTTTCCTTTTGCATTTTTCCTTTTTTTATCTCACGTTTTTCTTTTACAACGAAAGAAGGAAGGCGGGTTTTATATTGTTTTTTTAAATTTGGATGTTGGGCCTCCATGTGTTTTGCGTGATGTTAGTGTAGTGTGAGTGTGAATGTTATGCGTTTTGTTTGTTTATTTTTAAGTTTCTCTTTTAAACAAAAATCTTATAATTTTTTTTTTGCTTGATTCTTTAAGTTTCTCTTTTTTGTTTTCATTTCCCTTATTTTTGTTCTATCGTTTTAAAAAAAATTGCTTTTGTATTCGCTTTATCCTTATAAAAAAATTCGTTTTCACCACTTTTTTTTCAGGTTGCAAAAGCAGAAAAGGAGAAGAACTGCTTGTTAAATACTACACTGCTTTCTTATAAAAAATAAATCGTTGCTTTAAAATTAAATTGCTAATAATTATGCATGCTCTGGTGTCGTGTTCATTTCTCTTGTTATTTTCTTTGCATTGTTGGTTGCTTACATTTTAAAATTTTCAAAAACAAAAGAAATCAAATCTCATTCGTAGTTGGATTGTTAATACACGTTTAATTTCAGGTTTGCATTCATCTCATCTTATTTTATTTTTTTTGAAAATGGTATTTTATAGACAACATGTCATTGGGGCAACATATCACATGTCAATAAACGTTCGAATCATGCTATGCAAGTTTTGAACTTGTGACCTCTCGCACCAAAGTCGAATCACTTAACCACTTGGGCAATGGTGCTTGTCTCTCACCTTATTTTTATTTTCTAAGGGCGCCACCCAAATCCATATAAGGTGGGGGATTTCAGCACCCCTTCCTTGGCCCGTAAATTGCATATCATCGTAGAATTTTCTAATAATAACGGTTAGACTTTGGACTTAAGGGAGTCACGATCTCACCTAGGGCTTAATTGTATCTTGACAAGTTGTCTTCTTTCGACAATTAAATTCTTGGTGTCTAAGCTACGGCAGAACAATAATCATATATAAATATTACGGTGATTTGTAAATATATAGTGATTGTTTCTTTGAAGGTACTTAAACATTCGGCTGCATCATAACGGTGATTCGTGGTGTACTGATAACTCCTGTCTGTTACTTGGCTAAGAACTATTTTGTTGGATTAAGACAAATTGTGATTATACAATTTTGGGTTAGGAGCTACTAAGGACAGAAAATTTGTGATTAAGTCATTGCATTCATTTAGTTGCATTAACTCATGCATATATAAAAAAACAACAAAATCCAAAACTAAAAAAATTAACATTTTACTTAACTAGTTCTTTTTAAAAAAAATCATTTTAAATCTTTTCCTTAAAAAAAGAAATTTTTTTTAAACAAAATCAAAAATCCAAAAAACAAGCATATTTCTTAAGTTAGGTTTTTTTAGAAATTCAAAATCCAGAATAAAAACAAAAATCAAATCTTCCTTTTTAAAAAATAAAATCCTTTTGATAAATATTTTTCCTTTTAAAAAGAAAAAATATATAAAATATTTTTTCACTTCATATCACCTTCTAAACCTTATTCATTCTCTTAACTCAATTGTAACTTCTTTCTCTTCTTGACCTCTTTGCTTGTGCATGAGTACTTGGACTCGTGACACAACAACAAATTGTTTAACTCGGACAAACGATCCTCCAGCAATGGCAAATGAAATTGCCCATCGAACTCTCATTGATAGAATCTTTTCCGATAGAGTTTCTATTCCTTCTTGTATCACATCACCCTCCCCAACGGGTAACCATTTTGAAATTCATTCCAATCATATTACCATGCTTTTGAAATTTGGCAATTTTGAACATGATGACCTATATATTTTCTTAACAAAATTCGAACAAGTTTATGTACCATTAAACTTCAACTACTTTGTGATAATGGAATCAAACTTTGGTTAATTCCATTCACCCTTACCGATTACACTGAAAAATGGTTGTACAGCTTACCATCGAACTCAATAAAAACATGGGAAGAATTTGTTAAAGTTTTCTTAAAAAAGTTCTACCCCTTGGATAAAACAACTAAAATCCGAAACCAAATTGTGAATTTTCATCAATTCAGGGGTGAACCATTTGGAAAATATTTTGAAAGATTTAAAGAGATTTTGATAAAATGTCCACATCATAATTTCGAAAAATGGAATCTTTGCCAAATCTTATACGATGGACTTGAAAATAGCTCATGAACTAAGCTTGAATCGATGGACCAAGGCAATTTTCTCGCCTAAAATCACGACGATGCTTGGCAATTCCTTAAAAACATGGCCGAAAAGTCATCCTAACCGGAACATTCTAACAAAAAATCCATTTACTCACGATCGAGTGCACACTCGATAGGATCATCTTTGGCTTTGGAAGCTAAACTCGATGCAATGGTCAATAAATTCGACAATGTTTTCTCATCCAGCCAAATGAACCAAGCTTCCCAACCAATGTGTTATAAATGCAATGATCCGAATCACATAGCCGATCAGTGCCCTAATTCAGTTGAACAACCCAATGCTTTTAATAAGCTTAAAAATGACCCATTTTCTCCAACGTACAATCTTGGTTGGAGAAATCATCCTAATTTTGCATGGAACCAAAATGATTCCAATACGAATTTGGTTCGTCTCAATTTTCAAGCATTTCCGAATAATGCTTCGAATCCTCCCTTTCAACCCAATCATTTTCAACAAAATTTTGCGTGTCCGTCTCAAAATCAACCGCAACAATCTTTTGCTCCCAAAGACGATAAACGATTGAGTTCACTTGAGAAAAGTCTTGAAATTTTAGCTAAAGCAACCACTCAATGCCTTCAATCAAACAGTAATTTAAAAATTTGTTAACATCATACATGCAGAATACGAGTCAATCGATTGCTAAACTTGAAATGCAAATGAGTCAATTAGCCACGTCTATAAGTGAACGTGAACGAGGCACATTCCCAAGTCAGCCAGTGTCGAATCCTAGAAATCAAAACACGAATTCGAATCAAGCCCATGTTGTTCAAGATAGTAATGTCAACCAAATGAATGCTATCATGACTTTACATTCCGGTAAACAAATCAATAATCAAGTTGTTAATTCAAATGATTTACTGGAAGCTCCTATTGATACTTCAAAAATAAGCGAATCTGAACAAAACATTGATCCAAACTTCGAATCAAATGCCAATTCAAATTCCTCTTCTACTCAAGTAGGCCGACCTACTGAGTATCGTGTTCCATTTCCACATCGCTTTCGACCCAAGAAACACTCTGATCAAATGAAAAGGATGTTGGAAATTTTTAGACAAGTCAAAGTTAACATCCTGCTTCTTGATATCGTTCAACAAGTCCCAACATACGCAAAGTATCTCAAGGACTTGTGTACTCAAAAATGACACACTCATGTAGCCAAGAAAGTTTTTTTTAGCTTTCGGACTTGGCGAAGTCTTGTCTCAATCAATTCCCGTCAAATATAAAGATCCTGGATGTCCGACGATCTGCACGATAGGAGACAAAACAATTAATAAGTGCTTACTAGATTTGGGTGCGAGTGTCAATTTGATTCCTTATTCAGTTTATCAGCAACTTGGCTTGGGTGAACTAACACCGACGAAAGTAACTCTTCATTTGCCGACCATTCAATAAAGAAACCCATGGGAGAAATCGAGGATGTACTCATTAAAAGTGGTCAATTTATATTCCCCGTCGATTTCATCATTTTAGAAACACAACCCATGAACAATCCGATAAAGTCAAATTCCATTGATTTTAGGCCGATCTTTCTTGGCCACTTCAAATTCTCTAATTAATTGTCGAAACGGTTCGATGAAAATTTCTTTGGAAACATGACTTTGGTTCTTAACATCTTCAATTTTGAAAATCAATTGAATGAACCACGTGACCAAACGCTGGAAGTTAGCTTCATTCAGGAAAATTTTGATAACGAAACAGTTGACCTAAACCACGAATGCGAGACCGAATATGAACAACTTTTTCAAGATGAGCCTAACGAAATTGAAAATGTGCTTCCATTTGAACCCCTTACTGTTGAGTCGAAACTTCAACCAAATTCTTTGATTGAGCAACCCCCAAGGTTGGAACTCAAACCCCTTCCTGATCACCTTAAGTACACATACTTAGGTGACAACGAATCGTTTCCAGTCATAATCTATTTAACTCTCTCCCTTGATCAAGAAGCCTCTTTACTTTCAATTCTGTCGAAAAACAAAGAAGCAATTGGATGGTCGATCACCGATATAAAGGGAATTAGTCCCGCTCTTGTTCAACATCGCATCCACTTAATTGACGAAGCCAAGCCTGTTCGTGACGCACAACAAAGGCTTAATCCAAAAATGAAGGATGCAGTTCGTGATGAAATTCTTAAACTTCTCGATAACGGAATCATATACCCAATCTCTGACAGTTCGTGGGTTAGCCCAATTCATGTCGTGCCTAAAAAGTCTGGACTTATCATTATCAAGAATGACTCTAATGAACTCATTCCAACTCGTACTCAAATGGGTTGGCATGTTTGCATTGATTATCAAACACTAAATGTTGCAACATGTAAAGATCACTTCCCTCTTCCTTTTATCGACCAAATGCTTAAATGTTTAGCCTGCCATGAATTTTATTGCTTTTTTGATGGTTATTCCAGCTATAACCAAATTCCAATCGCTCCCGATGATCAAGAGAAAACGACTTTCACATGCCCTTTTGACACTTTTGCATATCGATGTATGCCATTTGGGCTTTACAACGCTCCTACTACATTCAAAGATGCATGGTCAGCATCTTTTCTGACATGATTGAATGCTTTCTTGAAGTGTTTATGGATGATTTTTCTATCTTTGGAAACTCTTTTTCCGAATGCTTACACCATCTTGAGTTGGTTCTTAATCGTTGCAAGGACAAACACTTGACGTTAAATTGGGAAAAATGTCATTTCATGGTCAAACACGGCATTGTCCTTAGGCATGTCATTACAAACAAAAGCATTGAGGTAGATAAAGTGAAAGTTTGTGTAATTGCGAATCTACCCATTCCCAAATCTATTAAGGACGTTCGCTTCTAACTTTGCAGTTGGTGCTTTCTTAGGACAACGAATTAACAAAATTCTTCATGTTATCTACTACGCTACTATGACTCTCAACGATGCTCAACTTAATTACACGACCACTGAAAAAGAGCTTCTAGCGGTGGTCTTTGGGCTCAAAAAATTCTAAGCTTATTTGGTTGGCTCACACATTACTGTTTAAATTGACCATTCTGCTCTTAGGTACCTTTTCACTAAAAAGGATGCTAAGTCTCGTTTGACCCATTGGATCCTATTACTCCAAGAATTTGATCTTACGATCAAAGACAAAAAAGGATCCGACAACGTCATTGTTGATCATCTGTCACGTCTTCCAAACGCACCATCTTCTTTACCGATCAACGAGAACTTTCCCAACGAGCAACTCCTTTATGTTTCTATCGATCCATGGTATGCCGACATAGTGAACTATTTAGTCACTAAGGAATTTCCTTTATTTTTGACGAAACAAGATAAGTATAAAAATTTTCCCAAGTCAAGTACTTCTATTAGGATGATCCATACTTGTTTAAATACTGTTCTGACCAAATCATTAGATGTTGCATTTCGGATTGCGAAATCAAAAGTGTTCTTTCGTTTTGTCATGACCAAGTGTGTGGTGGTCACTTCGATCTGAAGAAAACAGCCGAAAAAGTGCTTCAATGTGGTTTTTACTGGCCTACACTTTTTTAAGATGCATTCGAGTTTTGTAAAACTTACGATCGCTGCCAAATGTTAGGAAGAATCTCTCATCAAAACATGATGCCTTTAAACCCATTCTTACGATCGAAATCTTTGATGTTTGGGGTATTGAAATTATGGGACCATTTCCCAATTCTTTCAAAAATCAGTACATTCTTCTAGTTCTTGATTACATCTCTAAATGGGTTGAAGCCATTCCTTATAAAACAAATTACCACAAACTTGTTGTGAAGTTCATAAAAGAAAGCATATTTTCGAGGTTTGGAACACCTTGCACAATAATAAGCGGTAATGGAACCATTTTCTGTACTCGTTCATTTGAATCTCTAATGAAGAAACACTCGATAACCCACAAGCTATCCACTCTGTATCATTCTCAAACTTGTGGCCAATTTGAAGTTTAAATCGCCAAAACAAACAAATTTTGGAAAAAACTGTGAATAAAAATCAAAAAGATTGGTCACAAAAATTGACAGATTCGCTTTGGACTTACCGAAATGCGTATAAAACCAATCTTAGGATGTCTCCTTTTAGGTTTGTATATGGTAAAACGTGTCATTTACCTGTCAAACTTGAACATAAAGGACAATTAAGAACATAAACTTTGATCTTGAAAAAGCTGGCGAAAACAGAAAATTGCAACTCAACGAGTTAGAGAAGATTAGGAACGACGCGTATGAAAACGAGAAAATTTACAAAGAAAGAAAAAAAGTTTTTCATGACAAGTCAATCCTAAGGAAAACATTTTCGCGAAATCAAAAAGTTCTTTTGTATGACTCGACTTCATTTGTTCCCTAGAAATTAAAATCAAGGTGCATAGGACCAAACATTGTACGTATTGTTTTTCCGCACGGTGCTATAGAAATAGAAAACCCATAGAGATGGATCGATTTTTAAAGTCAATGGTCATCATTTAAAGTATTACTTGGAATTACCGAATGATCAAGAGGAGGAGCTCGTTACACTACGTCTAGTAAGAAATATTAACCCTCTCTTGTAAATATGTACATATTTTTTCCGCGTTACACTCATTATATCATGCATTATTGACTATGGGGATACAATCAAAATTATGTGCGGGGGGAGGGGGTCTCATGTTCATTTTTGATTTTTCATGGTTTATTTTTTACATTTTCTTTCCAAAACCAACAAAAAAACTCCAAAACAAATTTTCTTTTAGCATATTGATTTACTTTTGAAGAAACACTATATGATAAGTAGATGTTTTTGGTTATTAAATTGAAATTTTTGAAAATTTATTTGTCTCCACAAAATATAAAAATAAAGTTTGATTACAAGTAACTATGGTTTAACTAGTATATAGGAAGGTTCATAGGTGATAATTACGAGGTATTATCTAATTGTAATCTTTGTTTTAAAAGAGTGGTTGATTTAAAGTAAATGCAATAACATTTTCAATCTTCTAAGTTAAGTGGTGCTAAGATGATTTTGCGTAACTCTCTCTCTTTACAAAAAATAATGTATAATATATAAAAAATGGTTTTTATGAAAATAAACACTAGAGTAATGTGTTCACACGCAAGTGTGTACACTCACCATGCTTTGTACCCTTCTCACGTAAGCCTGAAAGGCAGTGCATGATCAGTATATCTGACCTCAGTTTATCTGAGTTAGGTGTATGTAAATAAACTTTAAAATAAAAATAATAAACATCCAGAGTCATGTATTCATACGCAAGTGTGTGCACTCGCTACGCTTTGTACTTTTCTCACATAAACCCGAAAGGTAGTACATGATCAGTATATCTGGCCTCAGTTTATTTGAGTTAGGTGTGTAAATATTAATAATGTTAATATTTTTCAAAATAGAGAGAGCAAGCAATTGAAATCCAAGCACTATTTTCACTTATTTGATTCAACTTGTTATTCAAAAGAAATAAAAATACCACTTTGCGAAACTTAGATAATCAATTAAAGGATCCATTTCATAGTTGCACTGTGTAATCAATCGAAACAACTAGCCAAACTAGAGTTTAATTGTGATGTAAACTTAATTTTTGTTGGAAGTTTTGATGAATAAAAGGACTTAAATTTTTTTATAATGACCAAAACTTATATTTAACTTACTCGTGTCAATTTAAAAGTAAATACTTCATTTGTAAATATTTTTGAAAACTTGCATCATGTAGAATCTGCATATCGCATTTGGATTTTGTAGGTAGTATCCATTGAAAACCCTCACGAGACAACACTCGTCCTACTAGGGACACCTAGAGGTTTAACGGCTTGTTTCATACACTCAATGCATTCGTGTTTCCTACGAAAACAGATTTATCTTAGTTTTAGTTTATTCGAATACGAATAAAAAGATAAATGTCGGGATATTTGATGTGCACGTAAAAGTGCATATTTTTACTTCTATATTTAATCTTCATTTAATTAAATAAATGAGCATATTAGGGTATTTTACATGTTTAAACCAAAATTTAAAGTGTTTTCAAATCATCGTTCATTCATCTTTATTTGGGGGTAAAATTTTAATTTTGTGTATGATTTAATTTGAGAAAATTTATTTGCACATTTTTATTTTTATTTGCAGGAAATAAAGTGCAAATATGAAGAGGTTCATGAATGCATGCATGCACATTGAAGGCAAATGGGGAATGGAAATAAAAGAATTCATGCAGCATGGAGGAGCCTACATACCCACTAATATATGGTCCATAATTAAAAGCACATACACATGTTAATGGATGCTTAAAGGCATGTTAGTGGGGATTAACTAATTCCTTAATGATTACTTGGATGTTACACTTTCTCAAGGAAATTTTAGATAGTCCCCTAAGATATGAATTATGGTTTTAAGCATATATAAATACCCCTTATATTTCATGTAATCATCTTCTTCTTTTCATGCAAGATTGTAGCCACAAATCAAAGTTAAATAAAAAATTTCTTAATGGCTTCTTAGCCTTGTTTTTACTTTCATGCAATTTTTATTTATGCTTTCTTTTATGCTCTTTTATTCTCTTATGCTCTCTTTTAATTCATGCAATTAGTTTAGATTTATTTTATGCAAGTAGTTAGTTCCTTCTTCTTTTAATTAGCACCTCTCTTCATTTATGTTTATGTTGAAATCAATTTATCTTAACATGTTTTCAAAAATGAGTAGCTAAACCTCTTCAATTTAGGGGTAATGAAGCTCTCATGAAATATACCAAATTAACATAATGATTTCATTTGTAGTCTCTCATTTGTGCTTAACGAAAAATTTGAATGATGATGGTTTATGTCTCTTTTTATTGAATTTTGATAGCCTATGTTGACATCTCAAATAGGCTATGCTTAACTTCATTTAAAACATAAACTATTTGATCATTTACCAAAGTGATTTTGATCATGAAAGTCAAACTAGAATCAAAAATTTGATGGTCTATGTTACTAATTAATAGTAAATAGATCATACTTAAAAGAGATTTCATTTTCAATTTTCATGTCATTTTCATGAATGTTGATAAGTGGGTTGAATGGTGTGTTAGAGTTTGATGATTTAAGTTGTGCTAATTAATAGCACAAATAAATCGTACTTATAATAAGCACATCAATCATTTCTGCTTAATATTTTAATGAGAGATTACAAGTGAATTTCATGTTAATTTATATGAATGATTGGAAGTGGATTTCCCTCTAAATTGCTTCTTATTATCATAGTTTATTCTCCTTTGCTCTAGTTTAACTTTTGCAATTTTTCTTAGTTCAAAACCACTTCAAAACTTTGGGTTAATTTGATTGAGTAGTATTGAAATTTAATTCATTCCTAGAGAATCAACCCGTACTCGCATAATACTACAATTGTACGCCGTGCGCTTGCGGTTTATAATGATAATATTTTTCGGCGATTTTCTAATCGATAGAAAATCCGCCGTCTAACACCTTCTAGGACATCAGAGGTTCGAATCCCATGGTCTTCGCATTTGGTACTATAATTAGTACCTGGTCCGAATTTTTTGTTGTAATGTTGAGATGTATGTCGGTGTAGTACTGATGTGGATTACAAACACAACGCCTAGGTAGTGTGTAGTGATGTGCCAACGAAGTTGTTGGGCTCTTTGAGGGGGTTAGTCTGCAACATCCCTTTCGGAAAGTTAGCACAAAAATCTTTTAGCACAGTGTTTGGTGCATGATGTTGCCTTTCAGGACAGTAGAAGTTCAAATCTCACGGTCATCACATATCGCCTACTTCCTAAGAAGCATCATCTTGGTCAACACTCACTTCATTGGACGCGAACGAATCTAATAACTCAGTTTCTTAGCTCTTTCGTATCATGATCTACTATAATTTTTAATCCTCATACATAAGTCAAATCCAGCTTTATAGTCAAATCATCAATTACTCTCGGTGACATTATCGTACTAGGATCATGCACACATTTCCAGAAATGTGAAATGTGAAACACGTTATGCCCGCACACCAAACTGCTTGATGGATCTACTCGATGAGAAAATTTATTGATCCTCCCTGGCATAGGGAATGGACTTGAATATCCAGGAGCCAACTTCCTAACCAACTCAAAATGATTAACACCTCATATTGGTGATACTTTCACATGTACATGATCGCCAACTGCAAACCCTAGCGCTTTTCATCGTTTATCACCATAGCTTTTATGTCCAGACTACATAAATTTTATCCATGGGCGGATCATCTCAATTTTCTCTATAGCATCTCTAACCAATTTTGGCCCAAGCACGAGTCTTTATCCCATGTATAGCAAAAAACTGGCGACTTACATAGCCTTCCGTAAAGTACCTCAAATGGTGCCATACCAATATCATATAGTAGCTATTGTTATATGCGAACTCAACCAGATGAAAATCATCTTTCTAAGATCCTTCAAAGTCCATAACACATGCTATCAGCAGATCCCCTAGAACTCAATTTACCTTCTCAGTTTGTATGTTAGTCTGTGGATCATAAGCCTTACTCAAGCTAAATTTTGTACCGAAAGTACTACGCATGCTTCGTCAAAACCTGTTAGCAAAGAGCAGACCATGATCATTAACAACATTGCTTGATTTCGTACAATCTCACAATGTTTTCACTTATATCTTTATTTGGCTAGCTGACATCCTTGTCGACCTTGTTCGGATGAAATGAGTACTTTTAGTCAACCTATCGACTACCACCCAAATGTTGTCTTTTCTCACTCTCAACCTTAGCAATCCTTCTATAAAATCCATTGATATATAATCCCACTTCCAAGCTGATAATTGCAATGGCTGACCACTAGGCTTTTGATGTTTGACTTTTACTTGCCAACAAGTAAAACATCTCATTACACACTTGCCGAAATTACTTTTTATCCCTTTTGGAAAAGCTACATGCTTCATGCTTGGGTACATCTTCTTGACTTCGAGATGAATCTTATACTTAGAGTGCGACTTTTATCTAACACTTCTTTTTGAACATCCCCTACACAGTGACATGTAATCTTCCCTTTTTTGAAGCCATCCTTTCGAATCTCGAACCATTTCAAGTCTTCTATGTCAACATCCATGTCTAACCGCACAATCCTCTCAATTAGCAATGAATCATCTATCTCTCTTCCAACTATCATTTCCATGAATGTTGGACGAACTTTCAAACTTGCAAACATGCTTGAGTCTTTCTAGATTCATCTTTCGATTTTAAATGAGTGTCACATGAAGCTAATGCTTACAATGCATTCCATTCTAAAATCATTGCTAACACAACATTTTGCTGCTTTCGACTGAGCACATCTGCAACATTATTTTCTTTTCATGGCATATAATCAGTAAAATCATATGCTACCAAGAACTCTATCTATTTCTATTGCCTTACAATCAGCTCCTCTTGAGAGAATAAATACTTAAAGGGACTTATAATCCATAAACAGCTTAAATCACTATCCCAATAAGTAATATCTTTAAATTTTTGATGCAATTATCATTGAAGGCAACTCCAAGTCATGAGTATGATATCTCATATCGCGTAGTCTCAACTGTCAAGATGTGTTGGCTATTACACAACCTCTTTGCACTAACATGGATGCCAATGCATTTCCACAAGCATCGGTATACACAATGAAGTCCTAATTCCATTTCGGCTCAACCAATACAAGAGCGTTCATCAACAAATGCTCAAGTCCTTGAAATGATGTTTTACATTAGCTCGTCCAAGTGAACCTCTTATTCTTTCTTGTCAACTTATTCATGAAAGCTTATATATGTGGACCATGAAATACCTAAACACATCGATGCAAAATGGATCTTAAGACCACTAATACACTAGGGGATGAACAGTGTATATCAACTATTTAAAGATTAACTTGTAAATTTAAAATTTATATACATAAATCAGTAATGAAATCACAAACATATACATATAATCAGGTAGCAAATGCAAGGAGAGAGAAAATAAAAGTAAAAGACACCAAGATTTTTATACTAGTTCAAATATCCAACCTTACGTCCAGTCGTGTACTCCATATAAAGAATTTCACGATCACTTCATTGCTTTCTACGGGTGAAAAAAACAATTTTACAATATTGCATTCTACTGGTCATAAGATACACATTTCCTCTCGACTTTCCACAGGTAGCAAAAAACATCTCTTTATATAATAGTAAAGTGTCAAGGACCGCTACTCAATCGGTTAGTAGTATGACACTTTATACATAAGTTCTAGAGGTCATGGATTGGAACTCTTGAGATATCAAAATGAGTTCTCTGCCTGAATAAAGTATTACTCTTACTATCAAAAAGCATACAATAAAGTGGGGGCAAGTTGTCGTACCTTCAATACAGATTCTTGCAATTTCAATACAATGATCTTACAGACCTCTAATAGCAACATATCTTCGAATCCAGAGAAGAGGAATAGGATGAGATTCGAAAGAAAAGAATTCAAGTACAAACTCTTCCTTTGATCTTGAGTTGTTTGCAAATCCTTAAAGGATATGAGTGAAAAAGTATGGATGTACAAAGAAAGTGAAGTGTATAAAGGGATTTTTGTCACAAAATTATAAAGATGTAAGACTAAGAGAATATATAAAAATTATTGATAAAAATTAGTTTTCCAGACCCTTTAAAATACAAAGGACATGTCCATTAAAGAAGAGATAGTGCCAAAATCCTTTAATTCGAATTTTGAAAATCAAATTAACTATCTCTATATCGACATATCTCCAAAGAGCATATCGACTCTAGTCAAAAAAAAAATTTCTAAAACCAAGTGGACATCCACATTTTAATACTCGAATTGTATGTTTATACGAAAATGTTAGAGATTAAAACAAAGTTAAACGAAAAAAGAATTTCAAGAATATTTGTGAGGCCTTTATCAAAATTTTAAGACTCAACTGACTTACAAAACACTTCAATTATCTCTGTCATTGAACATTTGTGATCAATTCATCTTGAGTTAATTATATCTTTCATTTGCTCTAATCAATATTCATTTTTGTAACTCATTTGTTTATTTTCGTATGTTGAGATTCATTCAAGTCACTGTAAAATATGTCAGTAGTATATCTAAAAATACCGTCCAACTTGGAGAAAAGTTCATAGTAATATTTATGTGGTTGTTTGTATCAAATCAATACTTATGATATTAACACTATATGCAAGAAGCCCTTAAACAATCTTAATAACCATTAGCTAACCCCAAGAAACCTTTGGCCTTAGTCATTTTTTTGAGATCATGGGGAACCTTAAGATCATGGTATTCATTGATACTCACTTAAGTAAACCCCACGCCGTGTGTCTACCCCGCTTTTATTTAGTCGTCGCACACGGATGCTTAACGTTGAAACTCCCACTGATGGTTTGGCGTTGGGATTCGAACCTGCCCGGACACAGTCCTTTGGTTCCCATCTCCCAGCTCCCAAACCAACCGAGCTACGAACGGCGGGTTTTGGCCTTAGTCATTGTCTCTTCCCTCTTCCAATTACTTATATTGTGATAGTTCGATTTCAATATCCACACAATCAAAAGGAATTTACCATTTGATAGCACGAAAAAAGACGTTCGCTTGCACATATTCCCTTGAGCTAACTAGGATACATGATAATAATAATCAGAATACTTGCTAGCATGTATCACATCTTTGCACAAACCAATTGCACAAGAAGTTTTTGTTTTCTAGAATAGAGCAATATATAATCAAAATAAAAAATAGGAATAAATCAACCTAAAGCACTGAAAAAGTATGATACATCATATAATAAAACAAAATTGTTTACAAAACAAAATAAAACATGTCTAATATGAAAATGAAAACAACACTATACTAACATTTATGTACATACATACATGACATACTAATGAAACTATAAAATGTCATATTACAATGAAATCCACTAAGTATAAGCTTCTCCGATCCAACATAAGAGAACATCCAAGCAAAACCCATCTATAAAACCTTAGTCTACTCACGAGAGTGCACAAGAGTTATAAGAAAACATACAAATAACCTCGTGTCATACTATGTCTAGTACGAGAGCGTAAATATCCAAAATATAATGTAAATATTTATATAAGCAAGTTGAACCATTAAGACCTAGTATTTGATTATAACATGGTATTTGATTTGATTACCTAATAATTGATTCTATTTGTACAATAAACCATTGAAACCATAATAATGTAACACATTGTATATTTTGAGTGATGTAACTGGTGTGGTGTGTCGTGTGCCGTTATCACACTAAAGTGTAACAACGTCATCATCAAATACATCAATCATGACATACAAGGGTGTAAGTGTGATCAAACAACACACCAACCACCTCACTCAACGTATATTGTTTTAGACTATTATTATACATATATAGTATTTGATTATAACATGGTCTCTATACAAATAAAATCAATTTTAAAATTATCAATCAGATTTCAAATTGATAGTAGGTTACAATAAACCTATAACACTTAAGGCAGGTTTCGTTGCCTCTAACTCAAATCAATGAGCACCCTCACATAGTCTGTGATGCGCAAATTTATTAGTTCCTCTCGCAAACCTCGCTTTCCATTAATATGTTGAAGATAAACTGTACTATTATATGCTCGTGCATGACCATTGACAACGGAGCTATAAACATTCATCTGGTATATTACGTAACAATTATCAAATATTTCGTGTGTCTATGTGTGTACATACTTTTAATATTTATAAATATGTTTACATACATACATTTGAACAACATACATATATATAAAACGAGTTAACATACCAGCTGCAATGCAAATCCCAAAACCTATATCCAATATTTATATATGGACATGTCATACCTTACACGGATATGTATATGATACATGTGTACTATTATATTTAATTGAATATAAATTAAATAGCATTTTATTTATAATTTGTAAATTTAAATGAAACAAAAGATTTAATTTAAATTGAATTTAAAAATATTCTAAATAAATTAATCTTTATACAGATTCAATAAAGTCCAATAAGAAATTTATCCATAACTTCCGTGAGGGGTTGGCACAGTTCCAACAATCGTATAATGCAACAATTATCAAACATAACTTACTCACCAAGGTTAGCAATAATCACCATACCCGTTAGACGGTCTAACATAGATCTCAAGCGTGTAAAAATAACAACTCACAAAACGGCCTCAATTGTGCACAGTTCCCAAAACACATATCATATGCGTACTCAAGCATCCATTATTTTTATGCAGTAAGTAGAACATGCATATATATATATATATCTATAAACAATTTCGTATATCACTTAAAATATTCAAATTTCTTACAAGATAACTATAATCCCAATCCTTAAACATTCACATAATATCATCTTCATACATATATCTATACATGTATATATGCATATAGATACACAACTTTATTATCAAATTTTTACCATATTGATATTATTCAACTTTTCATGCAGCTTCTAAAAAACAATCAGTTCTTGCCATAATACAAGAACATTTCTCCTAGAGGCTTTATCTTATAAAAATAAGTTCAGAAATCAATTCATCCATAAATTCATCTCATATTACAGTGAGCCTCAGGCATTCAACATGCAAGTCATTCACCTAGGCGATTAAACAACACCACAGGAATATAACTCCGTTGCATATCGATTATATGAAAAAATTATATGAAAATTTATATGCAAATGTATATGGAGGTCTCACTCATTTATCAGCAGTATCATATGAATTAATTTATCATGCATAAAACAATTAACATTCAAGTTATACATGTATAAATTTACTTATAAAATATTGTTACGAGTATGCTCTAGACACTACAAGAATGACTGTTTATAGCAATGGGGGGAGCAACGGCCGCCAACGGCCATTGACCAACGGCTTCCAACGGCGAGCAACGTCAAGCTGTTTCCCAGAATTTTTTTAATAACAAAAAACACATGCCGTTGGAAGCCGTTGGTGGCCGTTGCTCGCCGTTGGAAATCCGCGACTAACCTGCAGCTCCAGCTTCTTCTTCCTCATTCCCATTTTCCACGAAAACTTACCCAATTTCCCCAATTTTCCCCCGTAAAAAATTTCCAACCTCATTTTATCCCTTTCTACACGTTCTAGCATCCCCATCTTCGTTTGCAAGCTCCACAACCTCCAAAATCAGGTATTATTTACTAAAACCCTAATTTTGTTAAATTTTTAATTTTAGGTTAAATTGGTAATTTTTGTGTGTATTGTGCTATTGTTTGTGTAGTAGTGTATTGGACCTTAATTACTGTTATTAAATTAATTATTGCATGTTTAACTATGATTTGTTAAATTAAGTTTATTATTAAATTAGTGTCACACTTAATAATTGTTACTAACCTAAGCATGAACCTCACTTGTTATTATATTGGTGATTGAATTGCGTAAAATCGTACGTAGAAAGTGATGATATTGACCTATAAATTGCTCACTTTTGACATGTTATGATACGATATATACATGATACATTTTGTGCATGACTGGACGTGATATTGTTTATTGATATATAAAAGTTTAAATTTTATGAAAATAAAATTTAAACTTTTGTATCGCTAATTTTAAAATTTAAACCCTTAGAGTGTTTTTGGCCCCGTCTGATAAATATTGTATATGATCGTTGTGTGGATATTCGTTTTTTTAACAAAACGGACATCTATATTCATCGTATACAGTATTTGTTGGATTTGTCCCTGTATTGGACAAGTTACAAAAACAATAACGTAATTAAATCTCGTAAATCATTTCAGTTTAAACGGTTCGCAAAATTTCGGCAGCACTTCCCTTTATGTTCCCTGTGTACACGCAATTGTGTACTGTTCAGGGAACTAAAGCGAAGTGCTGTTGAAATTTTGTTGAATCGTTTAAATTGAAATGATTTATGCGTTTTAATTACGTTATTGTATTTGTAATGGGAGGTAGGATGACCCATCAACAAAGTGTCAATGATCAATTAATATCAAATTCGCTAATAAAATTGTTTAAATAGAATATAATGTTCATTTCAAAATAAGCTTTAAGTATTATTTTAACAGATATAACACAAACAAGAAGAATGTTTATAAAATTGTTTTAATAAAAAATGTCAATGCAAATTTATATCGTACTTTTTAATTATATACGTAGGTAAATGGACAATTATTTTACTGGTCGAAGCTGGATGTACAAAAAAGAAGGGTCGATACTGAAGGCTCAACAAGTGAACATTTTAATAATGGTGTTAGCGTATTTATGGATTTGCTTTACGTAATAACGGAAACTACAAAGAAATCCGTTGTCCATGTAGTAAATGGAAACTGTTAAAGCATTTGATACCACAAATGGTTAGAGTTCATTTGCGTCAGTACGGTTTCGAGTCGAACTATTTGATTTGGGATCGTCATGGGGAATAGTTAGCATCTAATCCCGTACAAGATGAGGAGGTGGTGAGTAATGAAATTGGTACGACAAATCTTGTAGAACATATGGTTGAAGATGCTGCACGTTCAATGTTTCCTGTTCCTCAATTAACTGATAACTATGGTAATGCTGAAGAAAAACCAAATATTGTGGCAAAAAAAAAATATGATTTGTTAGATGCCGCGAAAAAACCCCTTTGGAAAGGCTGCACAAGCGGAATCCAATTATCAGTAACTGTTGAATACATTACGATGAAATCCAAATACAACCTCACAGAATCTGGATTACGGCTGTTGTACAAGCTGCGAAACGACATATGCCTCTTAATAATTTAATGTGCGAAAATCATTACGTAAAAAAACTGATTTCGGCTTTCGGTTTACCGTATCAAAAAATAGATACATGTCTAAAGGGTTGCATGTTGTTTTGGAAAGAAGATATCAACCTTAGAAATTATAAAATATGTAATCAGGAAAGATACAAACCAAGACAGAAAAAGGGAAAGGAAGTCCCGTATAAGCGTATGCATTATTTACCAATTGTGGTTGTTATATATATATGCTCGAAATGGAGCTGTTTTGATATAATTATGGTTGTGTGTGGCTGGAAACAAGCACTGCTGGTTTTATATAAAAAAATATACCCAGATTTCCAAAGGCTTCCAACGACGAACAACGGCTAACTGGCAATTTACTTCCAGCAGCTTCCAACGGCAAATTCCAACGCTTTCCAACGGATTTCCAATGGTAGTTTGGTCAACATGATTTGTCACGTTGGCAAACTTGTCGTTGGAAGCCGTTGGTATAACCCCGTTGGTGCCGTTGGAGGCCGTTGGTATAACCCCGTTGGTGTCGTTGGAGGCCGTTGGAAGCCGTTGAAGCGTATACCAACGGCATTTCCAACGGCCTCCAACGGCTTTCCAACAGCCTTCAACGGCTTTGCACCGTTGGAAACAGCCGTTTCTCTTGTAGTGAGAAATAAAACTTGCATATGGCTCGGTATAGCAATTTAAATGATACCCTAAATCCTACAGCGTCTCCTTTGTATAACATTCAACATGCTTCCTGCACATCCTAAAAAACACACTATCATTTTCAAGCAACATATTCACCAATCTATATCAAATCATAAAGCTATTTGTATAATGATCATTGTAGATACCTTTTATCGCAATTTTTATTTTTCTTAGCAAGCACTTGCCGTTTTTAAGCTATTTCGGCAAGCAAGCTTCCACATAGCATTGCGGTAGCCTTCATGAACCTGAGATGTTAAATACATATACATAGTTTTCCATTTTAAATTATGGAAACAACGCTCCTTTGAAGTTCGTGTGTAAAATCCTTTTTACACATCAATCTTCACCTTTTGAAATAGTCTACTTACAAATGTTACATATAATTTCAATCCAAGGTTTTCATCAACATGCATATTGTTTCCAATAATGTTCACATTCCATAAAGATTTGACTTATTAAACCTCATATTTATGCATATAGTCATTTTGACTTGCGTGTATTAATAACCGCTTACATCTATCAAATACATAGAAATTTTCATAGTGTATATGTATATATCAAAATTCAACCCAATCATTTTATATACTTCTGAAATGCTCTAGATTTGCAAGTATTTCTTAACTATTTCAAAACTAGTACATGCTTACATTACATGTTAATACCTCTTGTTCCAATTTGCCCATTTGAAAACATTTAAAAAATGATATATGTACACCTTTTTTTAACATAATCCACGTCTTGAAAAATAAATTTCATACATATAAACTAAATAAATACATACAAACATTAAATATATGTATTTATATTTGATACTTTATTCTTATGTATCTATCTCATATCACTTATACATAATTATTTAAATCAGAATGTGTGGTTGAAATCAGAAGGAAATAGAGAGGAAGCAAAAATGGGGTGTAACCAATCCTAACTACACAAATATTCTCATCCATCATTCTATAAAAATATATTTCATGAAACGTATTAATAATTTTCCATTTTCAAAATGCTTGCAATAGAGGAAGCAATGTATCAATACAAAATGAAATGTTTTAGATCATATTTTAACAAAACGAATAAAATTTTCATTCATAATTTTTTACATAAACGGAAAATGTTATTTCTACCCATTAATATGTCTGAACTATTTACTCAACAAAACAAACACATTCGAAAAAATGGAAAATAGACATAAGGACAAATTTAGAAAAAAAAATAGGCTGAAGGACAACAAGTTTCGTTTTTAAGCTGAAGGACAAACTTTGAAAAAAATTAAGTCGAAGGACAATGCTAAATATAGTTAGCATTTTGTACAGTGTAAAATTGAATATAATGCTAGTTATAATAGCATTTTCTATACTATAAAAACTGAATATAATGCTAGTTATAACTAGCATTGTCCTTCAGACTAATTTTTTTTCAAAGTTTGTCCTTCAGCCCAAAATAGAAACTTGGTGTCCTTCAACCTAAATTTTTTTCAAAGTTTGTCCTAGTGCCTAATTCCTATATTTTTCATTTCTAAAAATAATTTCCCTTATTTATCTGAATGATGTTAGTTATTTATTTTCCACAAGATAAAATAATCATCCCATTTGACAAAATAACACTCTTTTTATTTTACAAGTATATTTCCATTCCATTTTTCAAATAATATAATATTATTTATTTAACAAAAATATAATTTATCATTTTGCTGCTTATAGCAAAGATAAAATAAAAATCTAACGTAATTCTTATCTACCACAATAATTTTTCTCATTTCTCAATGGATCAATATATAGCAAGATAAAATAAGCATCTCGTTTGACAGAATCATACTCCTTTCATCTCACAAGTAAATTTCTATCCATTTCTTAAAATAATATAACTCTATTTATTTGACGATTAGTTAATTATCATTTCATGAATTTTAAATATATTAACTAAATAATACTTGCACATTACAATAATTTTCCCCATTTCTCAATCAATCAGCATGACATACCAATGTTCAACCATACAATCCATGATCTTTTATCCATAACATAAACATAATATCCACAAGTGCTTATATGCACTTAAATATATACTAATAACTGTTGCATTCACTTATCAAACAATGCATGCAACTAATCTCAACATAAACAAGTTTCATTTTAACTTAAACAGCATATTAAAACCATCGTTAACATTATTAATATATACATATGTGTGTGTATTGATTCAATTTAGCATATTTATAGGATGGATTTATATGATTAACACTCACTGAAAAGCAGCTATTCTGTCAGACTAGGGCAAAATACTCCATCGACGACACCCAAGACCAAGTTATCATCAGCTCCATACCCAATCTTCCTCGAAATGCGACCCTAGGCCAGTCGCGACCACCAACCTCCCTATGCGCACGGCCTCTCCTACGTAGCTGTGCTAGTTAAGTCGAGAACCACTCCACTGTCGCATCCCCCACGCCTGCACGCCACCAGGCCGTGAACCACAAACTCAACACCCCAACGCATGCTTCTCGAGGTGACAGCGCGCCAATCTTGAAAACGACGCGACCGAGCCCTATTGCAATGGGATTTTTCTCTTCTTCTTTTTTCATTTATTACGTCCCTAGGGATCTAAAGATGGATTTAGGGATGAAGACTGGGGTCTGATCCTGGAACCAGGGAGAGGAGAGATGTTTTGTAAATTTCAATTTGCGTTACTTTAGATGCTACAGCTAGCGAAAATATGAAGCTCCATCACTCAGCAAAAGAAAGAGATCGCTTCATCCACTCGATTAGGGAGAGAGGGGAATGCAGATACGAGAACGTGGACAAGAGAAAAGCGAAAGGAGAGAGAATTTGAAGGCCGCCGTGATTTTTTCACTTCAATGGGCTAGGGTTTAGAAGAATGGTGTTAGTCTGAAGCGGTGAGGGAAAATTCTAGGGTTATCGAGTAAAAAGACGGATCGGGTCATTAATTTATTTTGTTTGGTTGCGGCACGCATGTAATTCTGATGGGCTTTTAATCTTTCATTTACCTTTTAACCTCTTTTTTATTTACATGGACATATATACAAATAAATCATTCATTTATATAGGCATGTCAACGGATACTTTCTGATGCGGATAGTGTCATATCCGCATCCGCATTCGAAATTATTTTCGGATATCAAATATCCTCATCCGCGGAAAAGGATAAATATCGAATAATTATCCTATTCACTAACGACCAATAAATCAAGAAATATAAATGGAAAATTTTAGTCTAACATAAACTTTTTTTAATTCCACTGACTATAAAAGTGTTAAAAATAAACAAATATAATGATAATAAATAGTTTTGAGCAGTTAATATGGATTTAATGTGTATAATATAAACTTCTAACTTAATAAAACATAAATAAATATCTTTCACTGCACTAAAATACACATACTTTAAAAAATAATCTTGAAAAATACCGAACGGATAATTTTCGGATGCGGATGTCTTCATATCCGCATCTGCATCTATTTTTCCAGATATCGGATATTTATCCATTTTTCGGATGCGGATGTGAACGTATTTCGGATTTTTCGGGTATTCATTGACAGCCCTACATTTATAAATGCATTCTCATTCAACCTAACCTAATCTATTTTATACTTGACATTATATATTTTGATGTTATACTACATAGGTAAATTCAATGATTATATAATCTCGTTTATTATTGATTTACTTACTATCAAATAATACATTATTTTCTTTATTTTACAAAATAAATTTAGTATATCCATTTTCCCTTTAATTCAATTTAGATATGTATCATCATCGTAAGTAAGCTTACATGTATAATTACTGAAATATATTTAACAGTTTAAATATGAAAACTCGCTCAAATATTATTATTGTCTTTTTCAAAATAATTTACACGGGAAAAAAGTTTATTATAATTTATTCTTCTGTAATTAATTTTTTTGCTTGATCCTATGTCTCGTATCACCTAATCTACATGAATATGTCATAGAATATCAAAAAAAACAAACGATAGGAAACAACGTAGGGTTCTTGTAGATATTCTCGATCTTCGATGAATCCATGGTCAACCCATTCCGGACTCTACATAACCCAAGAACTTCACTTTTTTTTCGAAATGGCACATAGAAACCTTCGCCCTCGACCTATGTTGTCTTAGAGCTTCTAGCACAAGTCTGAGATGTACTTTATGTTCTTTCTCATTCTTCGAGTACACCACGACGTTATCTATGAAGACCAACACAAATATATCCAACTAGTCACGTATGACCTTATTCATCAAATCCAAAACGAATATTAGGGACTTGTCAGTCTAAACAGCATCACTAACCACTGATACGAGCCATACCTCGTCCTAAAGGCAGTCAACAAAACATTGTTCTCTACAACTCTCGGTTGATGGAATTTGTGGCTGAATCTAACTATGAGAAACCTATAGTTCTAGTTCACTAATCAAAAAATCATATATTCTTAGCAATGGATAACCATTCTTCACAATCAACCCGTTTAACTTTCAGTTTGATGCAAAAATGAAGAAATCCATCTGATTTCTTCACAAATACCGTCGAAGATCCCTATGGTGGAAACTACTAGGTCTAATGAAACTCTTATGCTCAAGTTCTACTAGTTGCTTCTTTAGCTCCTCCATTTGTTTAGATTTAACGCTATTCGGTTTATTAATGGGTTGTACTCCTTAAATAAGATCAATACCGAATTCCATCACCGCCTAAGGTAGAAAATCTATTATTGGCTCGAACACAGCAACAAATTCTCCAACAATAAACACATTAACAATTTCATCCTCCTTAGTCTCTAATGCAAATAAGGCATTGCTAGACCTGGCCCTCATAACACTTGACAAAACTCTAAGCCGCAAATTACTACTATGTTGTTGGAGTTCCACTACTTTATCAACATATAAAATCCCCACATCATAACGGGCTACCCAATCCAAACCAAAAATAACCCTATAGCTAGCGATGTCGAACACATACATATCACGAACAAATGTGTGCCCACCTAAGACAAAATATAATCTATCACATTTCAACCCCAGAGTGGCATACCCACGAGTCAGATTGATCACACACAAAGGTCTAACGAAGTAAGTATCATTCTAGCCAAGTCTATCAATCAAATCCTTCGATATAAGAGAATGTATAGATCCGGTATCAAATAGTACTCTAACTGAAATGCTACAAACAGAAATTATACTTTTAATGGAGATTCTCTTCCCCTTCTCCTCGGTGGCTGAATGTTTGGATTGTCCATCCAAAGCAAACATCTTAGTTTGGACAAAATCTAGATAGTCCTTCGTATGCCCTTTCTTGTCATAGTTGAAACACTTTTCCTTTCGTTTAGCCCGAGGTGTCAAACACTAGGTCGAACAGTTCCTCTTTTTCCCATAATTATAGCATGTCCCATCGACAATGTCTGTCTTTCAAGCTTTCCCTTTTCCTTTATCCTGAGCTTCTCTCCTCTTCTGTTCTATCTTGGGTTTCTTGACCCTCTTCTTTTATTGGAACAAACCATCATATCTTGTTACCATTTCAACTACCATATCAAACGACACCAACATGTGAGCCATCACTTTATGATTCAACCTCTTTCCCAATCTATGCGTAAATTTCTCATTATTCTTTGGTAGGGTGTTGATGTACTCTACCCATACTTAACCAATGCATGATGCATTGGATATACTGCGGTCTTGGAATTCTCTACACAAAGTACTCTTCCTCACTTACAGGATGAATTGAGTCTCAAAATTCTCTTTAACTTGTCATATATAATGCCCTCCTCTTGATTCTTAGAAATAACCATTTCCCACCAGTCCAATGCATCACCTTGTAGTTATCGAGAAGCCAACCTCCTCTTATGCTCATTAATAAATCCTAAATCTCTAATTATATGCCCATATACTTTTAGTCGGTTTAGCACTTCCATAGACAATTATTTACAAATAAAAATTTACCCTCCAAAGTTGCGATAACAAAAATTCATCTTTAAGGAGTCCTCCTCTCTAATTATCAATTTTTGCTCAACCTCTTTTGGCATATTCTATGTCATCATTTCAGACATAAAGTTACAAAACAAGGTATGTATGACCAAAATAGCATTCGCTGAAGTGGGCATTTGAGTTCTTTGTTCTCGTTAGAAACAACTCCCTTATTTACAAAAAAAGACACATTTGAGGCCTCTTCCTCATACACCCATTAGTCTGTGTACTTTTCTTTCCCCTATTACCCTCGCTCATCACACTTCCTGGTATCATTGATCCACTTCGTGTCTCCATTCTTTCATTCTGCACAAGAAAATTTTGGTAAGAAACAAAAGAAACGAGCGAAACAATAGTATAGGGGTGTGTGTGTGTGTGTATTTATGTATTTATATCAAAATAACAAGTATGTTATATAGCGTATACCCTTCTCCAACGTGTATTTCTATCTAGCATCTACCTAGACTTGTACTTTGCTATGTTTTAAGTTAGGCGTCCACTAATATAGGATTTGATACCAAGTAATAACATCACCCTGTTTAGAGACCTAAAAATGAATACTGATGATGGCGTACTTATTAGCAAAAATATTTTAAAGCAATAAAATAAGTTTAGTACATTTTTTCACAATAGAAGTAAATAAAGTAGCTAAAGAATATTTTTAACACTATATGCCTTTTAACAATTTTAACTCAAGCACCCATGCGAAGGTAAATATACAATAAAACATAAATAGTGATGACATGTCAACATATTAAGATGTCGCATGTTCATCAAAATAGCTATATACTGTTTGTACCAAAAAGGGCACAACACTCGTCGGATGTAATTGAACAGATTAGAATGAAGAAATAAAATGTAAAATGAGGTTAATCTAACTATCACACTAAGAAAATAAGTAGTAGTAGTAGAAGACAAGAATTTATAGTGGTTCGGCGCTATGGCCTACGTCCATTTTGAAGGATTTGATGTTTATTGCTGATTATAAACTGAGTTACAATAGTACAAAGACTAACACTCAAATTACAACGGAGTTCAACCCGAGCAGCAGCATAAAAGTCCTTTATTAGTTGTTATGGAGGTGTTATTTATAGGTGTGAAGCTGGAAATATTTGCCTTGAATCTCGGAATACTCTTTCTCATGCGTAGGTGGGCCCACACAGTCGGTCTGGAGTCATTTGGAATCAATCCCTGATCGATCCACATAGCCTTCGTATCGATCAAAAATGGCTCCAATTAGGCTACGATTGATCATGGTTGTTCTTGAGTTGATATGCAACCTTCTGTGAAAATCTCATTGCATTTAAAGTTGTGGTTTGGGAGATATGATCGATCCAAGATTGAGTTTGTCAATGAAGTTGAAGCCTTCGTATCAATAGATTCGTATCCATCGGCTCGTAACTATCAGACTACCGAGTCTTCCGTTGTGATCCACGCGATGTGCTCCAGTGCTTTGACAGATTCCCTCGTATCGATCGATACGAAACATGATCGATACGAAATAGCTCATCAGCGCCTACTGCTTTTCGTATCCATCCAGCATCCTTGTCTTTGCATTGATCTGATGCGCTCTGGTGAAATATATGCTTTCGTATCGATCCGAGTTGGATCGATATGAACCATGATCGATCCGAAACCAGATGCAAAGCATGTTATCCATCCTGGAGTTAACTAATCGATACGAAATGTATTGATACAAACATCGATCGATCCAAACCAAATGCCACAGTGATCGATATGAAAGTATCGATGTGAATCCATTTCTCACGAATATTGATACATCCATAACTTGAGTGTACGAACTCCGATTGACCTGAAATTTGGAATATTGCCTTTAATAGCTTTGCTTGTCATTCCATGTTAATTGTTGCTCGATCCGGACTCGGACCAAGTTTGCCTGTATCCATCGTGAACTTGTAGATAACTGATCTCCGGAGCGGATTGTCTTCAGTCTCTAGTCAAGTTCTTGGTATCACGGCCTTGCCAAAAAGCGAGATAACATTTGCCCCCCAAATTATGTCCTGTGTGAACATGATGTGCTTTGTCAAGTTGCAATCTTCATTCTGAAAAGGCTTTATCCGATTTGCTGAATAGTTGTTGTCCCTTCATCAAGAGATATGACTTTTGGTAGATTTCCAATAGGATAAATGTTGAGTCATGGACTACCAATGATCACATAGTTTTTGTTGTAATTGAAGGTCAAGTGCTAGCAATTTGTTGTTTATTGTTCTGGCTGTCATCAGGCAAGCATCCAATCCTTGTTAACTTTGAAAATCGAATGTTAATATGGCATACATGCACTTATTTTAACTTGACTCTCATTCATGCTTGTACTTTCACGGGTCATTGTCGAGTTCTTTTTTCTTTAAAAATGGGTCTTGGTGGAAAGAGGTTCTTGCCATCGATTGATGGCTTCTTTAGAATCGAGTTTCGTATTGATCCTCTCCTGGATCGATGTGAAATCCGAGTGGCAACACCGATCGATGGTTGTTTTGATCCCTTTCTTCGTATCGATCCTCTCCTGGATCGATCTGGGGTGTATCAAGGTTGATCTCGTATCGATTGGGATCGATACGAGATGGATTTATAAAAGGTTTGCTCCATAATAATGGATATGGTTTTGCTTGAGTTGTTGTATAGTGTGCTCTTTGTATCGATGGATACGAGATTTATAACTATTAATTCCTGGGAATGCTTCGTATCGATGGATACAAAATGCTGGGCTTCACATCGATGGATACAAAATGCTGGGCTTCATATACGTACCGTATCGATGGATATGAAAGATCCAGACACAAACGCGCAGTGTTCTTCATATTGATGGACATGTTGACCGCTTCAATCGGTTATGTAACTGGGATACGAATCGTTTCCTATGGTCGATACGAATGGGGTATAAATACCTTTTGTACTTAGAATATTTTTCACTTTGCCTCTACTGTTATTTCGTATCCATCAGAGAAAAAAGAAAAGACTATAGATCCTTCGTCTCCAAATACTAAATTGTTAGCCTTCAACCCAAATCCTTAGAGCTAGGTAAATATTCAACAAACTCGTGTTTAAAATGACAAGACTTGAGTTTCATGCCATTTCGTTCATGGCAACGGCCATCTCCGGTGTCGTCGGCACTAGAGTGGGACTGGGGTGAGGTCAAGAGTGTGGTTAATGGCAACTTGGAGGTTTGGAGAAGAAGGAGAGTAACTGGAAAGAGTCGATGGAGTCACTGAATCCGGGTCTATCTTGAACTCGTATCGATGCGAGATGGAATTGATTAGAATACTTTGGAGATGATGGAAAGCAGTCTTTGCGATCGAGGCAAAGAGCAGTGGTATAATGATCGATCTGAGGTGGAGCAATTCGTATCGATGTGGATGAGATGTGATGTGATTGATCCGAAACCAAAGTCCTTGGATCGATACGAAGCGGTTGATACGAAGTGATCGATATGTACAAGTGATCGATACGAAGGTTTTATCGATACAAAAAGGTTATCGGTCTAAGTCATTGATCGATACGAACATTGTCTTTAAGGGAACGATCCAAAGTGAACTATGATGGATACGAATTCCATTTCTTTTTGCAAACTCGAACACTTAACCCCGACGAGCTTGCATATTTGGACTTGATCATAAAACTGCACATATGACTATCCTTCAAAGTTCGTCAATGGAACTGTAACTTGTTAAACATAACTAATTTTATATGGATCGTTCTCCGAAGTCAGAATGGCACAGTTGAGACGGTCAGCGATGACGTTCGCTCCGGTCGAATCTCGATGTCGTCATTTTACCATCTTCTAACCCCGTAGAAATTTAGAGTACTATGCAGCACTTCACTACACAACACGATCACTAACTTTGCACCGGGGGGAACACGGGTTTCTTACCATCTAATAATAGTTTTTATTGAGTTCTATAGGTATGGATCTTGGAAGCTCGGAGCAGCAAGAAGTTCAAAGTCCTCCATTTTCTAGAATAGAAAGGCCAGATGTCGCGGCAGATATAGTGAATCCTGCTCCGGATGAACTGTCGGATGTAGTGGTGATAATGAATCAGGAAGATTATGTCCGGTCAAAGATTACGGAAGAAATGCTGGTAGAATTTGTCTTAGACATGGACTGTCTTTGGAAGAAGTTCAATTACCAGGACTAGAAGATAAAGCACATAATCCCCTAGAAGGGTTCACCGCATGCAATAGATTCATGTGCTTGGCTGGAACATTGCCCCCATTCAATCAATTCATTAGGGACGTGCTTTATTTCTGAGGATCGCGCCTTCTCAGCTTCATCCTAACGGATACGCGCTACTCAATAGCATGTCCATTATATTTATGGAACATCTCCTTCATCCCCCAACTGTCGATGAGATCGGATATTTATTCAATGCTAAGAGTCGGGGGGATAATCCATCGTTCTCTTTCCTGGAAGCTGTCAGGAACTTCCAAGTGATGGCAGGTGCATGGAGCAAGTTGAGCTACTTTAAAACAGAGTGGTTCTACATGAGATGCCCACCAAGGTTCGCCAGACGATGGTTGGTCAGACGTAAGTACTTTCACTTGTTCGTCACTTAACTGGGTAATATAAATCGATGCTGAATTCATTGCTGCATTTCTTTCACGGTTTCTATTCCACGGCCCGAAGGAGCACATTTCAAAGAGATAGTGAGGACACTCCAGGCGGTGCCTGCCGAACTAAGGGAAATAGACGAAGTTCTCATCAATGACAACTTGATTACCGCCGGGCTTATAGAAAGAGGACAAAGCATAGGGATGATGGGGATTCCCAGAGTGGCCTCGGTAAGATAAGATGGAAAACAGGCTCCTGTCGTGCCCCTAGTCGAGGGATCTCAGAGTGTGCCTGGCGCAACAGTCATCGAACTTTGCGATGACGAGGGTACTGAAGCTGTAATGAGCCTGTGGTTGTCCCTCCGTAGGGCCCTCAGCCATCAGAATCAAAGAGAAAAGGCAAGACTCTTGTTCATAAAATCAAGAGGCAGAAGACTACTGAAGTGACTCAGCTCGTTGCAAGTTCCATAGGTCCGAAGACCTCTTCCCCGCAGATGGAAAGTTCACTGAAAGGGTTATCGAACGTTCCTATTCCGGACGAAATATCTCCATTCCCTGATCTTGGGTTAGAGGGGCTCCACTCCCCTTCAAGAACCGGCATGGGCCTACCTCCAAGAGATATAGGGGAGCCAACTCCAATAAGAAAGGCTACAACAATCGGTCGGTCGGGGGGTTTGCACATGTGTACACACACTTCACAACACCACACAACATTCCATCACATGTTTCTTAATCTTTGGTGATGACTAATTTTATTCCTATTTTCATTTTGCAGACACGATGGTGAAGCAAGGCTCCAAGCTTAGTAATTCCGCTCTTCGCGCCATTCTTCTAGATCGCACTCCAAATCATATCGTCGTGAGAGCGAGAGAGACTATGGTCGTGGCTACCATTCTATCCAAGAGCGCGAGCACTATGACAGGGAGAAAGAAAAATCATACCAAAGTAGGTGTCATTCTAGGTCGCGGTCTCCTCCACCAAAAGGACCTTAAAAACCCTCTGGCTCCAGCAGGCCTTCTTTTGAATCTTCGCATCAAATAGCATCGTCTCACACTCCAAAAACTGACGATCAACGCCATAGAATTGAAACAAAAACTCTTGTCGTCGTAGAACAAACTATCGTAGAACCAATGGGGGAAGGAGCCATTCGTATCTCCAAACTAAAGAAATATTTTCAGAACATATGTTTCAACGGCTTCTACTTTCCTCCCAACTTGAAGAAAATTCCAAAGGACGTAGAGAAATTAGTGCAGGATTACATGCATGATGCGTATAGCCAATATCGCGAATGGGTTAAGACGGCAGAACGGGTTTTGGCTGTGTCCTTTGAGCGAGCCAAGGCTATTGAGAAACTAGAGGGCGATATCTCTCACAAGGGTAAAATAATAGAGGTGCTTACCAATGAGATCGAATCTTCAAGAAAAGCCGAGATTGAGACCAGCCAGAGAGCCGAGGAAGCCAGGAAGTCCATGAAAGAGATGAGGAAAATGTACATGGGCTTGGTGCAGGAGATGGGGCATCGCAACATTGTTATTATTCGAGAAAGGGATGCTGCGCTGAAAGAAGTTGCCGAATTAAAGGCAAAGCTGACTGAGGCCCTCAAAGAAAAAGACGAAGCTAACAAAGTTGCCCAGGAAGCGTGCGAGGAGGCGGTGAGGCTTAGGGAAGAAAGGAATATTGCAAATCAAAAGGCCGAAGAAGCCGACGCCAGGGTTGAGAGGGAAATTAAAGCCGTTGAGGCCAAGATGGAAAGAGAATTTGAAGATCTTCTGGTCACCTATAATGCTAATGTCTTGAGAAATCATAACCTGAACTGGCTTGGCGAGGACTATCCCTTTCAATTATATAAGGCCTGGAACTGCTTAATTGAGGAAGAAAAGGTGATCTGTAATGTTGCAACCGTCAATGAGTTTGAATTGGAAACTCAAGTGTTGATCGGAGATGAGCCTAAAGTCCTTCATGACACAGTTATTGCGCTTCAAAGAGAAGACCTGACGGCTAAGTACCCGGAGGCTGGGGAAGGATCTGGGGGCGAACACCATGTCATTGCTTCTGAAATGCCCCCAGCATCTCAAACTACGCCCACATCTTCTGTTGATCCCCCAGTCATCCCGGGGTATGATCTTGACAGGCCGCATCTCTCTCCAATCATCGAGCGTAGCTCGGAAGGCCCGTCGGCCCAACCTGGGAGCCAACTCGAGGAAGGTATTCTTGACACTTCTCCTATTCCACAAAATGTAGGAACACTATCAGAAGATATTACTAATATATTCTCCTATCTTCATTCACTCTTAGATTCTGCACCGGCCGACCCTCTTGCAACTCAAGAAGTCCATCACGAGCAGGAGGCGTTAACATCAAAGGCTACAATCGTGACGATCGCCACTTCGGTTAGGAAGATGCACGATAGCGGCTGCATGCTTGATGACCAACTAATGGAAGTGCTCCTCAGCCATCAAAGCGATTCGAGTATTGAGGTGCCCTTCAATGTAGATGAAGATGTTATTATCACGGGCTCCTCAGGTCCGACTGGCAGCATCCCGATGGGTAAGAATGTGGACCGGGAGGAACAAATAATGGAAGAGATCAAAGCTGTGATCGAGTAGGCTCGTAGAGCCGGTGGAGGTATGGCGGGTCCCGGTCCGATCCCAATTCTTGTGGTTTCTCCGGGTGGCACCATTATTAAGACTAGCATGCCTCATTCTTCTAGTATTGAAAGCGCCACTATTCCACCGGTTTCACACACAGAGGATACTTCAGTCCCTGTGGGCTCTCAAGAGGAGACCACATCGATTTCCCCGGCCAAAGACAAGCCATCTGGAGCAAGTTGGGGAGGCAAGGATTCAAAGAGAGGTCTGAGCGGTAGCTTGAGCGGATCTACGTCAAAGAAAGTCAAGAAGGACAAGAAACCGAAGGCATAGATTTTCATTTTTGCTCCTTCTTTTATAGCTGGTTAGAATAAGCTTCTCCTTTGCTTTTTGTAGGTCATGTATAGATGTGGGCTTGGCCCCGCACTTATAGGAATTCTTTGAACAGGTTTTGTACTTACTTTCTCAAATAATAGTGTGAATAAAATTTCATTTTTGTCTTTAGCATAACTCTATGTTTATTTGTCTAAGTACTTTAACACTCGCATTTCCATTCAATGTACTCGTGAAGCTTTAGTCTCTGAGTCGAACTTGAGTCCGGTCTTTAAGTCCTGAGGTCAAGGCCTTTGGTCATAATCAAACGTTGAGTCGAGTCCCAACATGGCGCTGTCTCGGTCAGCGGCTGGTACTTGAGTTATTCCCCTAGTTCTAGGGAGAGTTGAAGTAGCTAGTTGGCATTCGCCCTCCACCTTTATTAACTTTGATTTAACTTAGTCGGAACAAAGTTAAAGTGACATGAGTTCGAGCGGTCGGATCACACTCGCTCATTTGCTAGCATTTGCATCCACACTCTGGGGATTAGATTTGCACACCAGCGGTCGATCGCGCCTGCTTATTATTTAGAATTACATCCACACTCCGAGGACATAATTTATTTTATGGGTGGTCGGTCACACCCGTTTAACGTTTATACTCTATTTCACACTCTGGGAATCTAGAGTCAGTTGACAGATGGTCGATCACATCTGTTTAAGTATTAGGATCTTATTCACGCTCCGGGAATAAGGCATCGATCAAGGTTGTGGATGGTCGGATCACATCCTCCTTGATACAGTAAGCGAAGTCGTAGATGGGTGGACCCATCCTCTTCGAGCTTGGAAAGAAGCGAGGTTGTGGATGGATGGATCCATCCTCCTCGAGCTTTGGAAATAAGCGAGGTCGTGGATGGACGGATCCATCCTCCTCGAGCTTTGGAAATAAGCAAGGTCGTGGATGGATGGATCCATCCTCCTTGAGCTTTGGAAATAAGCGATGTCGTGGATGGATGGATTCATCCTCCTTGAGCTTGGATTGAGGCGAGGTCGTGGATGGGCAGATCCATCCTCCTCGAGCCTAGATTTTGGAGTTTGCACTTCAGCTCGCACTCTGGGAGCTGGAGTTTATTAGAGGATCGTCGTGTTTCAATCCTTTTTTATTTTAACGTTGCTTGCCCCCGAGCTCAGGGTTTCATTTAGTGAGTGACCGTCGGATCACGATCACTCTCTATTTGAATGAGTCCCACCGTAAGATGGAACTTAGCTCTTTGTACATCGTGACGGTCGCACAATGCACTTCAAGAATCGCTAATCTGGCTTGATGAGTCCGCGCTTTATTGTTGAAATAGGAAAGTGCGACAAAGTTAGTTGCCTTATTACAAGTACAAATTCTTAAATTGCATAAACAAACTTTAAAAGGAAAGCAAACTAAATGAAGGAAAGCCAACTATATGTAATAGCGGAGAAGACTCTCGTTGTTCCATGCCCTCGGTAGAGTGAGACCATCAACAGTCGATAGCTTGAATATGCCATCTTTAAGTCCCCGCTCATTGACATACGGACCCTCCCATGTCGGCTTCATGTGTGAAGGGATCAGATAAATTTGCTTAAGTACGAGATCGCCAATTTTGAAGGTTCTAGGTTGAACCTTAGCATTGTATAATCGGGCGACTCGATTGCGATGTGCGGCGGCCCTCAAATCAGCTTCTTCACGCTTTTCATCCAGTAAATCTAGAGATTCTGCGAGTAGGATGGCATTCGTCTTTGGATTGCAATAAGTCACACGGTGAGAAGGTGCCTCTAGCTCAACTGGAATAACGGCTTCAGAGCCATAATAAAGTGCAAGCGGAGTATGGCTTGTCGCGGACTAATGGGTAGTTCGATATGTCCATAAGGCCACGGGGAGCTCATCGACCCACTTACCTCCAGCCTTCTCTAGTCATTTCTTCAAAATGGACTTGATGACTTTGTTGACAGCTTCGACTTGTCCATTCGCTTGAGGGTGAGCTACTGTCGAGAATTTCTTCTGGATGCGATAGCGTTGGCAGAAATTCTTAAACTCGGCACTATCAAATTGAGCTCTATTATCAGTTACAATTGTTTGTAGGAGGCCAAAGCGACAGATGATGTTGCACATAACAAAGTTAATTACTTTCTTCGTCGTGATAGTGGCAGAGGCTCAGCTTCCGCCCATTTGGTAAAGTAGTCAACCGCAACGATAGCGTACTTTGCGCCACCTTTGGCTAAAAGCAAGGACCCTATTATATCAATGCCCCATGTGGAAAACGGCTATGGACTGACCATTTGAGTAATTTCGGTTGGCAGGGCTCTTGGAACTCTAGTATGTTTCTGTCTTTCGATGCGTCTTGGTTTACGGTTGGCCAGTAATACCTGTATCTGAGTATCTTTTTCGCATGGGCTTGCCCCCCAGTGTGATCGCCACACTATGACGACCCGACCTTCTATCACCAGAAAAGTCGCATCATCTTTAAGAAAGAAAGGGATAGAAAAGAGAAAAGATAGAAAAGAAAGAAGAAACAACATCAGAATCTCAACAGCGGAACGAATAAATTATATTAATCACCTAAGTATTACATAATATACAACATCCATCAGAGTTACACAGATTATACATCACATACTAGACAGTTATAAACACTTGTCTAGTTATTACAACTCAAATACAACACAGAGACACCAACACAGCGGAAAACTATATATCTATAACGCTGAAGCCTCCTGCTCCATTTTCTCCTCCATAATTCGTCAAAGCTAACCTGAATTCCTTGGCTACTCATAAAAATTTGAGTACCCAAGAGTTTAAGAAAACAGAAGATAAACTCCGGGTCAGACATGGGTCTGGTGCGAGTAACAGGTTAAAGTTGCTTAACTTTAAAAAGAAAAGGTATCACGTAAGACTTCCCACACATAAACATGGAAAAGTTTTTACCTTACGCTAACCAAACATTTGATAGGAAATCCAGTGATATTATAATAGTGTCTAGGGTTTTCAAGTAAAATACAGAAATAGCTGGAATGCTTACATCTCACGTTCCAACATAGTTGGGCACAACTAATACGTACGACACTTATTGGAGATTGGATTCCATACAATGGCAGGGCTACTGGGGTACCGCCCGTCACAGTACATGGCCTAGATCAACGTACCGAGGATCACGCCCAACCCCCTGCAACACAAGGCTGGAACCATCCCTTACTGGATAATTCCCGAACAAGACAACCCCGCAGTTGTTTGCAACCAACTGCCCACACAGCCGAATAAAAAGGAACCTCTAGACAGGGGAAATCTTGTCCTACTTGGGTGCTACCCACTAACCTTGCTGCACCTCCCCTGTTTTAGCCATTCCCGGTTGATGAGACTTGAGGCTACGATTACCTTTAGAGAACACATCTCTTAGAATGCTCATCGTCCACCTGACGATGTTCTGAAAGCATTCAATCCATACAAGTTCATTTCGGGTTCGAACGAAACCGAAGGCATTATCTCGTTACACTCATTTTGGAATCACCCTCAGAGTTAATGACAATAACCCTTGCACTCTGAATCTTCATCTTCACTTCAGATTCACGACCTATCGTTAATTTGGATCGATGTGGTTTTCGGATGTCCAAATATGGAAACCCGATCCCGGTCTCACCGAAATCCAAAACGTATCTTTTAAGGTCAAGTTGTTTTAAAGTTAAAACAATTCAATTCAATATTATCTATATACACACTGATAGACAATTCACAATATCACAATAGATAATCAACATTATCATCATAACAGATAATCCATATTATCATCACTAACAGATAATCCATATTATCATCACAAACAGATAATCCATATTATCATCATACTTTAATCAAAGCATCTATTTTACACAGCATCATTTATCTCATATTTCAGATCAAACCATTCAAGGTAAATCAATATCATCCATACATAAGCAATCACATTAGCTATAATTAATTTAAAATGAATTAAATTAATTATTTCACCTCTAACTAATTTAAAGTGAATTAAATTAATTACTTCACCATTATTAAACTTGCTTATATTACTATTATTAATCATCATCCAATTATTCATTTTAATTAATCATCCCTGATTAATTATCTTTAATTACATTTAAGTAATTATCCTTTAATTATTTTCACAAATTAATTATCTTATACCAAATATAGAAAGTAACCTTTAAATTACTAAAATTAATTACATTACTTCTTAATTAATTACATTAATGAATCCTTTCATTTATTAATTATTTCCAAATAAATCCATTCTAAATTACATCATTAATTATAATAATTAATGATCTCTAATTACATCTATTACATTAAGTAATTAATCTTCAATTAAACCAAATTGTTAATCACCCTTGATTAACTCCATTCAGTAATTAACTACCCTTAATTACTTCATTAAATAATTTAATTACTCCATAATTAATTATTTCTAATTAATCCCTTGATTAATTATACAAAGTAATTATACTCAAATTACTTTCATTATTAAATCATCCTCAATTAATTACTTCCCTAAGTAATTATACTTATCACATAATCAAATGGTTATTTAAATTAATTAAACTTAATTAATTAACTTAAAAAATTCATATTAAACTTAATTAATTACAATGAGTAATTAATTTCTTAATTACTTTCATAAGTAATTATACTTAAATAATTCACAATTGATTATCTTAAATTAATTAATCTAATTAATTATCAAAATGAATCATATTAATTCATTATTAAATAATCCTAGTTAATGACCTTCATTAACTATTAACAATTCTTTAATCACTTTTCTAAAGTAATTAATTAAGATTTATTATTAATTACAATTTAATTTTATCTTTAATAACTCATTAATTAATCCTTAATTATTTAATTAATTAAGTGTTAAATATAACTTAATTAATCCTTAATTACTTGATTAACTAATTACTAATCATTAATTAAAATTCAAATCTTATTTAATTAATGATCCTTAATTACCAATTTATTTATCCTAAATTAATTATCTTAAACCTTAATTAACTAATTTAAACTCTTAATTACTAAATTAATTAATCCAAATCATTAATTAATTAAATTATTTAATTATTCATTTTAATTAACTTAATAATTACAAATCTTTAAATCTTCATTTATTTAAGGATAAAATATTTTTCTTATTAATGATCAAATTATCATTAACAAGGTACTTAAAACAATTTACTTTTAAATTTTACTTTTAAATTTCATTTTAAATTTAAGATTTAAAATTAAAACAAATTAACTTTAACAAAGTTTAAAACAATTTCAAAACCCTTCTTAATTCACAAGTTTAAGAATTATTTATCTTATAATTGAAGTTAAGAGAATTCATAATCCAATTTCATTTTAAATTCAAATCAATTAAAAATACACTTAATCATTCAAATTATTTAAAATAATTTAAATTCAAAAACTTCTTTTATTTCAAAATTAAGATTCAAATTTAGATTTGAATCCAGATTTAAAATTAGGTTTAAATCTCTATTTTTATTTAAAGCTTTACTTTTTTAAATTCCAACTATTTAAACCCTTTTTAAAGTTGTTACAAATAATTTAAATTCATAAACTTTATTTTGTTTTAAGACTGAGATTAAAACTTCATTTGAATCCAACCTAAATTTGATTTTAAATTGGTTTAAATATCTATTTCACATTTTTTTTAAACCCAGTTTTAAAATTTTAAAAACTTACAGGTTTAAAAACCTATCACTAACTTACCCGAGCCATCTACTAAATGACTCGAGCCCAAAACCAATTAACTTCGAGTCTAAGACTTGAATTACTCGAGAATGTCTCGAGACCCAAAACTCTGCAACCAGAACCCAAACAAACTTCACCGGAACAACACGCCATGCATATGCACACCAACCTCAGTCGATTCCGACCATCGACGATGATCTTCCCACGTCGATTGGCATCCCCAAATCCAAACCCAATTACTAGATTCCTCCATCTCAACTCGAAATGGAATTCGAGTTATTTAAACCAAACCTGGAAACAACAAGTGCAGTCACCCCTAACCCAAACCTGTCAACACATCGTTCTCGCCACTCTGACCATCTGAAGGTCTGCAACTCCGGCCATGACTTCAACTATGACCCAACTACCATTCCCCAAAAACTCGCTGCACTCAATCAATCGTAGAACCCGCGGTTGATCGAACAACCAAACCCAGTTAAACTAGGGTTCCAGAAGAAATCTCACTACCGCAACCTCCATGGTGAATTGCATCACCATCCAATATTTTTCCTAGCTGCTACGATCACTCCTCCATCATCTGGAAGAACCCCGACCCTCCAGCATACAAAGATCATCAGAGATCATCAAAAACCCATATTTTGATGAACCCAGAACTGCACCTTCAAAACTTAACTAAAAATAGTGATTCTGGTTTCAAAAATCAAGTTTTTGTTTTAGCATTTGATTCATATGCCTGAATCCATGAATTATAAAATTGAATTTTAATTATTTAAGTTTTCACTGTTGTTTATTATTTCCAGAACTAATACAAATTGATTTTTCTCTTAACCAAAATTTTAAACTTAAGTCTATGTTATAACAAACATTTTATGTTCATAACTTAAGTCTAATCAAGGCTTGGACTAAGAGCAGATGAATTTTGATGAGCAATCAAGCCTGGAATCAAAACAGAGAGAGATACACAGAAATGCTTACCATATATTCATACCCAAACACAGAGATATATTTAAAAATATACTCACAAATAAACCAAATTTCAGAGAGAACATGTAACAAAATAAATATACTTAAAACAATTTTAGATTGTGATGTTACTCACCACTTTAGAGAAGGTGAACAGAGCACTCCTGGAAACTGCTACTGATTTTCTTCCTAAATCCTCTTGTTTTTGTTTAAATGAATGATGCTTCAGTTTGTAAAAATGGATATGCTTGCTTATTCTCCGGTTTGCTTATTTTTTGATAAACCAAATGAACTGGAAGATATGTATATATAGAAGGAAAAGATTATAGGGGAAGGTGTTTATTGGTTTGCATTTTACTGGTACACCTTCCTTTTTTTTATTTACTTAGTTAGAGATTTTTCCTTGCATAAGGAGGCTGAATTGCTTTTATAAGATTTCGAATTGACTTTGTTTGAGCTAGCATTAAATGCAAAGGTACTTTATGTTTCAATACTTATCCTCTTTTTTTTTGTGTAAGTGTTCATAGATATTTTATATTTTTACTTTGCCTATTATCTTACTTCTTGCATTGCATTACTACTTACAGGCTACATATTTTACTTTGCCTGATTTGCTTTTATACCCTATATACAAATATAAAGTTGTTATGGTTATTGTTATAAATTTTAACTTATGGATAAGTTCTATTTCTAACATATGTATTTATTTTTATTTCTCTTTTATTTTTAAACTTAAACTATTAAATACTTAGTCTACTATTATTTATTTTTATACTTATGTTTAATATTAATAAGGTTTATTTTATTTTAAATATTTTTGAAAGACTAAATTTTAAAAATTTCAAATCATAGCTTCCCTTTATAAATAAATTTAAAATAACAATTTCTATAAAAAAACTATTTATAAAGATATTACATTACTAATATTGTTTAAAATATAACTCATTGTTAAATTGAAATAATTTATAAAAGAAATTATCTCTTTATTAATAAATTTCTTATTTAATCAAACTATATTTAAAAAGAACAAAACAACCTTTCTTATTTAAATTTAAACTTAGGCTAAAATCATTTTAAACAAATAAACCTTTATCTTGAGTATTTTAAAATCATATGGTTATTTATTTAATATTAAATTAAATCAAATTTCCAAATTACCAAGAATATTAAAATTAGAAAACATGCCTTTATTTATTAAATTTAAAACAAAGCTTATCTATTTACAATATATACAAATATATATACATTATAAATAGAAAACAATTTATTAGCTTTTAAAAGATAAATTATTAGTTAAATATTTATTTAAAAGAAGATCATTAAATCAATTCAAATCTTATTAACAAATATTATCAAATCAATTTAATTTTTAATGCAGATTATTAAATTGATATTGTCCAAAATTCCTGGATATCACATTCCTTCCCCCTTAAAAGAATTTCGTCCCCGAAATTTAAAACAAAGGTAACTTAATAATCTAATTAAAGATTTAATTTTAAAACACAAGCATATATCAATCATATGCTAACAACCATATCAACCAATTCATCCAATCAAACAAATCTAACTATCCAGACAAAATTCTGGATAGGATTTTCTCGAGTTTCCCAAGTATAAATACCAGAATACTCGCTCTACAGAATCCAAACAATCAATACTACTAAGCTACAGAGCTTCCACTCATCTAGATCTACAAAACAAGACAGGATATCAGACTACAGATAAGTCTGACTCAACAACCAAAACTCCCTGAACTGCTGGTTCAATAACCAGAGATAGAATCTTACACGTACTCCCTCAAAGATACGTGAAACACAACGAATCCCAATTATCCAACTGACAATTCAATCCTGAAGACCAAACACTTATCCAAAATCAAATCTCTGACTCTGGAATCCAAATTCCTCCGTCTCTTATTCACAAAACCCTTCGGACGATCCTGGGCCGCCTACATCCTTCCTGATCAGCTCAACCTTGCCGATGCCCTTACAAACAAACTGAACCAAAAACAATCCAACAAAATGATCTTTTTAAGATCAACCAAAACTCAGAACACAAACTCTATTCCAAATCAGAAAACAGATCTCACTTCTCCCATATGGAAATGATAAAACAGGTGCACTTGCCAAACTGGCCTTAAGATCCTGAAAAATTTCCTGTAGAAACTCTCTAATCCAAAACACTGCAACTTCCAGTTGCTTTCACTCTAAAACAGCTGTCACCATGCTTCCACTGCGCTCTCTGACTGAGCAGATGAAAATGCTGATGACGAACACAAGCAAAGACTGGACAACACATTCCAAAAATATGGTTCAACAGATCCAAAAATAAAACTCAGAAGTTCCTCCAAAACCTGTGCTGCTTCACTAAAATCTTCCTCCAAAAACCATCCTACTACTAAGCTGAACCATTGGTACCACTTCTGGAATCCAGTCAATACCAAACTCAATCTCCAGATGCTAACAAAACTCTGACTTCCTGAAGACATCCAGAAAAAATCTCTGAAACACAAGAGAACGCTCAAACTATCGCAAGTCACTTTTGCGATTAATCCAGCCTAATTCCAAAGAAAAACTGTTCTCTCTTTACCAAACAGAACAGCTTACGCTTAACTAGCCAATCCAACGAAGAAACGGAACCACTCTGCTGCTTCTGAACTCCACTGCTAAGCTAGAAAGCTTCCTTGCCAACACACTGAACACTCCGAGCTGCACTACTGACACCAATGCCAAGGAATTCCTAATCCAAAGCTATTCGATAAACTCGGACCTCAAACCAAACAGAAACATCCTGCTGAACACAGCCACAACTCCGAAGCAGACACACTTCCTTAACTTGTTCCAAAGAAACATCTTTGGAAACATCCATAGTCACTGTGTCTCATCACACAGCTACTACATCTTGAGGTATCAAGATATCATGACTCGCTTCTGTCCAACCGACAGATCCAAACTCTAGCTCATCCAACTTACACTTCAAAGATAAACTCCAAACCTTAATAGGTTTCCTTCAGAGATCAATAAAATTATTACACCTTAGCAAAGCTCACTCGAGACGATATTGGGTCTATAGTCTCGACATATACTCTTCCAACCTCAAACACTCAAATTCCAACCATTGGTAGTCGTGCTACACACACCACTACCTTATCTACCTTTATAACTTATGTTGGAAAACCCGAACAGGTAACCCAACAGATAGGTAGAAATATATATATATATATATATATATATATATATATATTCAAAATTACAAATACGCTCTCTCAAGAAAGACACCACTCCAGAGCCTAGGTATTTGCTCAACCTATGCTCTGATACCAACTGCGACGACCCGACCTTCTATCACCAGAAAAGTCGCATCATCTTTAAGAAAGAAAGGGATAGAAAAGAGAAAAGATAGAGAAGAAAGAAGAAACAACATCAGAATCTCAACAGCGGAACGAATAAATTATATTAATCACCTAAGTATTACATAATATACAACATCCATCAGAGTTACACAGATTATACATCACATACTAGACAGTTATAAACACCTGTCTAGTTATTACAACTCAAATACAACACAGAGATACCAACACAGCGGAAAACTATATATCTATAACGCTGAAGCCTCCTGCTCCATTTTCTCCTTCATAATTCGTCAAAGCTAACCTGAATCCCTTGGCTACTCGTAAAAATTTGAGTACCCAAGAGTTTAAGAAAACAGAAGATAAACTCCGGGTCAGACATGGGTCTGGTGTGAGTAACAGGTTAAAGTTGCTTAACTTTGAAAACCTTTGAAAAGAAAAGGTATCACATAAGACTTCCCACACATAAACATGGAAAAGTTTTTACCTTACGCTAACCAAACATTTGATAGGAAATCCAGTGATATTATAATAGTGTCTAGGGTTTTCAAGTAAAATACAGAAATAGCTGGAATGCTTACATCTCACGTTCCAACATAGTTGGGCACAACTAATACGTACGGCACTTATTGGAGATTGGATTCCATACAATGGCAGGGCTACTAGGGTACCGCCCGTCACAGTACATGGCCTAGATCAACGTATCGAGGATCACGCGCAACCCCCTGCAACACAAGGTCGGATCCATCCCTTACTGGATAATTCCCAAACAAGACAACCCGCGTTGTTTGCAACCAACTGCCCACACAGCCGAATAAAAAGGAACCTCTAGACAGGGGAAATCTTGTCCTACTTGGGTGCTACCCACTAACCTTGCTGCACCTCCCCTGTTTTAGCCATTCTCGGTTGATGAGGCTTGAGGCTACGATTACCTTTAGAGAACACATCTCTTAGAATGCTCATCATCCACCTGACGATGTTCTGAAAGCATTCAATCCATACAAGTTCGTTCCGGGTTCGAACGAAACCGAAGGCATTATCTCGTTACACTCATTTTGGAATCACCCTCAGAGTTAACGACAATAACCCTTGCACTCTGAATCTTCATCTTCACTTCGGATTCACGACCTATCGTTAATTTGGATCGATGTGGTTTTCGGATATCCAAATATGGAAACGCGATCCCGGTCTCATCGAAATCCAAAACGTATCTTTTAAGGTCAAGTTGTTTTAAAGTTAAAACAATTCAATTCAATATTATCTATATACACACCGATAGACAATTCACAATATCACAATAGATAATCAACATTATCATCATAACAGATAATCCATATTATCATCACAAACAGATAATCCATATTATCATCACAAACAGATAATCCATATTATCATCATACTTTAATCAAAGCATCCATTTTACACAACATCATTTATCTCATATTTCAGATCAAACCATTCAAGGTAAATCAGTATCATCCATACATAAGCAATCACATTAGCTATAATTAATTTAAAATGAATTAAATTAATTATTTCACCTCTAACTAATTTAAAGTGAATTAAATTAATTACTTCACCATTATTAAACTTGCTTATATTACTATTAATTTATTATCAATCAATTAATTAATCATCATCCAATTATTCATTTTAATTAATCATCCCTGATTAATTATCTTTAATTACATTTAAGTAATTATCCTTTAATTATTTTCACAAATTAATTATCTTATACCAAATATAGAAAGTAACCTTTAAATTACTAAAATTAATTACATTACTTCTTAATTAATTACATTAATGAATCCCTTCATTTATTAATTATTTCCAAATAAATCCATTCTAAATTACATCATTAATTATAATAATTAATGATCTCTAATTACATCTATTACATTAAGTAATTAATCTTCAATTAAACCAAATTGTTAACCACCCTTGATTAACTCCATTCAGTAATTAACTACCCTTAATTACTTCATTAAATAATTTAATTACTCCATAATTAATTATCTCTAATTAATCCCTTGATTAATTATACAAAGTAATTATACTCAAATTACTTTCATTATTAAATCATCCTCAATTAATTACTTCCCTAAGTAATTATACTTATCACATCATCAAATGGTTATTTAAATTAATTAAACTTAATTAATTAACTTAAACAATTCATATTAAACTTAATTAATTACAATGAGTAATTAATTTCTTAATTACTTTCATAAGTAATTATACTTAAATAATTCACAATTGATTATCTTAAATTAATTAATCTAATTAATTATCAAAATTAATCATATTAATTCATTATTAAATAATCCTAGTTAATGACCTTCATTAACTATTAACAATTCTTTAATCACTTTTCTAAAGTAATTAATTAAGATTTATTATTAATTACAATTTAATTTTATCTTTGATAACTCATTAATTAATCCTTAATTATTTAATTAATTAAGTGTTAAATATAACTTAATTAATCCTTAATTACTTGATTAATTAATTACTAATCATTAATTAAAATTCAAATCTTATTTAATTAATGATCCTTAATTACCAATTTATTTATCCTAAATTAATTATCTTAAACCTTAATTAACTAATTTAAACTCTTAATTACTAAATTAATTAATCAAAATCATTAATTAATTAAATTAGTTAATTATTCATTTTAATTAACTTAATAATTACAAATCCTTAAATCTTCATTTATTTAAGGATAAAACATTTTTCTTATTAATGATCAAATTATCATTAACAAGGTACTTTAAACAATTTACTTTTAAATTTTACTTTTAAATTTCATTTTAAATTTAAGATTTAAAATGAAAACAAATTAAATTTAACAAAGTTTAAAACAATTTCAAAACCCTTCTTAATTCACAAGTTTAAGAATTATTTATCTTATAATTGAAGTTAAGAGAATTCAAAATCCAATTTCAGTTTAAATTCAAATCAATTAAAAATACATTTAATCATTCAAATTATTTAAAACAATTTAAATTCAAAAACTTCTTTTATTTCGAAATTAATATTCAAATTTAAATTAGAATCCAGATTTAAAATTAGGTTTAAATCTCTATTTTTATTTAAAGCTTTACTTTTTTAAATTCCAACTATTTAAACCCTTTTTAAAGTTGTTACAAATAATTTAAATTCATAAAGTTTATTTTGTTTTAAGACTGAGATTCAAACTTCATTTGAATCCAACCAAAATTTGATTTAAAACTGGTTTAAATATCTATTTCACATTTTTTTTAAAACCCAGTTTTAAAATTTTAAAAACTTACAGGTTTAAAAACCTATCACTAACTTACCCGAGCCATCTACTAAATGACTCGAGCCCAAAACCAATTAACTTCGAGTCTAAGACTTGAATTACTCGAGAATGTCTCGAGACCCAAAACTCTGCAACCAAAACCCAAACAAACTTCACCAGAACAACACGCCGTGCATATGCACACCAACCTCAGTCGATTTCGACCATCGACGATGATCTTCCCACGTCGACTGGCATCCCCAAATCCAAACCCAATTACCAGATTCCTCCATCTCAACTCGAAATGGAATTCGAGTTATTTAAACCAAACCTGGAAACAACAAGTGCAGTCACCCCTAACCCAAACCTATCAACACTTCGTTCTCGCCACTCCGACCATCTGAAGGTCTGCAACTCCGGCCATGACTTCAACTACGACCCAACTACCATTCCCCAAAAACTCGCTGCACTCAATCAATCGTAGAACCCGCGGTTGATCGAACAACAAAACCCAGTTAAACTAGGGTTCCAGAAGAAATCTCTCTACTGCAACCTCCATGGTGAATTGCATCACCATCCAATATTTTTCCTAGCTGCTACGATCACTCCTCCATCATTTGGAAGAACCTCGACCCTCCAGCATACAAAGATCATCAGAGATCATCAAAAACCCATATTTTGATGAACCCAGAACTGCACCTTCAAAACTTAACTAAAAATAGTGATTCTGGTTTCAAAAATCAAGTTTTTGTTTTAGCATTTGATTCATATGCCTGAATCCATGAATTATAAAATTGAATTTTAACTTATTTAAGTTTTCACTGTTGTTTATTATTTCCATAACTAATACAAATTGATTTTTCTCTTAACCAAATTTTTAAACTTAAGTCTATGTTATAACAAACATTTTATGTTCATAACTTAAGTCTAATCAAGGCTTGGATTAAGAGCAGATGAATTTTGATGAGCAATCAAGCCTAGAATCAAAACGGAGAGAGATACACAGAAATGCTTACCATATATTCATACCCAAACACAGAGATATATTTAAAAATATACTCACAAATAAACTAAATTTCAGAGAGAACATGTAATAGAATAAATATACTTAAAACAATTTTAGATTGTGATGTTACTCACCACTTTAGAGAAGGTGAACAGAGCACTCCTGGAAACTGCTACTGTTTTTCTTCCTAAATCCTCTTGTTTTTGTTTAAATGAATGATGCTTCAGTTTGTAAAAATGGATATGCTTGCTTATTCTCTGGTTTGCTTATTTTTTGATAAACGAAATGAACTGGAAGATATGTATATATAGAAGGAAAAGATTATAGGGGAAGGTGTTTACTGGTTTGCATTTTACTGGTACACCTTCCTTTTTTTTATTTACTTAGTCAGAGATTTTTCCTTGCATAAGGAGGCTGAATTGCTTTTATAAGATTTCGAATTGACTTTGTTTGAGCTAGCATTAAATGCAAAGGTACTTTATGTTTCAATACTTATCCTCTTTTATTTTTTTATGTAAGTGTTCATAGATATTTTATATTTTTACTTTTCCTATTATCTTACTTCTTGCCTTGCCTTACTACTTACGGGCTACATATTTTACTTTGCCTGATTTGCTTTTATACCCTATATACAAATATAAAGTTGTTATGGTTATTGTTATAAATTTTAACTTATGGATAAGTTCTATTTCTAACATATGTGTTTATTTTTATTTCTCTTTTATTTTTAAACTTAAACTATTAAATACTTAGTCTACTATTATTTATTTTTATACTTATGTTTAATATTAATAAGGTTTATTTTATTTTAAATATTTTTGAAAGACTAAATTTTAAAATTTTCTAATCATAGCTTCCCTTTATAAATAAATTTAAAATAACAATTTCTATAAAAAAAACCATTTGTAAAGATATTACATTACTAATATTGTTTAAAATATAACTCATTGTTAAATTGAAATAATTTATAAAAGAAATTATATCTTTATTAATAAATTTCTTATTTAATCAAACTATATTTAAAAAGAACAAAACAACCTTTCTTGTTTAAATTTAAACTTAGGCTAAAATCATTTTAAACAAATAAACTTTTATCTTGAGTATTTTAAAATCATATGGTTATTTATTTAATATTAAATTAAATCAAATTTCCAAATTACCAAAAATATTAAAATTAGAAAACCTGCCTTTATTTATTAAATTTAAAACAAAGCTTATCTATTTACAATATATACAAATATATATACATTATAAATAGAAAACAATTTATTAGCTTTTGAAAGATAAATTATCAGTTAAATATTTATTTAAAAGAAGATTATTAAATCAATTCAAATCTTATTAACAAATATTATCAAATCAATTTAATTTTTAATGCAGATTATTAAATTGATATTGCCCAAAATTCCGGGATATCACACACACTCTCCCTCTTGCACATCATACAACACTCGTTTGATCTCATTGTAAGCGATACACCGGAGTGAAGGAATAGAATATCCCCTCCTATATAGGACTCCATTCTGGATAATAAATTACAAAGCCTTTAGGAGAACCTGTCTTTTCTCATTCCTGCATTCGGGTAATGTTCTGTGCTCAAGATAATTTCTGATTGGAGTCATCCATGACTCCCTCTTGGATGTTGCCTCATGCACCCAATCTGCCTCCATCTGATTAATGCTTGGAGCAGTAAGTGTCTCTACGTGGACGAGTCTCGTCCACTATGCTTCACCAGTGTTGGCCAATTTCGCTAAGGAATCGGCCTTCTGATTTTGCTCTCGAGGTATACAGTGGATAGCATAATAGTCGAACTGATTCAACACTTCTTAAACCCGAGTAAGGTAGGTGGCCGATATCTGGTCTCTAGCTTGATACTCTCCTCAAACCTGGCATACCACTAGTTGCGAATCACAGTAAATCTCCACAGCAATGACTCCCAAGTCTTTTGCAAGCCTAAGTCCAGCAAGCAAAGCTTCGTACTCGGCTTCGTTGTTAGTTGAGCGAAAGTCAAACTTCAAAGCGTAGCACACGGATTGACCCTCTGGGGTTTCGAGTACCACTCCAGCGCCTGAGCGTTGGTCATTTGATGCACCATCGTGTATAGCTTCCATGTACACTTGGGAGTTTCACTGGCTTCGGGCAAATCCTCTGGTATGGTGAATTCAGCTATGAAGTCCACCAAAACTTGTCCTTGAATAGCTCGCCTTGGTGTATAAGTAATATCAAATTGACTCAACTCGATGTTCCACTTAAGCAATCTACTAGACGTCTCAGGCCGTGTCAGGGTCTGTCGTAATGGCTGATTGGTGTAAACAGTGATAGGATGAGCCTGGAAATATGGACGGAGCTTCCTTGAGGCTATAACAAGACAATATGCCAGCTTCTCTACCTTTGGGTAGTTTCTTCCTGTCCCTGTTAATCTTTTGCTGAAATAATAGACCGGTCATTGAATCCAATCCTCTTCTCGAATTAACGCAGCACTGATTGCATTTGCCGAAACCGCCAGATAGACATATAATCTCTCGTGATCAACCAGCTTTGATAAGATAGAAGGTGTTGCCAGATGTTGAACTAGTGCCTGGAATACACCCTCGCACTCCTCTGTCCACTCGAAGTTCCGTGTTCCTTTTCTGATCAGATCAAATAAGGGAATGCACTTGTCCGTAGATCTGGAAATGAATATGCTTAAGGCTGCCACCTTCCGATTGAGGCTTTGCACCTGTTTTATGATTCTGGGAGTTTCGAGATTCCGAATCCCCCAAATCTTTTCAGGATTGGCTCATATTCCTCCAGCATTGATGATAAATCCAAGGAACTTCCCCGACGCAAATCTGAAATGACACTTCGATAGATTGAGCTTCATTCTGTACTGTCGGAGGATGTTGAACATTGTCTCCAAATCATTGAAGAAGCCGTTGGATAGCCGTGACTTCACGAACATATTGTCCACATATATCTCCATAGTCTTTCCGATATGGTTTGCAACATTCAGTTCACGAGCCTCTGATAAGTTGCTCCAGCTTTTTTGAGTCCAAACGGCATCACCATGTAGCAATAAATCCCATATCAGTGATGAAGCTAGCATGCTCCTGGTCAGGAAAGTGCATTGGGATTTGATTATAGCTGGAATATGCATCCATGAAAGATAAGAGTTCATGTCTGGCTGTTGAATCCACCAGCTTATCAATTCTGGGAAGTGGGAAACTATCTTTGGGGCAAGCTTTGTTCAGATCTGAGTAGTCCACACATGTCCGCCATTTTCTATTCAATTTTCTGACAAGCACTGGATTTGATACCCACTCCGGGTATAAAGCATCACAAATAAACCCATTAGCTATGATTTTATCCACTTCTTCCTTTAGGGCGGCAGATCTCTCTAGATCCATACCGTTCCTTTTTTGTTTCACCGGGACATGCCGCGAGTCGATGCTTAATGCATGGCTTGCGATATTCGGTGAGATTCCACACATGTCTGAATGAGTCCAGGCAAACACATCGAGGTTTGCCCGAAGAAAATAAACCAGTTCCTATTTCATTTGGGGGCCGAGTAAAGATCCGACCTTTACCATTCTGGAATCGTCATCATCGTTGATCGGAACATCAATCGTCAACTCCGCTGGGGAAGCCTGGTATTCTTTGACTTCCTCCTCCTCATCATCTTCTCTAGGATCAAGGTCCTTAGAAAACTATTTGTGGCGCTCGAGCCTAGGCCCAGGCATTAGTTGTCAATCCTCCGAAAGATGGACATGGAGAGATTCCTCCACGCCTTTACCTTTCTCCTTTCGCTGCGCATCCCGCAGTTCCATAACATAACAGGCGCGTCCAGCCACCTGATCACCATGTATCACTCCGACTCCATTATCGGTGGGAAACTTCAGAGTCAAACACCAAGGGGAAATCGTTGACCGAAAGTCCACAAGGGCCGGTCGTCCCAGAAAAGCATTGTAAGGGGAATGTATGTCCAACACAACAAACTGTAACATCCGGACTCTCCGGCGATCACCAACACCCAACTCAATAGGTAACTCCACCATTCCAGCGGGTATGGTTGCACTTCCATCAAAACCATGTATATGTGATTGGCATGGTTTCAGATCTTTCGCTTCCATCAGCATTTGATCATAAGCGTGCTTGAAAAGTATGTTTACAGAACTTCCACTGTCAACTAAGATCCTCTTCATCCAAGCAAGACCTATTTGGGCAAAGATAATCAATGGATCAATAGTGGGGGCCTCGACTTTATCGGCATCACGGTTTCTAAAAACGATGTCATTTTTCATCGTCCTCTAATGTTTTGCTGGGGCCCATTCGTCGATACCACTACAACATTCAAAGTCCACATGCCTAATCGAACTAGCATATGACTCAATTTCCTTCCAACTTCGATCAACAGGATGAGGACCACCACTTATAGTATTAATCACCAACCTATCGCCAGTTCGTGTGGGTTCTTCGGGCCTAGCCTGGCCTTGACCCTTATTGGGATTAGATGGGCCCGCTCCGCCATCCTGCGGAGCCTGGACGAATTGTTCTAACTTTCTCTCTCTGATCAATCTTTCGATAATATCTTGCAAATGGTGGCACTCATTAGTGTTATGGCCGTAACAATCATGGAACCTACATAACTTCCCAGTCTGAATATGTTTCTCGGATGATGGTTTCGGGGCTGGATTCTTGTACTACCCTGTATTACAGGTCTAAAGATAAACATTCTCTAGGGACGTGTTTAAGGGAGTATATCGATCGAACACAGGGGCTCTGGGTCTCCCATGATGTGGGTCTCTCTTCTTTCCTTGACCTCCATTACCCTTCTGCCGACTTTGTTTATTTTGAATGTTCAACTGTACTTTGCCGGAATTTTCCCCGGTCTGCTTCACTGCAACATTACTCTGGATACCTTCACCACTAGGCCCCGCGACATCCTGCTTCCTAGACCGTCTAGCATCTTCTCTCCTAAAAAACTGGGCTGCCTTTGCATAGAAACGGTCCAATGAAGCGGGAGGTTTCCCAGCCAACCAATCACCAAACTCAGAATCAGGATCGATCCCTTGAGTCAATGCCATCAAAAAAGAGTTGTCGTTGGGGTTGCTGACCTTGACACAAGCAACGTGGAACCTTTCCAGATAATGCCTAAGAGTCTCTCCTGGAGCTTGAGTAACACTGGACAAGGTATTAACATCCTTCGGTCTTGTAGCATGCATACGAAACTGCTCAACAAACTTAGTAGCCAACTGATCAAAACATGAAATGGATCTGGGTGGTAAACGGCTGAACCACATGGTTGCGATGCCACCTAGAGAGATTGGGAAGCTTCTACACTTAACTGCATCGTCAGCTCGAGCGGTATTCATAAGCCATTCATATTTCAGAATATGTTGGTTGGGATCCAAATTTCCTTCATACAACGGCAAGGTCGGTATCCTGAATCGATGGGGTGGCTCTACATACAAAATGTCATTAGTGAATGGGGTGTGACTTTTGGAAATTCCCCAGTCATCATTTATGAGGCCTTGACTTTCTCTAATCATTTAACGTATCATGGTTGGAATATCAGGCATTTGGATATTCGGGGCCAAGACATGGTTGGGTTCCATGTCACGAGGACGGTTCGGTCGTTGTCTACGGTTCGTCCCACACCTCCTTGGCTCCTGGTCTTCATGGAAGTGAGGATCCTAGGCATGAATGCGGTGATGAGGGGTTGGATATTATTGGTTCTAGATATCGACATCTAGATCTATTGCAGCAGCAGCTGCGTGGTCATGAGTAGTGTGGTAAGGAAGTGTCCCTCCTCGGGAGGAGGGTGCAGCTTGATGCCCTATGGAAGGACCTATCCCTGCCTGTCCGGGATATGCAGCATACGTGTGCCCGGAGGCTTTTGCGTAGTTTCCATATAATCGACGGCGTGCAGATCTGTGATTGAAGTCAGATGATGTCGAGCTTTCAAACAAGGAATAAGAGGCATGCTCCCTTCTAGATCTCCCTCGCCTTTCTTCATTCAGCTGGTTCGTGAGTTCCGTGTTGGCACAGATCTGTTGAGTGAGGTCCTGATGACTTTGAGTGAGCTCCTGCATAAGAGTCTGGAATTCCTCTCTAGTTACTGGACCGAGTGGATCTGGAACTCCAGTTGATGTTTGGCCTGCAGTGGTCAACTGTGCGGGATTTTTCCTATCCCTTCCTTCCGGATCAGCAGCATTGGAAGCGGGTCTGGTAGTGCGCACCATGTTGAATGTAGTTCTTCTTAGATCTGGAAAAATCTAAATAGAATAGAAGGAACCACTGAAAGATAGATCTGGATCTCCTCCTTAGATTTTAGCAATCCAACAATGGTAGAGGATCCACAGAATCAGAGAAATACAGAGTCTTCTCAGTGAAAGCACCAAAGTGTTTGTACCAAAAATAGGCACAACACTCGTCAGATGTAATTGAGGAGATTAGAATGAAGAAATAAAATGTAAAATGAGGCTAATCTAACAATCACACCAAGAAAATAAGAAGTAGCAGTAAGAAGACAAGAATTTACAGTGGTTCGGTGCTATGGCTTACGTCCGCTTTGAAGGATTTGATGTTTATTGCTGATTATAAACTGAGTTATAACAGTACAAAGACTAACACTCGAATTACAATAGAGTTCAACCTGAGCAGCAGCATAAAAGTCCTTTTTTAGTTGCTGTGGAGGTGTTATTTATAGGTGTGAAGCTGGAAATATTTGCCTTGAATCTCGGAATACCCTTTCTCATACGTAGGTGGGCCCATACAGTCGGTCTGGAGTTGTTTGGGATTGATCCCAGATCGATCCACATAGCCTTCATATTGATCGGAAATGGCTCCAATTGGGTTGCGATCGATCATGGTTGTTCTTGAGTTGATATGCAACCTTCTGTGAAAATCTCATTGCATTTGAAGTTGTGGTTTGGGAGATATGATCGATCCAAGATTGAGTTTGTCAGTGAAGCTTAAGCTTTTGTATCGATAGATTCGTATCCATCAGCTCGTAACCATCAAACTACCGAGTCTTGCACTGTGATCCATGCGATGTGCTCCATTCTTTGACTTATTCCCTCGTATTGATCGATACGAAACACGATCGATACAAAATATCTCCTAAGCGCCTACTGCTTTTCGTATCCTTCTAGCATCCTTGTCTTCGCATCGATTCGATGCGCTCTGGTGAAGTATATGCTTTCGTACCAATCCTAGTTGGCTCGATACGAACCATGATCGATTCGAAACCAGATGCAAAGTGCGTTATCCATCCTGGAGTTAATTGATCTATATGAAATGTATCGATACAAACATCAATCGATCCAAACCAAATGCCACAATGATCGATACGAAAGTATCAATGTGAATCCATTTCTCACGAATATCGATCCATCCATAACTTGAGTTACGAACTCCGATTGACCTAAAATTTGGAATGTTCCCATTCATAGCTTTGCCTGTCATATCATGCTAATTGTAGCTCGATTCGGACTTGGACCAAGTTTGCCTGTATCCATCGTGAACTTGTAGATAACCGATCTCCGGAGCGGATTGTCTTCAGTCTCTAGTCAATTTCTTGGTATCACGGCCTTGCCAAAAGGCGGGATAACATATACTATATGGTTTATACATAGTATTAACAAAACAAAATTATAATATATGTAATAAGAAGGGGTGTAAATTTTGTATGAGTATCTATTGTCCGACTCGGTCTGAAGCTATAAAGCAACCGGTTCGTGTTTGTTTGATTCTTATTTGGAACACAAATTAGGACAAGAAAAAATATATAAAAACATGTCCATTCAAGATTATCCAATGGTTTACTATTGTCCTTACACGTTCCATCTGATAGAGTTAGGGGTATGCTTTAGGGAAAATTATGTAATTATTACATATATCTAACTCGATAACCAATCTTGTTCGAAATAATATATGTTTTCTTTCTATTATATACTTAATATAATGTGTTATGTATTATTAATTTAAGTAAAAGTATATTTAATAGAAAATCCATAAATGATGTGCTTTGTGATAGTAGTTACAATGCGTTGCAACTGTGAGTGATTATCATGATAAAATTAATATACCATTTCAAATCTTCCTAGCCAGGATGTACCAAGGTTGGATATCGATGCATCAATTGAGACTAAAGTACGTAATGCTCTTCAAATGGTAGGCATTGTATTACTCATGACTACTTGGGGCACCAAGGGGTTACGTACTGATAGTTATTGTATAACTATGGAATGGCTCACTCGATAATTTTATATTAATTAATATAACTCAGGTCAAATAGAAAATATCAATGTAACAAAATTGCACAGTTCTCCGACTTGAAAATATTGTTGATCTTCAATGTGAAAGCTCTGCTTTGATTATAGTTAAATCGTGGCACGACATCCATCGAACGACTATAGTTGGGTCGAGTGGAAGCATTGGAAGTGAAACACTACCCAAGAGAGGATTCGTCTTCTTGGTTATATGAGGTTAGTATCACAGTTAATTGAAGTCAACTCAAAGTCAAAATCTTTGTCCAAAGATGTTCGGTTAATAATAATTGTTATTATTGAACCAAGTACTTTGTGTTTGGACTATTAGAGTTGAATATGGATGATATTGGAATTTTAACCATTAACAAATTTCACAAGTCCAAAGTAATATAGTTTTGACAAAGAGAATTGGTGTATCATTACCGGATAATGCTTAACAAAGTAAAATTGGATTTTACCAAGACTAAGTAAGCGATGAATTTGGCCAAAATGTCACACCACCTACTAAGTGATGTATGAATGTTAATATTCAAATTGTTTGATGTTAACCGCTGACCAAATTTATACCTAAGAGTCACACAACCAAAATGATGAATACTCATTTATCATCCGATTTAATTAATTTAATTAATATTTATGAAATATTAATTAAAAAAATTGTATTTGATGTGTTGAACAATGTTAAACAATGTATTTATAATAGTCATAAATATAATATCGATATACTGTATCAGTACGCGATTAAATTTAGATTTGAATGTATCGAACATTGTTAGGAATGGAGTTGGCTTTAAGACCCATATGGGGCATAGAAATTATAACCAAAATATCTTGGATAAAGAGGCTTTTTAAAAGAGTGGAATTGGAAAGAGAGAAATTATGATCAGATCCATTTTTCTCTCCATTTGAATCCTATTTATATGCCACTCCATACACCATTCATTTTGATACTTTTTCTCTCTTGTCCCTCTACAAATTTCGACCAGCAAACCCCATTTAAACCCAAAAGAAATCCAAGCTCAAATCACATCAAAATTCTTTAATTTGATCATTAGTGGTAAGGAGTATGGGAGCCAACAATTCTAGAACTTGGAATTTGATTAAGGAGTGATTTCATCATTTCAAAGTGAGATCTCTAGGCCTTGGTGAAAAGTATTCAACATATTTACTAATTCATATAATATTATTATCTATTATTGTAATATATTGTAGGTTATTAGATTATATTACGAATTTAGTGTATAGATGTTCGGTCACATATTAGATGGTTGAATATATTAGTGCATCTAAATATATGTTAACTAAAAAAATATATACATACTAGCATTAAACTCATGGCCTAAAATTAAAAAAAAATGATTTTTTAATTAAATAATATTACATATATGATTTTCTTTTTGCAGGCAACACAAAATATTATTATTTTGCATAGGCAATCGAATTATAGTGGCCGTACCACTTTACAAATTATTACAGGTGCGAGGGAGAAATCCCTCAGTAGTAATCATGGTTACATGCCAATGACAAGCAACATGCTTGCACTCTGACAAAAACATATCACTCGAACATACATAGACACTTGCACTAACACTTTGTTAAGAACATTCACAACCGTGCATTCACTGTGACATGAGACAAACCATAACCAAAACGGGACAGTCCACAAAACATTACAAGTAAAACCATGATACGACCACCAACAATCGCTGCAGTGAACATGAAGGAGATGCAGGCATATGGAGCAGAAAGTACCCAAAACATTCACTGTGGTGCTTCTAGTAGGTTTTCAATTTTTCTCTTATATATATGATTTATTAATTGATATATTATACCTTAAAGATAAAAATCATATAACAAACATTTTTAAATTTATAAAATTTTGATTTTTTACAATAATAATTTGACAACAATGAATTTTCAAATTTAGTATAATTTATATAAAAATTTATTTAATTAATGAAATAACTATTTATTTAACTAAAAATTGATTATATATAATATGGTTTAAAATTAATTATCAGATTTTACATAAAAATATTACATAATTTTTAAATCTCAAAAATTATTTTCTATAATTTTAATTAATTTAATTAAATAGGTTTTAAAATTATTTTATAATTGTTTAATTAAAAACACATTTTAAAATCCAAAAAATAAAAATAAAAATTAGTTTTTCTACCATGACCTTAAAGTCAAGAATTATTAATATATATATATACACACACACACACACGTATGTATGTGCACTTATGTACGTATATCTATCAATACTTATAATTAAATATTTAAAAAAATTAATTTTGTAGACAACTTTGTAGCAACAATTCGAATATAAAAAATAATTTTAAATTATTTATATTAATTATTAAATGATTTGTTACTTAATATAAATAAATCATTATTCAAATACTTTAACATATTATACATAAATTATTACCATTGTTATTTCCATATATTTGTATGTATATATGGTTGTATTTTACATAAGTATAATTTTTCATAAATAAAGGGGCTAACATGTATGTTGTAGTGTAAATCCCAACATCTATACTCGGAATGGTCAAACCATGTATACTTTATATGTTGCACATGCACGTACACATATATGTGTATATGACACACACATTCAGATATAATATGAAATTGTATAAAGTAAACTTATCTATAAAATAAAATAAAATAATGATTTAATTTAAAGAAATTTAGAAAAGTTCTAAATGAATTAGATTTCACAGTCCCAATAAAGATCCGAAATGGTAAAAAATTGAATTTCATCCATTTTTTCCGCTGCAAGCTGGCCTATTCCCAACAATGGATTCAAAGCCCAATATAGCCTATGCGATCTAAATTAGTCATATTATGACTAACTAATTAAGTTTACAATCCAATTAGTATGGTTTCTAAGAAAGGTAATGTCTAGGCTAGATTGTTGAGTAATAAAGTACCATATCCTACTTGGCTACTAACCTGGCCCAAACAGTTATGTGAGCACAAAGGTTACCCCTAATAGAAAAGCCCTGATTTGAGTTGGGCTTTGTGCTAATTTCAAAATTGTTTTGAAATTAAAATAAAAGCTTTAAATTTAAAATAATAAAAATATTATAAATGTTATAATATATATTTTCAAATCGTTTTGAACATTAGAATAAATTTTTTAAATTTAAATGTTAAATTTAAAATAAAAAATATATTATAAAAGTTATAGTATAATTTTTCAAAATGTTTGAAAATGTTATAGAATTAAGTTCAAAAATATTATTTATTAATAAGATTAATAAAATATATGAATTAATTAAATAAGTTAATTAATTAAATATATATTTATACATGTATATTATATACAATGACAGATGTTTTGTTTCGAATATTTAAGACAATATAAGCATACATGTGTATAAAAGAATTTTTGTAGTTAATAAAATTTAATTAAAGTTATTTAATTTATTATTAATTAATAAATTAAAATACATACACATACACAAATATATATATATATATAAGATATTGTGTATTGCTATAAAGGTTATAGTATATATATTCAATATAATATGTGTATTAAATAAGATTTAAAGAATATAATGTTATTCATAAAATATTATATAAGTTAAGTAAAGTATAAAAGTTATATAATAATTAAACTTATATAATATAAATGTATAAACTAACGGTAGAACAGTAAGAATCCCAATTAGACTAAAGGAATAAATACATACATAAAAGTACACATATCATGATTTTTGATGTATCTCACACTTGAATCACGAAGGGAATTTCATAAGAAATACATTATTCCATAAGCCAATATCACTCGATTAAATATATTGAAGATTATGAATCTTTAATATAAGTGTTGTCCTCTACCATTTATATATTAATAAATTACTTGCATACTCTCCAGTTGTTGAGCAAACTCAAGCTGGAGATGCTATATGTAGTATTATTAATATATTGACCAGACGAAGTAAGATAACTATATGCATTTGTTCAGTAAACCGAGGGACATATACTTAGGTCTTCGTGAAATGGTAGGTACAAGTGAATAATTTCTTTCGATTTGTTGAGAAAACTCAAGGACGAAATGAGATTACGAAAAGGAACCAAGGGTTAGGAGTTGTATATTATATAACCGATAAGGAGTTATCCATCGTTTATAGGGCTATGACTTGTTGAGCAAACTCAAGGTCAGAATCTCAATATAGATGAGTCCTAACACACAGTAGTGAAGTCAAAATACTTCTATGTTTCATCCTAGGGTTTGGAGAAATATAAATGACTACTGAAAGCCTTATTAGAAAAATAAAATGGTAACATTTAATCTTTCTACTATTGTAAGAACATATGCTGTATAAGGTTACAATAATCTACATTGATAAATTTATGCAATTAATATAATTGATAAAATGTTTATCAATTAAAATATACAAATTAATTGAATTAATATTGATAAATAGAAATATAAAATATACTTACCAATAAAGAAATTCATGTTGACCAATGCAAGGTCTAATTATACAACCACTAAATAAATTCATAACATGGTCACTTACGAATTTACTTTCCTGAGATTATGTATAGTCTTTGATGAGTTTCGAACTCTTAAAGCAATACAAGAATATGGATATTTGATCCATATACGATCACATATAAATGTTATAGGTGAATGGTTGCAATTCGTAATGTACGAAATCCCGATGAAATTAGTTCATTGAAATAAGCAAGTAGCTGTAGTATGACATCGTGTATTCAATATGATTTATTACAATAATAATCTTGTTGTGTTAAATGTAACACTAGACCAAAGGGTAAATATGGATCTAAGAATTCAATCACTGAATGTCAGTTTGATCAGTTTACATAAAGTATAATTTATTTGATATCCTTAAAAAGTTAAGGATGACCAACTACACTTTTGTAAAGAGTTCATTCTAATATTATAGTAAGAATTTATTTTGAATGCTTCGACCGTTTAGAAAGAAAATCGAATGTATAAGAGTGGATGTAACCTATGGGACAGTTGAGATGAATAGAGTGAATGGCCATTTCTGCTTCATAAAGAAATTCAGACATAAGAACTGTAAAATAATAATAGATACTTAACATTGGAACGATAAATATGGTTTCTATTCTAAAAAGTATGTTTACAAAAAAAATTTATTTCTATGATATTTATTTCCTTGAATTTAAGATACTTGATCCAAAAATTCTCGACTATAAACCAATTACAGTAAATGGAATAAATAATATATATTAAGTGGTTGAATGGAGCTTCATATTTCATACGCTATTATAGTAATGACGAAAATAGTGGGGGTATGCCATATAACGCTTATTGGTCACATCAAGTTATGAAAATTGTTTTCGTAAAATATACCAAACAATATTTATGAAATAATAACCAGTCCTTCAGTATCGATTGAATAACAAACATAGTTTTATTTCAATATGAATATTATGAATATTCGTTATAAAATAAACTATGATAGTGGTATTTGTGATGCATTAGAAAATAAAGAAGTATCTAAATTTGTATGCAATTATTTTGAAATTATGGACTAGGCCACAGTTTTGAGAAATGATTTTTGCTTATATGATTATGAATCATATGGTACTAGTAAATCATATCTCAAACAATTAAAGGCAAAGCTCCCATTCAGCGGGAGCATCATAAGACTTGATGAACTCTATGGATTGATACATATAGATATATGCAATCAAAAGCCTATTAATTCCAAATTGTTCCACGTATTTTGTTGTATTCATCGATGAGTTATCACTGACATGGACATGGGTATTTGATACACATGTAGTATTTCTACGATAATCTCATAGAGTATAAAATGAAAGAAAATAAAATAACGTGCAATGGATTATAAAATTGATTCAATTTGATTGAATAAGCGAGTATATAAGAAAGAGATTCGAACGTACCTAAAATGAATAGAGATTCAATCTCAAAAGTCACTCCTTCCCATGATACTTGATGATATATCAATAAGGAGTATGAACTTTATTGGACAAAGTACGATTAATTGTGAGTGAAGTTAAGTTAAATACTTCCTATAAGGTCGTGTACTTAAGAGTAGTACACAAGGTTAAAATTATTCTTATATAAATAATAGTTTACAAAATCATACAAGATAACGGTTTATAAGAAACCCCAATATATCCTAGGCCAAGGAGTTAGCAGGTTATGTAGGTTGAAAGACCGCACGTAATAATTGTTCATGGGGGATCTTGTATGAATTGCCCCAAAAGGAGTTTGGGAACAACTAGGATGACCAATTTATGTTTTGAACATAAGTACTATAAACTAAAACCAAATCAGTTTTATATATAAGGTAATTCATGGGAACTCCTTATAAGTATTCTCACACATTATTTGAGAAACAATTGTTGTTTCATGAAATACCAACTTCATAGCAAAGAAATTTATTTGAGAAATTATTGGTATTAAAATGGATTTGGATATGATTCAAAGATAAAACTGATTACATGGGATGAAATGAAACAAACCTAATCTGAACGAACACATCGTATTAGAATATCTAATAAGTATTCTCACACATTAAAGGGAACTATGAGTTTCTTATCAATGTCGAGAATAGATAATCAAAGATTGTCAACCATTAAGAGTATGGACTCTACAATATGGTATGATGCACAAATCCGAAAAGGATTCCAAGTACGTTATAAAAATATGATTTTAATAGTTGTACCAGGATAGATATGATCCATCGATCGCGAATGAGTCTTCAAGAGCAAGACAAATATAGTTGGAATAAAATGAGCAATGTTAATAAGAATAGCAACTTAAATTTCTATTGTCGAAATTGGCATCAACGAGCTCAAATTAATTCGGATTTACTCACAAAATTATCGCTTGGTATGACTTTGTGTTTTGATACATATGTGCCGAAATGGAAAGTTCTAAATAATGATTTAGATTAAACTGTTTGCATATAATAACCAAAGTGTCACAAAGTCAATGGAAGCGATTATTTGTACCAATAATGGGCACAACACACTTCGGAAGTTTTTGAAGAGATAAAAGTGAAGAAAATAAATTGAAAATGAAGATTATCTAACAAAAACTCCAAACAACAGAATTGTAAATACGCAGACAAGCAATTTAGAGTGGTTCGGCGTGTTGCCTACGTCCACTATGAAGTTTTGATGACTTTATTGATTCTCTTTCAATGATTACAAGTGATTACAGCGAACAACAGTGAATTACAGCTTGGAATTCGAATTCAATAGTAAGAATAAGATGCAAATCTCGATCCGGCAGAGTCTGGGCACTTCAGAATAAAAAAGATCCCTTTTCTATGGGCTCGGGGGTGCAATTTATAGGCGTAGGAGGCTGAGATTTCGTTCAAACATCGGGAGACTCGGTCTGGCACGTGAGGGGGCCCACGTGACCGTTTCCAGAAAGTTTCACCTCGATCTGCGGTCGATTCGAATCCATTTCGTATCGATCAAGATGATGTCCAATCGAGCTGAAATTTGGCAGAGACATTCCTTAGTGTGTATGCAAGCTCTGGTGAAAATTTCATTGCATTTGGATCAGTGGATCATGAGATATAGTCGATACGAAGTGGAATTCCTCGATGGCTGTTTGGTTCGACTCCATGGCTTCGAATCGATCCCCTCGCATTGATAATTGCACGTGTTTCTGAGATGATGTGGCGCGTGCACTTTGCCTCGATCCGGTATTTACTCCGAGTTGACCGTATCGACTCCATAAATCTCGCCTTGTTTGCTTCGAGGGATGACACGTCACCCAGGTTTGTTGACTTGATGGATACGAACCACGTAGCTTCTCAATGGATACGAAGCCAATGGATGCGAACTGGAGCCTTAGATGGATACGAAGTAAGATAACCTGTTGGATACGAATTGCCCTGCCCAGATGGATTCGAAGAGAGGCTTCCGTGATGGATACGAAGCAGTGACTGTTGCCTCAGTTGATGGATACGAAGTAGGGTGATGCCAATGGGTTCAAACAAGGAGACGCTGATGGATACGAAGTCGCTGGACCTCTGATCGATACGAACGTGATCGATTCAAACCAGAGTTCGATGATGGATACGAAGACGGAGCTTTTCCCTTCAAATTGCATTGGCCATAACTTGAGCATACGGACTCGGATCGACTTGAAATTTGGAATGCTGGCCTTCATGGCTTTGCTTGTCATGTCCTATCAATTATAGCCTTATCCGGGCTCGGACAAAATTCATTGATATCCATGACAAGCGACACTTGGTTTTAAATCAATCCCTTGGTATCCTGGCCTTGTCAAAAGATGGGATAACATTTGCCCCCTAAAGTATGTCTTGTGGAAACATGACGTGCTTTGAAAAGCTGCGGTTTCTCTCTGAACAATTATTGTATTTCTCGTTGATAGTTGTACTCTGTATTGCTGTAATTGACTGCTGTGTGATAATGATTAGCTGACTCTCATTAACGTTGCACGTTTGCGAGTTATTGTCAGTTCAGCTTGTTAACGAATCTCGTATTAATTCTCTCCTGAATCGATTTGAAATTCGACGCTTGATGGTTGTTTTTGACTATCCTCTTGTATCGATCCTCTCCTGAATCGATGTAAAAAGTTGAAAAATAGTTTTCCATATCGACGCTGTTTTTATTGATGGATACGAAATGATCGTTCGTATCGATGATTAGCAACTCCAATAGGTCTTTGTTGTGCCATTCGTATCAATGCTAATGTTTAAGATATGATGGATATGAAATCGCCGTTCGTATCGACATGCAGTGGATGGAGTTGTGAACTTGTTGATGCGAACAGGGGCTTCGAGTCGATGTGCTCACTGTCCGTTTCGACTCGATGGGAACTTTGGTCAGATGGATACAAACAAGGGGTTCGACTCGACTCGTGGGTCGACCGGTTGCTATCGGTCACGTGGACTGGGAGGCGAATCAACCCGGTTTTACCCTAGGCTCCATATAAATACCTGGGACTTCGCAATTTTTCACTTTTTTACTTTCTACTTTTTACTGCCGCCTTCTACTTCTCGCATCGATCCAGAAATTTTGAGAAAGAAGAAGAATTTCAACCTGTTTTCGAATCGACTAGATCCGTCCTTCCAGTCCTTCGAATCTCACCTTCAATTTAGGTAATTAACCACGAATTCAAACAACGAAGTTATCTCAGATCCACTCCATCTTTACCAATCATCGATTTTGGCAATTGGTAAAACCAGATCTGGACCAAAGCTCGGTTGTAAATGATCATGGCGATGCTCCTGTGGATTGGAGAAGAAAGAGTGGAAAAACAAAAAATGGATCGATCTGGAGGCTCGCGTTCGAGTCGATACAGGCCATAGCACGCTTTCTTTGGATTTTGCATCGATCCCTGGAGATTCCTTGGGGGAGGTGATATAGTTCGTACTGATTGCGATGGTGGTGGATCGTATCGATATGAAATGATCGATACGAAAATTAAACAAACGGCCATTTCGAAGTTCTAAGCTTCAGATCGATACGAAGTGTATTTTTGTGTTCGACATGAAAAGCACTGACTTGAACGTGATTGATGTGAAGCCGAGACCTTCCTGACCGATACGAACTTGACAACCGAGGATCGATTCGAAGTTACCTTTTCTGTTCGATACGAACTTGCACCTTGGCTATCGATTCGAAGCATGCCCCCGGGATCGATACGAACTCGTATCCTGATGGATTCGAACAAACCTCCCGTGATCGATTCGAACTCTTTTCTTGATGGACGTGAAATTGTGAACTCTTAACAGCATAACTCCGACGAGCTTCATTCTTGCATACCTGAACTTGACTGTTAGCTGCATATCTGACTGCCTATCGAAGCTCGTCGATGGAACTATAACCTAACACTGTGATAACGAACTTTAACTTGAATCGATTGTCAACATCAGGATGGTTTGAGGATGACGGTCAGCGATGACGGTCATTCCGACTGGATTCCGATTATCTTTGTCGTTTGCAAATTTTCTTTAACTCTGCAGAATTCTTTCAAGTAATGCACAACACTGCACTGCACAACACACACTTTACACGGGGGGAACACACGGGCTTTTTAGCATCTAATGATGATTTCTCGTGAGTTAGCTAGTTATGGAACCATCAAGTTCGTAGCAGCAAGAAACTCAGAGTTTAACTCCTCCCAAACATGAAATACCGGACAGCAAGGCCGAAGTCGTCGGTCCAGCCCCGGACGAATTGCCTGATGTGTCCTTCATTAATAGTCCACCTGACTCTGTTCCGTCCAATATTTCTGAAGATATGCTAGGAAGAATATGCTTAAGGCACGGTCTGTCGATGGACGATGTATTATTGCCGGGACCAAATGACAGACAGCATAATCCCTCGGAGGGATATACTGCATTTAATCGCCATGCGTGCGCAGCTGGGACACTTCCTCCGTTCAATGAATATATAAGAGAAGTGTTGTCGTTTCTGGGGATCGCCCCATCTCAGCTACAACCGAATGGATATGCTTCGCTCAATAGCTTGTTCATTGCATTTATGGAGTATCTCTATCGTCCACCCCGCCCGACCGAGATAAGATATCTTTTCAACTTCAAGAGTCGAACAGACAACCCATCTTTTACATTCCTAGAGGCAGTAAGGAATTTTCAAGTGGTCACCGGATCTTGGACTAGGCTAAGCTACTTTAAGACGGAGTGGTTCTACGTCCGATGTCCTCCAGGATTTGCCAGAAGATGGCTATTCAGACGTAAGTATCATCACTTTCCCAAGTAGCTGATAAGGCAATCATGAACGAAATCGAACTCACATTATTTTTTCCTTTTTCTTTCAGCAATAATCCAGCGACCCGAAGGTGGTTATTATAAAGAGATAGTCCGGGTTCTCCAAGAAGTCCCGAGCGAAGAAAGAAACATTGACCTGATCTTGAGAGATAAAAACCTTAGGATTCTTGGACTGATCGAGCGAAGACAGAGTATAAGGCTTGACAGTGTACTAAAGACTATTTCAAAGGAGCGAGTTAGGTGTAAGAAGCCCAAAGTTATCATACTTGAGGAGGCTGACTCTGAGAGAACCCATACCGACAATGAACCTTTGGTCGGGTCTGCTGATGTGACCCCGAAATCTGAAGAAAAGAGAAAAGGCAAGGCAGTTGCTTTTAAACAATCTAAATCTGGGAGACAGAAGTCTATGGTCATAAACCGACCCTTTCTGGAGTTAGAATCTCAGAAGCATCCCCCCTGCAGGTGGAAAATTCCTTCGAAGGGCTCGCTGACCTCCCAATTCCGGACCTCGCGTCCACACAGCATGATGTCGAATTGGATGAACTACAACATACTCTTGATGTTAGCGAGTCTCTTTTTACCAGTGTGGTCGACACTTCTGGTTGGTCTGGGGGGTTACACATTCATACACCCTTCACGACACTACACAATCTTTGACCGCAAACCGCATATCATAAATGATTGCTAATCCTCCTTATTTTACTTTGCATGTACGATGTCCGGTCGAGGTTCAGTGCTTGGTAGTTTGCGCAACAAGCGCCGATCTTCATCATACTATGAACCATGTAGGAGAAAGGGAGATAGAGATTATGATATGGGGTATTCCAGTCAGGAACGGTCTGATAGAGATAGGGGACATGTACGTCGGTCTCGATCTCGCTCTCCTCTTAGGATCTCTGTACCACCCCCAGTTATAGTCACACGCCCTCCTGAAACTTCACGGCACAAGCCGCCCTCCCATGTTCCCAGATCTGACCCTCCTCGTGGAATTGAAATAGCCGCCTCCTTGACTACTACACCAGTCGTGACTGATTCGACCGGGGAAGGAGCAGCCAAGCTTGCACAAATGAGGAAGGAATTCCCCGACATTTGCTTTGACGGTTATGTCTTCCCCCAACACCTGAAGAGAATTCCGCCAACGGCCGAAAATACTATTCACGACTTTGTTGCAGACATATTCTTTCAGTATAAGGAGTGGGCGAGGGTCGCGAGGAAAGCACCAAAAGTGGCATTTGATCGGGCCACCACTATTGAAAAGCTGGAAACAGAGTTGGGTTAGAAAGACCGAATTATTCAAGTGCTCAATGCCGAGGTCGAGTCTTCCCGTAAATCTAAAATAGAAGATCTCAAAAAGGCCGATGATGCAAACTCGACCATGAATAGAATGAAACAAGAGCACTACACTTCGATGGAAGACATGGGTCATAGGAATACCACCATCACAGCTGAGAGAGACGCGGCCCTCAAAGAGCTCAATGAGCTTAAATCTAAGCTTTCCGATCTTATGAAGGAGAAAGATGCGGCAAACGTCTCTGCGCAAGAGGCCTGTGATCAGGCGGTGGTGCTTCAAAAGGAGAGGGATGCGACTATGGAAAAAGTCCGCGAGGTCAAAGCCGGGGTTGACGAGAAGGTCCGACTAGCGGATGTCAGGGTTGAAGCTGAGGTAGAGGAGCTTCTGGTCACTTACAACGCCAACGTGTTAAGGCATAGAGATCTGACTTGGCTCGATGATTACTCAACACATCTTTACAACGCCTGGAATCTGCTGATTGAGAAAGAGAAATCGGGGCATCCTGATGAAGCCTTTGACGAATTTGAGCTGGAGAACCGTATACTTAACGATGACGAAAAGAAGGTTCTTCACGACTCCATGATTTCTCATGAGAAGAAGAGATTTGGTACTCAGTCTCAGGAAGTTGGAGAAGGCTCTGGTGTTGAGCATCATATTACGAGTTCCGAGATTGTTATGCCATCTCAGTCTGAGCCGACTTCGATGATCGACTCCCAGCCTATACCAGCTTATGACCCGGACCAGCCACATCTATCTCCTATCAAGGAGCACCCTTCTGAACTCGTTCAGCCGACTTTGAGCCAAACTGAGGAAGGTACTATGAACTAATCTCTTGTACATTCGGATTGAAGAACTTGTATAGAAGTGTATACTAACAAATGCTTCTTTTCTCTGATCAGTGACTGAAGTTGTACCGACAACGCTTCCTGCCATCCAGGAATCATGCCAAGCGCAGGAGGCCATTATCTCTGAGGCGACCTCCGTTGCGACGGTTGTGCCTGCCGAAGTAACGTAGGGGAGCTCAATCTCTTTTGACGAACAAATGGTGAACGAGCTTCTTGGTCAATAGAGTGACCCCTTTGCGGACTTACCATTCATCCTGGGTGGATTTTCATCTACTTATGATACTTTGACACGGGCCACCACGACACACAGTGAAGCCCGTGCCCTTCGAGAAGCAAACATGCTGGCTGAAATTGATGCCGAGATGGAGGCAGCAGCACATAGTGGCAGCTCAGAGGGCGGAGCAGTGGCGCATGGCCCTACACCACTTATGATGATATCCCCTGGGGGCACGCTTGTCGACACTAGTGTGCCAGTCCCGCTTCCGGCTATAGATCCTGTTCCTCCGACTCCTCCTGCGGGAAGCATTCCCTTAGACTCCAGTTCGGAGGAGGATGTCGATATCATGTACCTGTCCGAGGATAGCCTACTTAAAGAAAATGGCTCAAAACGGAAGATCACTAGTGGCTCCAGCGGATCCTCGTCGAAGAAGAAGCCAAGGAAAAAGAAAGAGTAGATAGACTTTTTAGGCATATGTTTCCTTTTGCAGTTAGGAATTTTGTCATCTTTTTTCTATCATAGGCCGTGTATAGATGCGGGTTCGGCCCCGCTAGTAGGAATTTTTTTTTGGAAGGGCTGGTACATGAGCCATCGCTCTTGATTAGTTGAAATAAAGTTTTGTCTTCTTGTTTCAACTTTCATTCCTTTTATGCTTAAATGTTGCAATGTTTGAACCTCAGTTCTGTGTACTTGCATTATTTTAACTCGTTTCGGGTAGTGATTAACACTTGCATCTGCCCCCAGTTCCGGGGTTAAGTTGTAAAGATCAGCTTGCGATCGCAATAAGTGAGGATCGAGCGATCGAACTACACTTGTTTCTCTATAAATCGTTACATCCACACTCTAGGGGCTTGCACTTGCATTCTTGCAGAAAGTCACAGCTATCGAAAGCTTTCAAGTATTAGTCCACACTCTGGGGGCACAAGTCATCTTGTGAGCGGTCGTTCACACTCTGGGAACTTAGGATTGACGTTAATACTCCAACCCATATTCTGGGAGATTGGAGTTAGCGTTTACATTCCGACTCGCACTCCGGGAGTTCAAAAGGCGTATCAGGATCATGGATGGTTAGATCATATCCATCCTGAGTTAACAAGTGAGATCGTTAGACGGACGGGTCCATCCCTCTCGAGCTTGGTTAAGTTATGGTCGAAGTTGTTAGGTGAACGGATTCACTCTCTTAGACACTGTATTTTAAAGTTTATACTCCACCTCGCACTCTGGGAGCATGGAGTTGGCCGACAAACGGTCAGTCACGTTTGTTTGGGCACTTGGATTACGTTCGCACTCTGGGAACGGTGGATTAATCAGGATTGTGGATGGTTGATTCGCCTCCACCCTGAGTCGACAAGCGATGTCGTTAGATAGACGGGTCCATCCTCCTCGAGCTTGTTTAAGGTACAACCGAAGTCGTTAGGTGGATGAGTCCACCCTCTTCGGAACTGCATTTAGTTGTAATACGGTCGAGGTCGTTAGGTGGACGGATTTGCCCTCCTCGAGACTGCATTTGTTTGATGTTTATATCCCAGCTCACACTCTGGGAGTTTGGAATTAGTTATAGGATTGTCGTATATCAATCCTATTTATCATTGGTGTAATGACTTGCCCCCAAGCTCGAGTTTCACGTAGGGAATGGCCGGTCGTATCACAGCCACTCTCTATTTGAATAAATTCCACTGGATGATGGAATTTATCTCTCCGTGCATCGTGATGTCGTACATCGTATTCAATGAATCACTGCTCTGGCTCGAAGAGATGGCATTTCATTGCTGGAGTAAGAAAATGCGGCAAAGTTAGTTGCCTTATTACAAAATTCAAATTTAAAAAATGCGGAAACAAACTGTAAATGGAAAAATGGAATTAAACAAATAAAGCCTGTCAGGTGTAATAGCGACGGAGACTCTCGCTGTTCCAGGCCCTTGGCAAAGCAAGACCGTCAACGGTCGATAACTTGAATGTGCCATCTCCAAGTCTTTGTGTAATCACGTATGGCCCTTCCCAATTTGGTTCATGTGTGAAGAGACCGGATAGATTCTCTTGAGAACGAGATCACCGAGTTCAAAGATTCGAGGTCGAACTTTGGCATTGTACAATCAGGCGACTCGACTTCGATGTGCGGCTGCTCTCAAATCAGCCTCTTCCCGTTTCTCATCTAGTAGATCCAAAGATTCAGCAAGCAAAATAGCGTTTGTTTTCGGATCATAGTAAGTCACACGATGGGAAAGCACTACCATCTCGACTGGAATAATGGCTTCTGAGCCATAAGATAGGGAAAACGGGGTGTGTCCGGTCGCGGTCTTGTGGGTCGTTCGATAGGCCCATAAGGCTATAGGAAGTTCATCAACCCATTTGCCCCCGTCCTTTTCCAGTCGTTTTTTTAGAATGGATTTTATGACTTTATTAACAGCTTCGACCTGACCGTTTTCCTGAGGATGTGCAACTGCCGAGAATTTTTTATGGATATGAAATCGTTGACAGAAATTCTTGAATTCTGCACTACCGAATTGGGCTCCGTTATCGGTGATGATGGTATGCGGGAGTCCAAATCGACAGATAATATTGCGAACTACGAAGTTGATTACTTTCTTTGTCGTAATGGTTGCAAGGGGTTCCGCTTCAGCCCACTTGGTGAAGTAATCAACTGCAACGATGGCATATCTTGCTCCGCCTTTGGCTAGAGGTAGTGTGCCGATGATATCGATGCCCCACATTGCAAATGGCCAGGGACTGACCATTTGGGTTATCTTGGTAGGTGGGGCTCTTGGAATTCGGGCGTGTTTTTGGCACCTATCGCATTTTCTGGCATAGTTCGCTGCATCTCGGTTCATAGTCGGCCGGTAGTATCCGTATCGGAGTATCTTCTTACCGAGAGCTTGCCCACCGATGTGATTGCCACATTCTCCTTCGTGTACGTCATGTAACACTCGTTTGATTTCATCGTGCGCGATACATCGGAGGAGAGGAACAGAATACCCTCTTCTATACATGACTCCGTTCTGAATGACGAAACGTGAAGCTTTTCGCAGAATTTGTCTTTTCTCATTTCTAGGCTCAGGCAACGTCCCATTTTCGATGTAATTTCGGTATGGAGACATCCACGGTTCTCTTCTGGGAGCGGTTTCAAACACAAAATTCGTCTCTATTTGATCAATGCTTGGGGAGGACAAAGTTTCGATGGGGACAAGTCCCATCTGCTGTGCTTCACCTGTACTAGCCAGCTTTGCTAATGAGTCAGCCTTCTGATTATGCTCTCGGGGTATATGATAAATAGCATAGTAATCGAATTGACTTAGTGCTTCTTGAACTCGGGCTAGATAGGCAGCTAGTCGTCGATCCTTAGCCTGATATTCGCCCCGAACTTGATATACAACCAACTGGGAATCACAATAGATTTCCACAGCAACAATCTTTAGATCATAAGCAAGTTTTAACCCGGCGAGCAAAGCTTCGTATTCGGCTTCATTGTTGGTTGCGCGAAATTCGAACCTCAGAGCGTAGCATATGGATCGGCCTTCAGGAGTTTCAAGTACTATTCCGGCACCGGAACACTGATCGTTTGATGCACCATCGGTGTGCAGCTTCCAAATGCATTTAGGAGGTATAGAGGTTTCAAGCAGATCCTTTGAAATAGTGAATTCGGCTATAAAATCTGCTATGACTTGTCCTTGAATGGCTCTTCGCGGAGCATAAGTGATATCAAATTGGCTCAGTTCAATGTTCCACTTGAGTAGCATACCAGACGTCTCAGGCCGCGTGAGGACCTGTCGTAATGGCTGATCGGTGTACACGGTAAGGGGATGAGCTTGGAAATAAGGGCGAAGCGTTCTTGAGGCAATGACTAGGAAATAAGCCAGTTTCTCTAGTCTTGGGTAATTTCTTTCAGCTCCTGTTAACCGTTTACTGACATAGTAAACCGATTTCTACACTCGGTCTTCTTCCCGAACTAAAGCAGCACTGATTGCATGCTCTGATACTGCTAGATAAAGGTAAAATTGCTCGTGGTCAACTGGTTTTGACAAGATCGGTGGTGTGGAAAGATGTTGAACCAGCGATCGAAATGCATCTTCACACTCTATGGCCCATTCAAAGTTTCGCTTTCCTTTCCGGATCAGATCAAAGAAAGGAATGCATTTATCAGTGGACTTTGAAATGAACCTGCTCAATGCTGCTACTTTCCCGTTGAGACTCTGGACTTGTTTTATGGTTCTTGGAGTTTGTAGGTTCCTTATTGCCCAGATCTTTTCGGGATTTGCTTCTATCCCTTGAGCGTTAATGATGAACCCGAGGAACTTTCCAGAGGCGACACCGAAGTGACACTTTAATGGATTGAGCTTCATCCCATATTCCCGAAGGATGCAGAACATCGAATCTAAATCTCTGACATGATCTATGGAGAATCGAGATTTCACTAGCATGTCATCCACATAAACCTCCATGGTCTTCCCGATCTGGTCGGTGAACATCCGGTTGACCAAGCGTTGGTATGTTGCTCCAGCATTTTTTAGACCAAAGGGCATGACTTTGTAGCAGTAGAGTCCCAGATCGGTCACGAAACTGGTATGTTCTTGATCAGGAAAATGCATAGGTATTTGATTGTAGCCAGAATAAGCATCCATGAAAGATAATAATTCATGCCCAGCTGTTGAATCTACGAGCTGGTCAATTCGAGGAAGCGGAAAACTAGCCTTTGGACAGGCCTTGTTTAAGTCAGAGTAGTCAATGCAAGTTCTCCATTTCCCATTCGGTTTTCGAACCAGTACGGGATTGGACACCCATTCTAGATACAAAGCATCTCGGATGAACCCATTTGATCGTAATTTATCAACCTCTTCTTTAAGGGCGGCAGATCTCTCCGGATCCATACCACTCCTTTTCTGTTTGACCGGGACATACCGTGGATCAATATTCAGGGAGTGACTTGCGATGTACGGCGAGATCCCGCACATATCTGAATGTGTCCAGGCAAAAACGTCGAGATTCGCTCGGAGAAATTCAACCAATTCCTGTTGTGTCTGTTGGCCCAGTTGAGACCCAACTTTTAGCATCCTCGAATCATCATCTTCACTGATTGGAACATCCAAAGTCAGTTCGGCCAGGGAAGCTTGATTCTCTTTAGACTCGTCTTTATCTTCATTGTCTTTAGGGTCAAGGTCTTTCTGGAATTGGTTGTGGTGCCCGGGCTGGGACCCAGGCATTAATTGTCAATTATCAGCAAAACGGACGCAGAGAGATTCCTCTATGCCCTTTCCTTTCTCATTTCGATGTACCTCGCGTAGTTCAGCAACATAACAGGCCCTCCCCGTTGCCTGATCTCCTTGAATGACTCCAACCCCACGATCGGTGGGGAACTTCAGAGTCAAGCACCATGGGGCAATGGCCGCCCTGAACTCAGCAAGGGCCGGTCGGCCCAGAAATGCGTTATAAGGTGAGTCAATATCTAAAATGACAAACTGCAACATCCGGACTCTCCGGCGTTCTTCAACTCCCAATTCCACTGGTAGTTCTGTCACTCCGGTGGGTATTGTAGCACTTCCGTTGAAGCCGTGGACTCGAGATTGGCAGGGTTTTAAGTCCTTCGCTTCCATTTTCATTAAATCATAAGCCCGTTTCAGTAAGATATTTACGGAGCTCCCACTGTCAACCAGGATCCTCTTCATCCAAGCAGGACCTACCTGGGCAGATATGACCAGTGGGTCGATTGTGGGGGCTTCGACCTTATCAGCATCTCGGTTTCTAAACACGGTATCACCAGACATTGTCTTCTGTTGTTTGGCCGGAGCCCCATCTTCACAATTACTGCAGCATTCGAAGTCCGCATGCCTGATAGAGCTAGCATACGACTCCATTTCCGTCCAGCTTCTATCTGCTAGGTGGGGACCACCACTTATCGTGTTTATAACTAGCCTTCCGCCCGTACGAGCGGGTTCTTCCTGTCTTTCTTGATTTTGCACACAATTTTGATTTGAAGGGCCCGCACCACCAGACTGCGGCGCCCGCACAAACTGATCTAACTTTCTCTCCCTGATTAACTTCTCGATGAGGTCCTGCAAATGTCGACACTCATTGGTATTGTGGCCGTAACTCTCGTGGAATCTACAAAACTTCCATGTTTGAACCTGCCTCTCCGACGAGGGTTTCGGAGCAGGCTTCTTATATTGCACAGTGTTGCAAGTTTGTAGGTACACGTTTTCCAATGACGTGTTCAACGGCATGTAATTATCAAACATTGGAGCCCTACGTCGTGGGCCTTGGTTCTGATCTCTTTTCTTATCCTGACCATTGTTGCCTCTCGGCTAGGTTTGTTTGTTCTGTATATTCAACTGAACTTTTCCGGAACTCTCACCGGACTGCTTAACTGCTACGTTACTTTGTATTCCCTCACTACTGGGCCCCACATCGTCCTGCTTCCTAGACTGTTTCGCATCCTCTTGCCGTAAGAATTGAGCGGCTTTGGAGTAGAAACGGTCCAACGATGCAGGTGGTTTCCCAGCTAACCAATTTCCAAACTCAGAATCGGGATCGATCCCTTTGGTTAATGCCATCAAGATCGAGTTATCGTTGGGATTACTAATCTCCACACATGCTGTGTGGAATCTTTCCAAATAACGCCTGAGTGTCTCCCCATGAGCTTGGGTGACACTAGACAGGGTGTTAACATCTTTAGGTCTAGCAACATGCATACGAAACTGTTCTACAAACTTTTTAGCCAGCTGATCGAACGAAGAGATAGATCTAGGTGGCAACCTTGTAAACCACATTGTTGCGATTCCCCTCAGAGAGATGGGGAAACTTCGGCACTTCACTACATCATCAGCCCTTGCAGCGCTCATTGTCCACTCATATTTCAAAATATGTTGATTGGGGTCACTACTTCCTTCGTACATTGGGAGAGTTGTCATTCTGAATCGCCGAGGGGGGTCAGCGTATAATATCTCGTCAGTGAAAAGGGTATGACTACGGGAGATTCCCCAATCGTCATTGGTAAGCCCCTGGCTTTCGCGAATCATCTGGCGTATCATGGTTGAAATGTCCGGCATCGGCACATTCTGTGCATGCTAAGCCAAGGTGTGGTCGGGTTCCACAGTGTGAGTTTGGACCGGACGCTGTCGACGGTCCACGTCTTGCCTCCTTGGCTTGGCATCTTCCGGGACATATGGCTCGGGAGTACGCCCACGTTGCCGATTGTTTGGATTTAACATATTTCGGGTATCAGCCCTTGTTTCTACCGCGGCGGTTGTAGCACGATTGTCCGTGGTATACTATGGAACAGCACCTCCTCGTGATGAGGGCTCGGTCTGGAAGCTGGTTGACGGCCCAACCCTCAATTGTCCTACGGTCAAGGCAGGTTGATATCTGGTAGCTTGTGTGTGACTCACATCTAATCGGGGGCAGGTAGATCTGTGGTGATAGTCAGATGAGGCGGAGCTTTCAGTAGATGAATGGGAAACATCGTCCCTCCTAGTCCTTTTGCGTCTTTGACGGTTTAGTTGGTTGGTCAATTCAGCGTTAGCGTGCAACTGTTCAGTCAATTGTTGCCGACTTTGAGTCAGTTCTTGGAGCAACACTTGGAACTCTTGTCTGGTGACTGGTCCCGACGGATCTGAGTGAACAGTGTTGTCTTGATTAGATGGTGGCTGCTGCACAGGATTCTGTCTATCCCGGCCTTCTTGATCGGTAGCTGTAGAGGCAGTTCTTGTGCTAACCATCTTGAGTGGTGGAATCCTTTCCTAGACTTTACGCAAATTTGAATAGGATGGAAGGATTCTGGATTAGAGATCTGGATCTTCCTCTTGGATTTATGCAATCCGGTGTCGATGGTAGATCCAAGGAGCAGGAGAAAAAAATGGTTTTTCTCAGTGAAAGCACCAAAGTGTTTGTACCAATAATGGGCACAACACTCTTCGGAAGTTTTTGAAGAGATAAAAGTGAAGAAAATAAATTGAAAATGAAGATTATCTAACAAAAACTCCAAACAACAGAATTGTAAATACGCAGACAAGCAATTTAGAGTGGTTCGGCGTGTTGCCTACGTCCACTATGAAGTTTTGATGACTTTATTGATTCTCTTTCAATGATTACAAGTGATTACAGCGAACAATAGCGAATTATAGCTTGGAATTCGAATTCAATAGTAAGAATAAGATGCAAATCTTGATCCGGCAGAGTCTGGGCGCTTCAGAATAAAAAAGATCCCTTTTCTGTGGGCTCTGGGGTGCTATTTATAGGCGTAGGAGGCTGAGATTTCGTTCAAACTTCCGGAGACTCGGTCTGGCACGTGAGGGGGCCCACGTGACCATTTCCAGAAAGTTTCGCCTCGATCTGCGATCGATTCGAATCCATTTCGTATCGATCAAGATGATGTCCAATCGAGCTGAAATTTGGCAGAGACATTCCTTAGTGTGTATGCAAGCTCTGGTGAAAATTTCATTGCATTTGGATCAGTGGATCATGAGATATAGTCGATACGAAGTGGAATTCCTCGATGGCTGTTTGTTTCGACTCCATGGCTTCGAATTGATCCCCTCGTATCGATAATTGCACGTGTTTCTGAGATGATGTGGCGTGCGCACTTCGCCTCGATCCGGTCTTTACTTCGAGTTGACCGTATCGACTCCATAAATATTGCCTTGTTCGCTTCGAGGGATGACACGTTACCCAGGTTTGTTGACTTGATGGATACAAACCACGTAGCTTCTCAATGGATACGAAGCCAATGGATGCGAACTGGAGCCTTAGATGGATACGAAGTAAGATAACCTGTTGGATACGAATTGCCCTGCCCAGATGGATTCGAAGAGAGGCTTCCGTGATGGATACGAAGCAGTGACTGTTGCCTCAGTTGATGGATGCGAAGTAGACTATCTGCCGATGGATACGAAGTAGGGTGATGCCAATGGGTTCGAACAAGGAGTCGCTGATGGATACGAAGTCGCTGGACCTCTGATCGATTCGAACCAGAGTTCGATGATGGATACGAAGATGGAGCTTTTCCCTTCAAATTGCATTGGCCATAACTTGAGCATACGGACTCGGATCGACTTGAAATTTGGAATGCTGGCCTTCATGGCTTTGCTTGTCATGTCCTATCAATTGTAGCCTTATCCGGGCTCGGACAAAATTCATTGATATCCATGACAAGCGACACTTGTTTTTAAATCAATCCCTTGGTATCCTGGCCTTGTCAAAAGGCGGGATAACAGCGATACTGAGTTTGTGGGTTTTTTGATATGATCCAAGAAATGATACGAAAGTATCATTTTAATGCATCAGAATTGAATAAGTTTTTGATAGAACCGTCGAATAGTTTGATTTTCAGTAAAAATGTAGAAGAAGTGTGTGTCCATAAGAAAGAACCACTAAAAGAACCATAGATATTTATAGACTATAAGTAAACAACATATACTGAATATTAATGATGTACTTACTTTAGAATTAGTAATAGTTTAGTTGTTTAATACTCAATATTGGATTTGTAAATTATATCTTTTATGGTAAGTATAAAGGATGTTGGAAATGTCCCATACGATATGCAAAGACACCATATTCAAATGATTAATATGGAACATGTAAGATGAATTCCTTATGTATTGACAATAGGAATTATCATATATGTTGAATTGTCTACAATATCGTAAGTTACTTAAGCAAATATGAAATCTGAACTAATATCACTAAATGGTAGTTGAGAGTATTCTTGAGTATTTATGAAATACTAGATAATTATATAGAAACAAAGAACTCTTTATGAAAGAGTATTCAAACTCGAACTTCATAAGTGCTAGCAAGTATAATATTTCGATATTAAATCCATTTTCAAACCTTAATTAAGAAGATTTAAGTTGGAAATGTTCCAAACAAAAGGTTATGGCTAATTCAGCGAAAGACTATGTATATAGCCTTGAATAGCGCCGTAATAAATGCAATGTATATAAATATAAATGCACAAATTTATAGCTAAGCTAGGGTTGATTCTAAGTATTAAGAATACTAATCATATGATAACAATTTAATAATAAGAGCTCACTAAATGTCGAAAAACATACTCTGAACAGATCCACATGATAAAGATAGTTTATCGATATTGGAGAGAGTTGACTGACATAATAAATAATTAAACAACGTAGCAGATCCATTCACAAGGTGGCTAACTCGATTAGTTCTCATCAAACTAATCAAAGGGATGGAATTAAGATTTCATAATTGGCCGCAATGAAAGTGGGAGATTGATAGAGTTAGGGGTATGCTATAAGAGAAATTATATAATTGTTACATATATCTAACTCGAGAACCAATCTTGTTCGAAATAACATGTGTTTTCTTTCTATTATATACATTAAACAATTAATTTAATTAAAAGTATATTTAATAGAATATCCATAAATGGTATGTTTTGTGATAGTAGTTACAATACGTAATAGCCACGAGTGATTTATCACAATAAATAAACATATTGTTTTAAATATTCCTTGTTAAGATGTATCGAGGTTGGATATCGATGCATCCGTTAAGACTAGAGTACGTAACGATCTTCAAATGTTAGACTGTGTATTACTCATAGCCGATGGGGCTACTAACGAATTACGTAGTGATAGTTATTAGGTAACTATGGAAGTCTCACTCGATAGTTTTCTGTTGGTTAATATAACTTGGTTCAAACAGAGATTATCGATGTGACAAAATTACACGGTTCTCTCAACTTGAGAATAATGTTGATCTTCAATATGGAAGCTTCGCTTTGATTATTGTTAAATTGTGGCATGGCGTCCATCGAACGACTATTGTTGGGTTGAGTATAAGCATTGGAAGCGAAACACTATTCAAAGGAGGATTTGTCTCCTCAGTTAGATGAGATTAGTATCACAGTCAACTAAAGTCAACTCAAAGTCAAAGTCTCTAGCCAAAGCAGTTCAGTTAATAATAATTGTTATTGTTGAATCAAGGACTTTGTGTTTGGACCATAGAGTTGAATACAAAGATATTGTAGTTTTAATCATTACCAAATACCATAAGTCCAAAGTGATATTGTTTTGACGAAGAGAAATTGTGTAAATAATCGTCACTGTTGGATAATGCTTAACAAAGTAAAATTGGATTTTACCAAAACCAATTAAGCGATGAATTTGTCCAAAATGTCATACCATCTGCTAAGTGATGTGTGAACGTTAATATTCGAATTGTTCGATATTAACCACTAACTAAATTTACACCTAAGAGTCACATAACCAAAACGATAAATACTCCTTTTATCACCTGATTTAATTAATTTTAATTGTTATGTATTAATTAATTTAAATTAATATTTATGATATAATAATCATAAAAATTTGTATTTGATTCGTTGAATAATGTTAAACATTTTATTTGTAATAGTTATAAATATAGTATCGATATATGATATCGGTACGCATTTAAATTTAGATTTAAATGCAATATACATTGTTCGGACTGGAATTGTCTTTAAGGCCCATATGAGCCATGCAAATTTTGACTAAAATATATTGGATAGGCTAGCCAAATGTTGGAAAAATAAGGAGGCTTTTGAACCAAAAGAGAGTGATAAGGATAAGATCCATTTCCTCTCCATTTGACTTCCTATTTATATGTTGCTCCCTATACGATTCTTTTGATACTTTTCTCCCTTCTCCTTTTGAAAGCAAATCCCATTTAAACCCAAAAGATTACATCAAAATTCTTTGATTCGATTATTGGTGGTAAAGTGTTCTATAGCCAATAATTTTAGAACTTGGGATTTGATTCAAGAAGACATTTCATCATTTTAAAGTAAGATCCCTAGGTCTTGGTGAAAGGTATTCAACATATTTACTAATTTTCTTAATATTATTTTCTATTATTGTGATATATTGTAGGTTATTATAGTATATTACGAATCTTGTGTATCGATGTTCTGTCATATGTTGGGTGTTAAATATATTAGTACATCTACATATATGTTAATTTAAAAAAATTTATATATATACTAACACTAAAATCAAGGCCTGAAATTAAAAAAAAATCATTTTTTAATTAAATAATATTATATATATGATTTTATTAATTATTATGTTATATCTTAAAGATAAAAATCACACAATAAACATTTTAAAATTTATATAAAAAATTTTTGTACAATATTAATTCGATAGCAATGAATGTTCGAATTTAATATGCTTTTAATTTATTTTTTATTTAATTAATGATATAACTATTTATTTAACAAGAAATTGATTATGTGTGTATGTGTGTATATAATTACTAAATGTAGTTCGAAATTAATTATCAAATTTTACATAAATTTTTTGCATAATTTTAAAATCTCAGAAATGATTTTTTATAATTTAATTAAATCGGTTTTAAAATTATTTTATAACTGTTTAATTAAAAATTCATTTTAAAATCCAAAAAATTAAAAAATCCTACCTGGACCTTCAAGTCAAGAATTATTAACTTTATTGTTTATTTATTTATATGCAATTATGTATGTATATTTATAATTAAATATTAGAAAAAATTAATTTTGTACATAACTTTGCAACACTAATTCGAATATAAAAAATACTTTTAAATTATTATATATTAATTATTAAATGATTTCTTATTTAATATAAACAAACCTTTGTTCAAATATACTTAAAATATTATATGTAAATTATTATATTAATTATTTTAATATATTTTTATTTGTATATATGATTATATTTTACATAAATATAATTTTACATATCTATATATATACAAGTATATACATATAAAATTTTCGATGCACATATACATACACATACACATAGATATACATACATATACACACACACACACACCCACCCACACACACACACACACACACATATATATATATATTCATTTAGACAATGCATAGAATACTAGAGGGGCTAACAAGTCCGTTGTAATGTAAATCCCAGCACTTATACACGCGCATGTCAAACCATGTATACTTTATTATGTTGCAAGTGCAAGTACACACACATGTGTATACGAAGCTCTCCTAATCTCAAAAAACTCATTGTTTTATATTGTTATTTATTTATAATACTTGGTTATTACATTTTACTTTAGAGCCACGTGATCTCTTGAATGTAGTTCTAATCCTTCGAGAGTGAATGGCAGTTATACCCACTTTAATAACATTCATTAGTTATATTCATATATCACATATCAGTTCTACACAAGCGAGCTTATGTCAACCAAGAGGGTTCACATGACATCATATAGTACTTATATCATAATTAATAATATATACACTACCACTTAATGGTCACACACATTCATACAAGATAAATTTCTCCTATTTTGATCATATTAAATGAGTTAACTTTAATTTATAATTCACACCCAATTTGTTAGCTTACATTTAGCTAATTCACATTTTCCATACCTTTAAAGGTTATATCTATTAATTCTAAAAGCTAACACATGTTCATTCAACATACAGTCGGTTCCATTTCATTATGTAACCATTAGCTGGTGCATCACCATGCTACTGCATATGACTATTGATCTCTACCAACCACTACACATTAACCTATTGGGCGTTGGTTTCCCCAAAGTTATCACACACCCATCGCACATAACATCTAACGTTATCAGTTCCAAAATGAGGTTGCTATCGAATATAATGATTGTAACGAACCGCCTTTCTTAATTCGAAAGATGAGTCATTATGGGTAAAAGAAAATGAAAGGTAAGAAGAAAAATTTAACGATCATAAAATCTCACATCAAAAAGGAACAACATATAATATATAACATAGGATTATACATAATCACTACTATTATAATATATCAGAGTCATAATAGTACAAGCTTCACACTAGGACAATTATAACTACTTGTCCTTACATCACAAGTCCAAAATACATATATATACATACACAGCGGAAATATATACTAGCTAGTTATCGGTGAAGCCACCTGCTCCAGCTCCTTTAGAATGCTATCGTGAAAAACCTGGATCACTTGGCTACTCATAAAAATTTGAGTATCCAAGAGTTTTAGGAAAAGAAAATAAAACTCCGGGTCAGACATGGGTCTGGTGTGAGTAAACTCAAACAACTTAATTCTTACTTTTATAAAACAATTTGAAAATCAAAGGTATTTCATAAGACCACATCACACATAAACACGGACGGGTTTTTACCTTACGATAACCAAAACAATTTGTATTGAAATTCAATGATATTATTATAATTTCTAGGGTTTTCAAGTAAGATAGAACATAGCTGAAATGCTTGCATCTCACATTTCAATATATTTGGCACAACTAATTCCGTACGGCACTTATTGGACAATGGATTCCATACATGACCAGGTATGGAACTACCTTCCGAAGATGTACCTCTAGATAAAATACACCTAGGGTCTGACAAGAACATCTTGTACCCTTGCTACACAGAACCGGCCTACCACTTGACTAGTAGTACCAAATACATCACTACCACGGTTGGGATCAGCAACTGTTCTGGAATATACAAAAAATGGGTTAAATATCGATTCCAGATACGGTGGTGACATAACCTTATGGAAGCGACCCACATAGCCCTGCTACATGCCCTGTTTTAGTCATTTCATTGATGAGGCCTGAGGCTGCGTTTACCTTTTCTAGAGCACTGCTACTTAGAATGCTACATCGCCTTCCAGATGTTAACATAATGACAGCATTCATCCATACAAGTCGTTTAGGAGATGAACGAACCGAAGGCACTATTTGCACTACTCTCGTTTTGGAATCACCCTCAGGGTTAGTAGCAAGTAGCCCTTGCACTTCAAGTCTTGAATCTTAATCATGACTTCAATACTTTCAATTCGAACATTTACATTGGTTTGAAGTGGTTTTCGGATAATAGCTTGTCATCCGTTCTCGGTTTCTTCAAACCAAAATTTGATAATTTAGAAGGGTCAAGTTATGATAGTGAACAACTTCACTATGATGTGGGAGATGAACATATGGAAATACATTCCATACTTAAGTTATCATGACCCGCTTACTGAAATTAACCTCATTATGTTTATCACAGTTTTTATATCCAACATTCATGCTAAACACCAGTCACTTACTTTCCATAAACGAGTCAATGTTTTCAATCACTACTTTAATTCATTCGGCTACTTAATGGTCCAGACAAGAGATCATTTGGTTTGGAATCAATTCACCTTGAGAAGAATATTGGTTTAAAAACACATTCGGTTTAATTTAAAATCACCTTTGGAAAAGATTTAAATAAATAAATAAATTAGTTTAAACCATAATTAAATCTTAATTAATCCAAACAAAACCAAGATTAAATCATAATTAAACTCTAATTAGACTGAATGAACTTAGTTAGGCCATTATTAACTTCCTAATGCATCTTGATCAAGGTTAAATCAAATCATTATTAGTTAAACCCTAATTAATTAAAATATTAATTAAATAATCACTTAATTAAATAATAATAATTAATTAACTAATTAAGTTAATTAAATAATTATTAACCGTCAATTACTTCTTAACCATTTTAAATACCAATTAAAAACTAAATTAATCAAACAATAGTCATTAACTTAACTTAAGTGTTGATTAATTACTAATTACCTTCTTAATTACTAATTAAGGCTAATTACCTTTAATTATTTAACTAATTAATTAAATAATTAAATTACAAAACATTATTCCTTTTTAATTACTAATTAAGTTTGTTTTGAAAACTTTTACAAAATAATTTCAAGTTAAAGCTACTTGAAACTAAAATCGATAGATTTCGTTGAACTGCATCCATAGCGACAATAGCTATGGGCATAGTTCACTCTAGCATATTCTTAGCGAACCACTTCACAACCTCATATTTTTTTTCATAGTTTGAAACATTCTTTAGAAAATCTAAAAGAAAAAAACATTTTGAAACTAAAGCTACAAACTTTAATCCGTTTCAAAACTTTATACTTCGAAAAACAACTTCGATTCCAACTGGATCTCAAATCCATCGCAATTACACAAAGTAGCTAACTTTGTTTACCAAAACTCATGCCATAGATTATGTTTTATAATCAACACATTACTAACACAAACCATCTTCATCATAGGTTGCAAGTATACATCCATATATACATGCTTACAAACTTTACAATACAACATTGATTTCCATAACCAAATCAGGTTATAATAAACCATCCAAATCATAATCAAACCACATGGTTACCATTCAACTTCTACATTATATTATCAGTATAATAATGACTTAATAAAGTAAAAATATTTTCCAAAATAAGGTAGTTTACTCACCGAAATTCCACGGATTCAACTCTAACTTTCACTAGATCTTACTAATGACCCTAAAGCTCGAAAAGGAAGTTGCTTTCCTGGATTTTTGGCTACAAGTGGGCTCAGCCTGATAGTCTATTGGCTCGGACTAGGGTGTAGTGTGGGAATATGGGTAGTTGCTTGATGGAGGAGGGCGTGTAAGGTGGTAGAGAAAGGTTTTAGCTAAGGAAAATGTGGTTTGTAGTGGAAAACTTGATTTCTTCCTAACTTTTGTAAACTATGGAAGCCATGAATATTTTGGAGAGGAGGTTTGAGAAACTGAAGAGGAGAAAACAAATGAGAATGTGTATGTGTGGATGTATATTTATAGGCAAAAAAATTTGGAGAAAATTACCTATCCCTTAATGATTTAACATTATATGTCATGATATTTGAAAAGTCACATCTCCTTCCTTCTCTAGTCAAATCCTTAAGCTCATAATGAGTAATGATGAAAATATTAAGATATGACAAAACTTAATAATATATCTTTATAATTATTTTTAAAGTTATGAATCATCACATCACCTGTTAATTATAATTAACATAAGATAATCTATTCCTAAGTGTATTATTATTTAGTTAATTATCTACTATATATATGTGCATATGGTGCACAAAGACGACCAACATTCCCGACAACTTTCCGGTGTTGAAAGGTCGAAATTTCGGAAAACGTTCTTCAGTCACATTTTCTATTTCTCTACGAACTATTTAATTTAGTAAACAAATATAGAAAATGATTTTTACCTTATTATTAATTAATTAAAATGATTTTATTTATTAATAAAAATCTATTTATTAACTATATAAAATATATATAACTTCCTAGTTAAAGCGACCAAACCTTGGGTCGTTACATTCTACCCCTTTAAAAGAATTTCGTCCTCGAAATTTCTAACAAAAGTTAACACAAAAGGAACCATAAAATTTGTACAAAAGGTATACAAGCATCCAAAACAACAATACATCCATGACACATACACAACAACTATCCTAACATCCATCCAGGATATGCTTCCTTTACGTGATCCATAGTTTCCCAAGTGCAATCTCTAGGATCATCGCTCCACTGAATCTTAACCAGTCGCATCACTTTTTTTTGCAATTTCTTCTCATCTTGATCCACAATACTGAATGGATGCCTAACTATCATCAGGTTCGGTTCTATTTCCAAGTCATCCTGAACTGACGTTTCCACCGCTGAAGATGGATCATGCACGCTTTTCCTCAAATGGGACACACGGAACACATTGTGAACTCCTAAAAACTTTTCGGGCAACTCAACTCTGTAAGCCAGTGACCCAATCCTTTCTATTATCTTGAATGGTCCAATGTAACTAGGTGCCAACTTCCCCGCTTTTCTAAATCAAATGACTCCTTTGATAGGAGTTATCTTCACATACACAACATCGCCGACATAGAACTCCAAATCCTTCCTTCTCTTGTCAGCATAACTCTTTTGGCGATCCTGAGCTTCCTTCATCCTTCTTCCAACCATTTCAACTTTCTCTGTCGCCTCTCGAATTATATCTGGACCAAGCACTAAACAATCTCCATATTCTGCCTAACACACTGGCGATTTGCACGGTCTCCCATACAGAGCTTCATAAGACACCATTCCAATGCTATCTTGATAGTTGTTGTTATAAGAGAACTCAACCCAGTGAATATGATCCTTCCATGATCCTCTGAAGTCAAGAATACAGGCTCTCGGCATATCTTCCAAAATGCAATTAACTCTTTTAGTCTAGCCATCAGTGTGAGGATGGTAGGCAGTACATAGACTTAACTTCGTTCCCAAAGCTGTTTGCAGAGCTCCCCAGAATTAGCTCGTGAAGATAGGCTCTCGATCACTTACTATGCTTATTGGAATTCCATGTAGATGGACTATTTCCCTCATATAAATTTGTGCCAATGAAGCTGCCATTCTAGTTGGCTTGACCGGGATAAAACGTGCACTCTTTGTTAACCAGTCCACAATGACCCACACTCCTTCGTTTCCTTTCCTGGTTCTGAGTAAACCATCTATGAAATTCATTGATATCATCTCTCATTTCCACTTAGGTATCTTCAAAGGTTGAAGTAATCCAGCCATTTTCTGATGATCTCCCTTAATTTGTTGGCAACTAGCACATCTGCTCACAAAGGTGGAGATATCCTTCTTCATTCCTAGCCACCAAAAGAATCTCCTTATGTCCTTATGCATCTTATGGACCCCAGGGTGAATACTCAATTTAGATTTGTGACATTCCGACAACACTTCCTGTCTCATTCTATCTATATCTGGAACGCACAATCTTCCCTTGATTCTTATAACACCTTGGTGATCCATCTCAAAATCTGAACATCGACCTTCCTTGACTCCTCGAATTAACTTCTCCATAGCACTATCCTTCCTTTTGTTCTCCATTATCCTTAGCTGAAGAGTTGGGGTAACTTCCAAAAGAGACAAGATTGCATTCTTGCTAAAGGCATCTGCCACTACATTAGCTTTTCCCAGTGTATAAAGAATGTCCAAGTCGTATGCCACCAAGAACTCTAACCATCTTTACTGTCTGAGTTCGTGTCTTTTTGGGTGAAAAGATACTTCAAGGACTTATGATCAGTATAGGGCTCAAATTTTTCACCTAATTGAAGAAGATGAAAATCCTACTTACTAGAATATCTAAAGAAAGAAGAAAAAGAAAACAATGAAGAAGGAAAGAATTTACCTAACAAATAATGCCTCCACATTTTCAATGTAAAGACCACGGCCAACAATTTCAAGTCATGTGTAGCATAGTTCTTCTCATGAGGCTTACCCTGCCTGCTTGCATACGCAATCACCCTACCATGCTGCATCAACACAACACCTAGTCCCACTCCACAAGCATCTGTGTAAACTGTGAACCCACTATTACCATCTGGAACTGCCAAAACTGGGGCACTAGTTAACCTCTTCTTCAATTCCACAAATGCCTCCTCACACTTTGGAGTCCATATAAATTTTTCACCCTTCTTAGTTAGCTTAGTCAAATGGGATATATCTTGGAATAATTTTGAATAAACCTCCTAATATCCAGCTAATCCTAAGAAACTACGAACCTCAGTAGGAGTTCGCGATTACTTCCATTCTTGAACAGCCTCCACATTCACTGGATCCACTGAAATACCTTCTCCCGTCATAATATGTCATAAGAATCTTACTTATGATTTCCAAAAATGGCATTTAAAAAATTTCGCCTTCAGGACATGTCTCCTCAATGTATCCAACACCACTTCCACATGATATTTATGCTCCTCCTCGGATTTGGAGTAGACAAGGATGTCGTCGATGAAAACTAACACAAACTTATTAAGAACATCTCAGAAAACACGGTTCATGAGATCTACAAAATATGCAGGAGTATTGGTTAGCCTGAACGGCATAACCAACCACTCAAAGAAACAATCAATGCCCCTAAAAGCGGTTAAGGGTATACTGTAACATCCCCTATCTAGAGGCCCAAAACAAAGCACTACATATGCTGCAGTCATCTATAGTATTAGCTTCCGGTGACTAAATACGGCTTTTAATGGTATCTATAATATCATAAGCACTTAAATATGAAACAAAACACAGATTTCAAAAACAACTTTCATCATTACATTTCAATACCAAATGTTTCACATTCATAACACATAATCCCAAATCATTCCCAGGCACATATAAAATATGCCAAGAGCAGTATACGAAGATACCCCCTTGGATGATCAGAGTCATATGGTCATAATAGACCAAATACAGTCACACAGAAATACATCATAACATAAACAAAAATTGCAACTCCTAAATAGCTATCCATTTGCCTCCTGCATTCCTCCGGTAGCCTTATTCGTCATCCTACTAAACCTGAAAAAACCTTAACCCCTCAGCCCACTCAAATCAATTTTGATCACCAGAGAGTTTAAAGGGAAAACATAAACTTCGAGTTGGACATAAAGCCTGGTATGAATAATAATATACATCCCAGTTTAGTATGTTAAGTGAGACCATGCTGCTTAGCGGAACGGGTTTCCCCTCACTAACATCCTTTTAAAACATATCTTTGTAAAACCTTTTCCTGCAACCAAAACTGGTTAAATACTGTAAAGCAATCATTATGTAAACATACATAAATATCCGGTAATAATGAATATATGTTCAAACACACAAGTTTTGTTTGGATAACTTTTAACCTTTGGCTGATTCGGGCCTACCAGACAATATAATCAAAATTAATCTAACACTTATTAGCTATTATTTCCTGGATTATCAATCCTTAACTATTTGTTAAATACTTCACTTCTGGACGGTCTGTTCATAACTATCAGTTAAATACTTCTCTTCTGGACGGCCTGTCCTTAACTTAATCATCTCCTAGGTCTTCCTAATCCTAATGGTTTTTCGGGCTCACCAAGAACCTATCTGTATACAAGCATATATTCCTTTCGGTGTGTAATCATAATTTTAGTCTACCTGTGACAAAGCCCTACACACTGGAATTTTGGACAACAATTAGCTGGGGCTATTAGCTAATGTATAGGGCGCGACCCTATACTAGTCCCATCTGGTATTTTAATATCTGAGTCATTTTAACTTAAGGATCCCCTCCTATAATTTTCCTTGAAAACATTTTCAAAATGATTTGAAACCTTTTAAATCAAACTTAAACAAGGAAAAGTTTAATCTTTATGCTTTACTCAAAATCATATCACCATGTTATATATATATATATATATATATATATATCTTCTTTACTCAAATCTTAGTTGATGAAAACATTTAAACATTTGAAAGAACCTCTTTCTAACCATTTGAAATTTTCTCTTTCAAAACCAAATATCAAACCTTTTGAAACTATACCTTTCGAAACCATTAAAATAAACCTTTCGAAACCAATAAAACTTTGGACATTCTTATTTAAAATCACTTTAAAACATTGCCTTGGAAAAACCTTTCAAAACCTTCCATCTCAAACCTTTCGAAACCATTGAATTAAAACCTTTTGAAATCATTGAATTCAAACCTTCCGAAACCAATGGACTAAAACCTTTCGACTCCATTCATCAAACCTTTTGAAATCATTCAACTAAATCCTTTCGAAATCATTAAACTTAAACCTTTCAAAACCATTCAATAAACAAACCTTTCGAAGACTTACCAGTTTCAATTTAAAACAAGTGGTAAACCTTCTTTTAAAACCTTTCGACTTCATTTGAAGCAACCTTTCGACTTTGTCGAAAGCTCTACTTCAAAAGCTTTAAAACGTAGTATTTAAAACAATAGGCCTCTGCCTTTAAAACAACTCCTTCGAAAGCTTTGGGTTATACTTCAATTATAAAACAAAAGTAAATCACTTAAGTCGAAAGCTTCCTTTCGAAAGCAATGTGAGAAGCAGCTTGTTTTAAAAACAAGTAAACCTTTTGACTTTGTCGAAAGGTTCAAAAAAAAAACAAAAGTGGCAGTAACCTTTCGAATGTGTCGGAAGGTTTCAAAACAAAATAGTGTTAAAATGGCAGTAACCTTTCGACTGTGTCGGAAGGTTTAAAAACTTTATTTTAAACATTTGACCCGGTCGAAAGTAACCAAGTCGAAAGCTCTAATTCGAAAGCAAAGCAGGTGAAAGCTTTAGTTTATAAAACAAACATACTTCAACCTCTTTTGGCAACCAACCTTTCGACTATGAACCCTTCGACTCTATCCAATTCATTACGTACTAAGTAACTTGATACCATATGTATTGGTTTGACCTTGTCGAAAGCTTTGAACCTCTCGACCTTGTCGAAAGGTCTGGGTCAAAAGGTATAATGCTAAAATGGCTGAAACATGCTAAAAGTATGATTTCTTTGTTTTTTAACTTAAAAGGATATCTTTTTAACTAACTTGCCTTTGTTTGTCAAATTCTCATTGGTTAATAAACACTTTTCAGAAAAGTGCTGCCACTAAATTCAAAATTAAATAATAATTTTATTTTATAAAATGCCCCTTCTCCTTAATTAAATATATAAAACATTCAAGTCCCTAACCTTAAATAATTTTATATATTCATCAAAACACTTAAGAAAAATCTCAAAAAATCTATTTTAATATGTTTTCCAACATATAAAAATTTCAAACCTAAATAATAATTATTTTAGCCGTAAATAATTTATAACCCAAAAAATCCTTTTCTTCACTAGAAAATAAATATAAAATCCACATAAATTCATAAAATCATGAAAATTGAAACCCATCTCTAAAATATCATTTCTAACCTATATTAAAATTTTCAAGGCATTTGGATGTCATTTAATGGGGTTTTCATGTCAAACATATCATAAAATCTATCATGAACATATATAATTCATCAACAAGCATATATATAATTTTAATCATAAAAAACATGGCATATACGTGCAAAAACATTTCAGATCTAATCTTAATACCGAAATCATAAGAAAATGGGATGTAGTAATTATTCACCTTAGCTTTGAGATTAAAAGATGTGAGATTTGATGTTGATTTAGTTGATTATCTTCCTTCTCTTGAATCCTAGCTTTAATCTTCTTCTTGAGAATAAAAATGGTGGTCGGCCTTAGGTATTTTTAGTTTGAGTAAAATAAAAATGAACGTGAGCATTCTTTTCCTAAGGGTTTAAGGTATAAGGCCTTCTTATTTCCTATATTTCCCTTACTCATTTCCTAACACATTATCTTATGTTATTTCATTTTAATTTGTACACTAACATGGCACGGCTACCCTAAGCTAATCAATTATCGACTTATTAATCTCTACATTATTTTATTTAATTTTGTTAATTAAACATTCTAAATGAAGTTATAAAAATATGGAGTGTTACATATACTATCTTTAGCAAACCTTAATTGATGAAATTCGGTAGCTAGATCCATTTGGGAAAATACCATAGCTCCATGAAGTTAATCAAAAAGGTCATCGATACGGGGTAATGGATACTTGTTCATAATGGTCAACTTATTCAACTCCCTGTAGTCCACCCACAATCTTAAAGATCCATCGGACTTAGCTGCCAAAACTATAGTTGAACCCCAACTCGAATGACTGGGTCTAATCAATCCTTTTCTCAACAAATCCTGGGTTTGATCTACCAGCTCCTCTCTCTCTCCCCCTCGGGGCCATTCTCCGCTTAGGTTGAATTACAGGCCTTGCACCAGGAACCAAATCAGTATGGAACTCAATCTCACGTTGCGGGGGTAAACTTTTAACTTCTTCTAATACATCGGGAAATTTCTTAACAACTTCAATAGACCCTAGACTCTCCTGGGCTACTTCAAGGGCATACAAGAAACTACACATATGAATACCGGGTTCCTTACATGATACCTTAGCTTTCCTTCTATATTAGTCACTAAGAATACAGTTCTCTTATTACATTTTAAGATAGCCTTATATTTTGATTACCAATCCATACTAAGAATAATGTCAAATCCTTTAAAGTCCAATACATATAGGTCGTAAGAGATGTGATGAGAAAGGTAGGATATTGGCACATTCTTACAAACTATATTCAAATGGGTAACACAACCTATGGGGTTAGACACACACATAGGGTTTTATACAATACTAGGAATAAGATGAAATTTTCCTATTGATTCTAAGGAAATAAAGCTATGAGAGGCACCGGTATCAAACAATGATCGAACATAAATACCATTAATAAGTAAGGTACCTTCAAGGACGCCTTTCCTTGTCACATCTACTGAAGTTGATGGCTCATCCTTTATAGCATACACCTTGGGCTGCTGCACTTTCTTCATGAGTGGACACTCTTTTACCATATGCCCGAGCTGATGGTAATTAAAACAAAGATTCTTCCGGACCATCGGGGAGATACGTCCACTTTGTTGTTGTCATTGCTACTGCATTCCAGAATTCTTGCAAAACTTCACGATGTAGCCCTTCTGCTGACATTTAGTGGCAAACAAAATCCTTAAAACGACTTCCTTGGGCTCCACCTCCAGGCTTTCCCTTTCCCCGATTCTTCCAATTCGGATTAAACTTCCTCTTGTTAGAACTATTTCCACTAGGTGCTACTGGAGTGGGCTTCATCTTTTCCAAGGTCTCGTATCTCAGAGCCATGTCAACTAAATTCCCAAAAGTACCTTTGACATGAGCTGTCATTTTCTCATGGCATTCTTCTCTCATACCCAGAACAAACATCTCATTTTTTTCTAATGGGGAGTTAATCAATTCTGGTCCAAAACAAGACAACTCGTTGAACTTCGTCTCATACTCAGCTACAAATAGATCCCCCCGCTTCAAATCCATGAAGTTACGATACATCCTCGTCCTTCCTTCTGCTGGCAAGAATTGGTCCTAAAAAACTTCTTTAAATCAAGCCCACAAAAACTCGTATTTTGGAATATTTGCAGTAAGGTAGTCCCACCAAGCTACTGCTCCCTCTTCCAGTTGCCATGCTGCTAAAAATCTCTTCTGTTCATTAGATAAACCAAGACCTTTAAAAATCTTCTCGCAAGATTGCAACCAAGCTTGCACTTCTGTGATAGACTCAGTCCCCTTAAATGGTTCCCCTCCAAGATTAGTGTAATCCATGCATAAGGTTATGAAATTCACTCTCGGTTGCTCTGGTGCGACCTCTTCGATAATCCTAACTCCTCCAGGATTTGGGGTTCGACTATTTGTAGTTGTAGTGCTACCTGCTTCCCTACCTCATCTGTCTCTGTTACTCATTTCTTACTACCTAGATATAGTAAGAAAATTCTTAGAATTTGGATGAGATAAGACTTGAAAGAAAGTTACTAGTCAAACCTACCAAGCAGATCTACCTATAAGGGTATATGAATAAAAATTTACAAATACGCTCACTCAAGATTGACTCAACCCAAAAGCCTTGGTGTTTCGCTTAACCTAAGCTCTGATACAAACTGTAACGAACTGCCTTTCTTACTTCGAAAGACGAGTCAATATAGGTAAAAGAAAATGAAAGATAATAAGAAAATTTTAACAATCACAAAATCTCACATCTGAAAGGAACAACATATAATATATTACATAGGATTATACATAGTCACTACTATTATAATACATCAGAGTCATAATAGTACAAGCTCCACACTAGGACGATTATAACTACTTGTCCTTACATCACAAGTCCAAAATACATATATATACATACACAGCGGAAATAGATACTAGCTAGCTATCGGTGAAGCCACCAGCTCCAGCTCCTCCAGAATGCTATCGCGAGAAACTTGGATCACTTGGCTACTCATAAAAATTTGAGTATCCAAGAGTTTTAGGAAAAGAAAATAAAACTCTGAATTAGACATGGGTCTGGTGTGAGTAAACTCAAACAACTTAATTCTTACTTTTATAAAACAATTTGAAAATCAAAGGTATTTCATAAGACAATGCCGCACATAAACACAAACGAGTATTTACCTTACGATAACCAAAACACTTTGCATTGAAATTCAATGATATTATAATAATGTCTAGGTTTTTCAAGTAAGATAGATCATAGCTGAAATGCTTGCATCTCATATTTTAACATATTTGGCACAACTAATTCCGTACGGCACTTATTGAACAATGGATTCCATACAGAACCAGGTAAGGAACTACGTTCCGAAGATGTACCTCTAGATAAAATACACCTGGGGTCTGACAAGAGCATCTTATACCCCTGCTATACAGAACCGGCCCACCACTTGATTAGTAGTACCAAATACATCACCACCACGGTTGGGATCAGCAACCATTTCGGAGCATACAAAAAAATGGGTTAAATATCGATTCTAGATACGGTGGTGACATACCCTTATGGGAGCGACCCATATAGCCCTGTTGCATATCCCGTTTTGGTCATTTCCAGTTGATGAGGCCTGAGGCTTCGTTTACCTTTTCTAAAGCACTACCACTTAGAATGCTACATCGCCTTTCAAATGTTGACACAATGTCAGCATTCATCCATACAAGTCATTTAAGAGATGAACGAACCGAAGGCACTATTTCCACTACACCCATTTTGGAATCACCCTTAGGGTTAGTAAAAAATATCCCTTGCACTTCAAGTCTTGAATCTTGATCATGACTTCAAAACTTCCAATTCGAACGTTTACGTTGGTTTGAAGTGGTTTTCGGATAACAGCTTGTCATCCGATTCTAGTCTCTTCAAACCAACATTCGATAATTTAGAAGGGTCAAGTTATTGATAGTGAACAACTTCACTATGATATGGGAGATTAACACATGGAAATACATTCCATATTTAAGTTATCATGACCCACTTACCGAAATTAACCTCCTTATGTTTATCACACTTTTGATATCCAACATTCGTGTTAAACACCAGTCACTTACTTTCCATAAACGAGTCAACATTTTCAATCACAACTTCAATTCATTCGGCTACTTAATGCTCCATACAACAGATCATTTGGTTTTGAATCAATTCACCTTGAGAAGAATATTGGATTAGAAACACATTTGGTTTAATTTAACATCACCTTTGGAAAAGATTTAAATAAAGAATTCAGTTTAAACCCTAATTACATCTTAATTAATCCAAATTAAACCAAGATTAAATCATAATTAAACTCTAATTAGAATTAATGAACTTAGTTAAGCCATTATTAACTTCCTAGTGTATTTTGATCAAGGTTAAATCAAATCATTATTAGTTAAACCCTGATTAATTAAAATATTAATTAAATAACCGCTTAATTGAGTAATAATTAATTAACTAATTACGTTAATTAAATAATTATTAACCATTAATTACTTCTTAACCATTTTAAATACCAATTAAAAAGTTAATTAATCAAACAATAGTCATTAACTTAACTTAAGTGTTGATTAATTACTGGTTACCTTCTTAATTACTAATTAAGGCTAATTACCTTTAATTATTTAACTAATTAATTAAATAATTAAATTACAAAACTTAATTACTTTTAAATTACTAATTAAGTTTGTTTTGAAAACTTTTACAAATCAATTTCAAGTTAAAACTACTTGAAACTAAAATCGATAAATTTCGTCGAACTACATCCATGGCGACTATCGTTATGGGCACAGTTCGATCTAACATATTCTTAGCGAACCACTTCACAACCCCATATTTTTTTCATGGTTTGAAACATTTTTTAGAAAATTTAAAATAAAAAAAACTTTTGAAACTAAAACTACAAACTTTAATCTGTTTCGAAACTTTAAACTTCGAAAAACAACTTCAATTCCACCAGATCTCAAATACGTCGCAATTACACAAAGTAGCTAACTTTGTTTAACAAAACTCATGTTATAGCTCATGTATTGCAATCAACACATTACTAACAAAAACCGTCTTCATCATAAGTTGCAAGTATACATCCATATATACATGCTTACTAACTTTACAACACAACATCGATTTCCATAACCAAATCAAGTTATAATAAACCATCCAAATCATAATCAAACCACATGGTTACCATTCAACTTCTACATTATATTATCACTATAATAATGACTTAATAATAAAGTAAAAATCTTTTCCAAAATAAGGTAGTTTACTCACCGAAATTCCACGGATTCAATTCTAACTTTCACTAGACCTTGCTAATGATCCTAGAGCTCGAAAAGGAAGTTGCTTTCTTGGATTTTTGGCTACTAATAGGCTCGGCCTGATGGTCTATTTGCTCGGCCAAGGGTGTAGGGTGGGAATGTTGGTAGTTGCTTGATGAAGGAGGGTGTGTAAGGTGGTAGAGAAAGGTTTTAGCTAAGGAAAATGTGTTTTGAAGTGGAAAACTTGATTTTCTGTCCTAACTTTTGTAAACTATGGAAGCCATGAATATTTTGGAGAGGAGGTTTTAGAAAGTGAAGAGGAGAAAACAAATGAGAATGTGCGTGTGTGGGTGTATATTTATAGGCAAAAGGGTTTGGAGAAAATTACTAAACTATCCCTTAATGATTTAACATTATATGTCATGGTATTTGAAAAGTCACATCACCTTCCTACCCCTCTCTCTTGTCACATCTCCCTTCCTTCTCTAGCCAAATCCTTAAGCTCATGATGAGTAATGATGAAAATATTAAGATATGACAACACTTAATAATATATTTTTATAAATAATGTTTATTATTTTTAAAGTTATGAATCGCACATCACCTGTTAATTATAATTAACATAAGATAATCTATTCCTAAGTGTATTAATATTTATTTAATTATCTACTATATATGTGTACATATGGTGCACAAAGACGAACACATTTCCGACAACTTTCTGGTGTCGAAAGTCGAAATTTCGGAAAATGTTCTTCGGTCACATTTTCTGTTTTCTACGAACTATTTAATTTGATAAACAAATTTTGAAAATGATTTTTCCCTCATTATTAATTAACTAAAATGAGTTTATTTAGTAATAAAAATCTATTTATTGACTATATAAAATATATATAACTTCCTAGTTAAAGCGACCAAAGCCTGGGTCGTTATAATGATGGGTGCAATTGGTTTTATTATTGCAACCAGCGATGGTACTATAATTCAATTATTACATCAAACAGTGTGTTTTATTAACGTAGGTTATCGCTACTTGCACTAGGCTCTATCGTTCGGTTATCAAAAGGTTTGTACAATTGACGTGGATTATTGCAATATCAATGGGTTCTATTACAACTAGTATCAATCACATAAATGATGGAGTTTAACTTGATTTTCCTTTCTTACTTGAGATTGAAATCTTTTTCTTTGTATTTAATTTGCTCCTTATCCTTTTCTTCCCTAGCAAAGCATGGATGCCATTTTTTTTTCATTTTTTTAGGTTTAGGTGTATTAAATTGGAATGAACAAAAGAGAAGTGGCTTAAATGGTTTAAGGGTTTATTTCATGGGATATGGACTCTACTTTGCCTATTAATTAATTCTTTAGTACATCTTAACACACATATACATAAAACCATCTTAAACAAATAAATTATTCATAGGCTGAATTTTTTCGTATATTTATTCACGCTAAAAGTTTATTAATTACCCAATATTCAATTTAATTAACCAGCCAGGTGCCATTACACGTTCTTAACTAAATATTAATTGAGTAAATAAATGTAACTAATTTAATTTGTTAATTGTTTACTATAAAATTCCTATAAATTATCCTTTGAAATATGGTGTTATGCTTATTCTCATTCCTTATCCATAGATGTGGACTTCTTACTCAAAAAGGCAATTCAATATTTTGGAATATTTTCGTACTTAGAATTTTCCATACTACACATTTTGGTATGAAATTTGTGTACTTGGCCTGGGACAATCCCAACATCCTCATTTACCTACCTTTAATATCTTTATATATATATATATATATATATAAGATGCCAAGCCAAAATCCATTATCGATAAATTAGTATACAATCATCCCTTAACTTATTATAACTTGGTACATCATTACCACCCAGTAGGATATTTTCTATATTTAGTACAAGAAGCGTAATAGCACCTTTTTTCTTATCGGCTCATGCTTCCATTGTGTTTTGACTGAAACCAAACAATCTGATTACCTACTCAAAAATTTCATTTGAACGTTGATGCTTATTAAAGATCATATATTGATCTTATGATTCTATTAGTTCATTATCACTCCCACTAAATTACAGTACCTTTGGCTTTGATAAATAAATAATCATTTATAAACCATCATTTAGAAAGGTCGCTTTATTATTTATATGCCACGTCTTATAATCACAGTTGCAACATATTGCAAGTAGAATCCAAATGAACTTGTGCTTGTTAATCAATGAAAAACTTTCATCACATTCAACACTTTGAATTGACCGAATTCTTTTTCTCATCATACTTGATTTACAGGTCTGTACTTTTCCATATACGCTTATCTTCTAAATGAATATCAACTGGTAATTAATGAGTATCATTTCTTCGTGTACATTCCAAAGTCCAAACTTTATCGATGTACATGGGATTCATTTCAAACTTCACAACAATTTTCCTTAAGGCAAAGTCTTTACTCTCAAAGGCATGTCGGTTACTAAGGAGATTTTTAGCATGAATGGTAAAAATATTCATTTTGACATCAATTAGATACCAGTAATATCTTTCTGATGTGCAATATTCCCTGTTATACCTTCTAATTTGTTTATCTCTTAGGGTAAACTCAAATTGGTATTCTCTACATGATTGCTTTCCATGTTAGAATCTTAGATCTCATTCAAGTCTACCATACTATTGCTAATTGATCTAAAAATAAATTCCTTCTTAAGAAAAGTTGCATGTCTAAAAATAATGACTTTTGTTTCATAATATGATACAATAGGTATCCATGCGTTTTCAGAATAATCTATAAAATTAAATAAAATGGATCTAACCTAGAGCTTGCTACAGCTTACATTTTTAGCATAAATTGGACACCCATATAACTTAACCCATTTAAGATGCAGTTTCTTCCTATTCCATACCTAATATGAATTCATAGGTACATTTCTATACAAAATCAAATATGACATACGGCTTCACTCTTAAGCACATATGTCTTAAAAGGTAGATGTAACTCACCTTTGCTCATTAGTAATTAATCACATGTAACACTATTTATTTATTTTTCTATCCAGAGAATCACACTATGTTGTGAATTATAATGAGGAACGATGTAACAACCAGCCCTGAAATGGACCTAAATTCCAATCCAGAAAAGGCCCATCGAAAGTTACATCCATCTCAAAGCTGGCTGTGGGTTGGTAAAAAAACAATATAGAGTTATTTATCTACACATTCATAAGCTCACAACGGAAGGATAAAATATAATAATAACAACAGTACCCATTTTATCATAAGTTCAAAATTTTGTCAAAACCATAACAAAATATCCATAATCACCGTTACATATCCATGGTACAATATTCCAAAATTACAACATCATTTATATTTCATGGGTACATCAAAAACTACATAAAATAAAAAGTAAATAAATAGGCTACTGCCACAATCTCATCAATGTCTCCGCCTTCAACATCGTCCTTCTGAACCTACGTTATAATGAGAAGGGAGTCAGAACAACATATGTTTGGTGAATAAAAATATCGAGCCTTACTATATTAGTACTTGGGAAGTATAATTTAAATAGGAATATATCTTACGTATTCTACTGACATCATAAGTCTTTTAAATTATAAGCCCAAAGGCTTTTCTCATAAATAGAAAGGCTTTCCAAATATAAGCCCATAGTCAACTTGCTATCAACCCAATAACCCACATATATTGTCTAAAATGTTCTATCAATGTAAGAGATAATACTCAAGTCACTTAATACCTTTTAACGGGAATTAGGAAGACTCCGACAATTTAATACCTTATTTAAGGCAGGTCACGTCATTTACTACCTATCCCAAGGTGAACTCCTCACTAGTAACTATTTAGCTGACATTGCACGAAATATTTTTAGCCACTTAATACTTCTTATTGAAATGGGACCTTCTCGAGATATCATCTACCGTTCCTAATCTGTACCTCGATCATTTACTACTTTCTACATAGAGAAGAGGCAGGCCCTCAAACAACCGCTTAATAACTTCAATCTCTGAAGCAGGTCCTTCATATTATGACACGTATCCCACGACGACGTCTCATATTAGTCCGACTATTCATAGGTACTGGTAGTCAGATTAGTTGGGCAGATTTACCCTACATAATTTGGGACTAACCTCACGTTATCGTGGTTACATATTAAAGTAATGTCTCACATTAGCCCAAAAGTCACACTATTGGTAGCCAGATTAGCTGGCCAGCCTTTAGTGTGCTTTTGACTGACCTCACAACCTTATAACTTAGTCATAATTTATATCACACTCTACATATATTATCACACGTCTCAGTATTTCTATAATCAAAGCCTTACAAGAACGCCTTAACATTAATTACTTGCCTAAGAGGGATTTAATAAAATTAATAACTTATTTAATTATAATATTATATCAAAAAATTCCAATCAATAGACTTGTATATAATAAAATTTAAACTCAACTTATTACATCAAAATAATGGAATATATTGATAATAGAAACTTACAATTCAAATTTCACGCTCTATTTAACTCATTTTTCAAATTTCAACATATTATGTAAGGAAATTAACCATAATTTCACCATGAACGCAACGACATAACTTTCGTAGTCAAATTTTAACTTTTATAAAACTTCCATTTTTATCCCTATTCTATTAAATTTAATTTATCCAATTTATTTATTTATAGTTGATTTTACAGGGTGTTACAAATGACATGAGAGTAACTTCATTCTCTTTAAAGTGTTGTTGCAACTCGTGTCCAAAATATTCACTTCTTTTATCCAATCAAAGTACTTTTGCATATTTGATTTTCACTCCCATCTTATATTCTATGAATTTATCATAGACCTCTAACTTCTATTTCATAAGACACACATGTACACATTAAGGTAAATTTTTGGCAAATGCGACGAAGTAAATGGATTCGTCTTTGGTATCATAGACATTAGATCACATATATCTATGAGGATCAATCCTAAGAGTTCATTAACTCTTTCTTTGCACCCATCAAATGAGATCATTCCACGAAGCATGATAAAAAAGTATTATATGATTCGAAATCAAATGAAAAAAATATTCTTCATTTCTTAACTTGTGTTATGGTATCTCGTTGATATGGCCCAGTTTAAGGAAACAAAAGTAACTGTCATTTATTTTAGATGCTTCAATTTTTTCAGTAGCCAACACATTATTGTAAACGCCATTATTAGTATGCTACATAACTAATATTCATATTGTAAATAAAATTATATCCACTTTGGGTCAAACCTGAAAGTGGACACTATTTCATAGATAAGTTTTGGTACATAATATCAATGAAAACTATCTGTTTGCAAGATTTTTATGTAGGCTCTCACTGCTTTAGATTCTACAATAGCATCATTTACAATGTGAAACTCCATTGTAACTCTTACTTAGGGTCTTCTATGTGGCACCCTACTATTTTTACGACCGAAATTAATTACAAATGCCATCAAATGGGCTTGCAACTAATTTCTGATATTAAAATAGTGGATCGTTTATTTTATAACATAAAATCTCAAAACTACAAAAGTAAAAGGGAAACCTCACAACAAAACTAAACATCAATATAAATATAGATTTACTCGGTAATACAGTTAGTATACAGTATCATTACTTCAATTCACATTTCAATGCATTAATTATCACAACTCATAAGCAATATAACAATGGTATAAAGGAATATTCCAAAGCAACTATCCGCGATGTAGTCATTGGTCCAAGACTATATTACAAATATTTAGAAGCTTACATGAAGAGAGAATGGAAAGTGGAGGGCGATTTCTCCCTTCGGTCTAGGTAAAATGGTTTTTTTTTGTAGTACGATTTAATGTTGAGAAACAGTGTGAGAGGTTGCTTAGTAATGGTCCTTGGTTTATTGATAAATATTTAATTATGATGAAGATGCTGACTTAGAGTATGAACACAAACAGGGATTTATTACTTACTATGTCGGTTTAGATTAGGCTATCGGGCTTAAGCTTTAGATTCTGAAGTTCACAAGCGATCAGGGCCCTAGTTAGTACCATTGGAAGACAAATTAAAATGGATTCACTAACTTCTTCTAGGAGTCGCATATCTTTTGCTAAAGTGTTAGTTGAATTAAGGGTAGAAGTAGGTTTCCCAAACGAGATTGAGGGAGTTTTAGAGGATGGGAGCACATATTCTCAAAAAGTGGAATATGAGAACCCCTCTCAAAGATGTGATAACTGTTTGTGTTTTGGTCATGAAAGAGCTCAATGCCATATGGTCTAGGAATGGAAACCTGTAAGTTCCAAAGTTAAGGAAAGAAATGTGGTTCGTAAGGTAGGTGAAAAAGGGATGAAAGACAATCACATTGAAGTGGGGGAGAAGGGTAACATGAAGTAGGGTTCTGAGGACAATGAGGAAAGTTTAGCTAAAAAGATTCGGGATATTGATGATTCTATTTTCTAGTTGAGGCTGGCTCGAGGAAGAGTTACAGAGGAACTTTCTTTTGAAGTTCAGGGACATTCCTATGCTTATCAATAGGTAGCTGACAATGGAGGTGCAGAGAAGGATAGTTTGGAAATAGCTTTCAAAGAACCGAGTAATATGGAGGCTAATAGAGCTTAGAAGATGGTGAGTAGCGAGAAAGCAGCTATGGCAAAAGGAGATAATGATTTGTTAATAAAGGTGAATGGGTCCTTAGTTTTGTCCGAGAATATAGGGGCCGCAGATTAAGGACAATAAGGCAATGCATTATACTTCAACACCAATTGATTGAGCCACGCCTGCCATTATCACTGTAAAATCCATACCTTTTGCACCAAATATCTCTAGAGAGTCATCATAGGGCTTAGAGAACCCTTCAGATCAACTTTTATATAAATTTTCAGATAATCTTGACAATACCAATAGTCTAACATGGTTTAAATGTATATAGGTGCCCATAATTAGCGAACATGAATAGTTAGTGGATGCAAAGCCCAACGGTCCTATTAGCGTTTATGATAGAAAACATTATTCTAGCCCAGTAGGGGGAGACGGCCTTAGCCCAGTTAAGAAGGAAAAAGTTAGCAAAGTGAAATCTGAGTTATTGGTTAAGAATAATCCAATATGGGAAGACTTGGAGAAAAAGAAAGTGATAGGCACAAGTTCTCTGTGTGTTACTATCTGTTGGAAGAAAACAAATTAAGAGGAGGGAGAGATGGATTGAGGAAGAAGAAAAGCAGAAAATGAAGAAAATAACATAATTTCCATTCTCCTATTGCATTCATTACATATCTATATATAGGCCAGTACAAATATTTGTTGTAACAACTTTTGGACAGCTATCCTTCTTTAATTTGTTAATCAATTCTATCCAATACTTTTGTAACCAACAGTGCTAAATAAAAGAAATTTGTTACGAATGTGGCTTGTCCTTTTCCATGCTATTAATCTTGATAACGGTTTGGCATCTTAATATTTCTTTTAGGCCTGGTAGTAGCAGTAGCTTGGTTGCCAGTCTCCAAAGCCGTATCACTGTCTCCCCCTAGAAGAATGACCTTGTCCGCAAGGTCGGTCTTGTTAGATGCTGAGGTAAGGTTTGGTGGTATTGGCAGCTGGGGTATATTTTGTGGGTTTGGACAAAGCTTAAGCACAGAAATATGAAACACAGGATGAATCCGGGAGTCTTGTGGCAGCAGTAACTTATAGGCGACTGGTCCGATGCGTTCTATGATTTGAAAGGGGCCGAAATATTTTTTGGAGAGCTTGTGGTGGCTTGAGCGAAGGGTTGGTTGACGATATGGTTGTAGCTTTACATAAACCCATGAGCCGACTGATAATTCTTTGTCTTGTCGATGTCGATCCGCTAAACTCTTCATCCTTGCTCGTGCTCGCTTCAAGTTATCTCGGAGAGTAGCTAGCAAGTGGTCGCGGTCTATTGCCCACTCTTCAACGTCTTGTATATGTGAGCTACCAATGATGTAATCCGAAATTATTGGTGGAGTTCGACCGTAAACCGCTTGATAAGGTGTCATGCCAATCGATGAATGGACGCATGTATTGTACCAATATTCTGCCCAAGGAAGGCAATGTGTCCATTTCGATGGCAAGTCGCCGCCAATGGTACGTAAGTAAGTTTCAAAGCAACGGTTAACAACTTCTGTTTGACCGTCGCTTTGCGGGTGATAAGCACTACTCATCTTGAGTGTTGTGTTATGGAGGCGAAAAATTTGTTTCCAAAATTGGCTCATAAAGATGCGATCCCGGTCAGACACTATAGAACGGGGAAAACCGTGTAAACGAACGTATTCTTGGATAAAGTAGGACGCTAATTGTGTGGCGGTGATGGAAGTGGGAAGTGCACAAAAATGTGCATACTTGGAGAGGCGATCAACTATCACCCATATGCATGTTTTACCGGATGATGGAGGGAGGTGTGTAATGAAGTCCATCGAAATGTCTTCCCAAATTTGACGAGGAATAGGTAAGGGTTGGAGAAGCCCTTTTGGCGGAGTGTTTTCCGGTTTGGTTTGTAGACAAACAGAGCATGTAGTAACAAAATCATGAACAGACTGAGGCAAGTTAGGCCAATAAAAACTGCTAGCAACTCTTGACAGTGTTGCCTTGATTCCCGATTGTCCACCCAATTTCGAAGAGTGGAAAGCATTAATGATATTGTGTTTCAATGTTGTGTCATGTGGAATATAAAGCCGTTTACCTCGGAAAAGCAGGCCGTTGCGGAGAAAAAATTGCGGACGTTCCACTGAAGAAGTCTGGGAATTTGTGAGGAATTGTTGTGCCAGTGAGTCATTTCGCAGAGCATCTAGTATGAGCGTGAGAAAGGGCATCGTCGGAGAAGAAAGTGCAGCCATAGTTGCTTCAGACGTCCAACGGGATAAGCCATCTGCTACACAATTTTCTGAACCAGGTTTGTATTTGATAATAAAATCAAATCCCAATAATTTTGAAAGCCACTTTTGCTACTCTGGAGTTTGGATTGTTTGGGTCAAGAGTTGGCGTAAACTCTGATGATCGGTGGTGATGGTGAAACGGCGGCCTAGGAGATAGTGGCGCCACTTCTGGACGGTTGACGTTATCGCGTACATTTCGTGGGAGTAGGTGGATGCCGATTGTAAGCGGGAGGGAAGTTTCTGGCCATGAAAGGTGATTGGGTGTCGGTCTTGGGTGAGCACGGCGCCGTAGGCGGAGCTAGAGGCGTCGGTTTGGACATCGAAGTGTTTGGAGAAATTTGGGAGGGCTAAAATGGGTGCGGAAGTGATAGCTTTTTTAAGAAGAAGAAATGATGATTGTGCATGTTCATTCCATGTGAATAATTCACATTTTTTTAATAAGTTGGTGATTGGTGCAGAAATATCAGCGTACCCTTTTATAAAACGCCTATAATATCCTGTGAGGCCCAAGAATCCACGAACTGCCGTGAGATTAGTTGGAGGGGGCCAATTAATTATTGCTGAAACTTTCGACGGGTCCACTTGAACTCCTTGGTTTGAAATTATATGACCCAGATAATATAATTTTGTCAGCCCAAAATCACATTTGGAAGAATTCGCATAGAATTGATGCTCGGTGAGGATATTTAAAGTTGTGTGAAGGTGGTCCAAATGAGAGTCCCATGAATTACTATAAACAAGGATGTCATCAAAAAATACCAATATAAATTTCCGAAGATAAGGCCGAAAAATTGTGTTCATTGTAGCTTGAAATGTAGAAGGAGCGTTAGTGAGTCCGAAGGTCATGACAATAAACTCATAGTGACATTCATGCGTTCGAAAAGCGGTTTTGTGAATATCGGGTGGGTGTACACGGATTTGAAAGTAGCCGCTCCGAAGATCTAGTTTAGAGAAATATGTAGCTCCATGAAGCTCATCAAGTAATTCATTGACCGTTGGAATTGGGAAGCGGTCTTTAATGGTGATAGCATTTAAGGATCGATAATCGACACAAAAACGCCATGATCCATCTTTCTTTTTGATAAGGAGGACCGATGAAGAGAACGGGCTTGTGGAAGGTTGAATTATTTTGGATTGGAGAATATCATGGATTTGGGATTCAATTTCATTTTTTTGGAAATATGGGTAGCGATAAGGTTTCACGTTAACGGGTTGTGAATTTGGTTGGAGGTTGATATGATGGTTGTGGGTTCGGTCTGGTGGTAGATCGGTCGGTTTTTGGAAGAGTTTGGGAAAGTGTTGGAGTATGGTCTGTATTTGTGGATGGATGGAATTTGAGCTTTCTGTGGTTAATGGGCTTGGGTCCTGAGTACACTGCAATTGGAAATAATATGCAATAGAAGATGTAGAATGCATACGTTTCAACTGATGAAAAGAAATCTCTGCTGTGCTTGAAGTTGAGTCTTGGCCCACCAAAACAATTTGTTGCGGCATGTGAGAAAATGACATCGTCCTTCTTTTATAATCCATTGTAATTAGGCCCAACTTCTGAAGCCATTGAATTCCAAACACAGCATCAGTTCCCGAGATCTGCAAAAGGAAAAAATCGGCAAGAAAATTATGGGTGCCGATCTGGATTGGCATGCGACGACAGACGCCTTGGCATTGCAGTTGATCGCCGTTGCCAACTGCGACGTGAAAATCGGCGGTTCTTTCGATGCGAAGTCCCAGGAAACGCGCAACCCTCTGATGGATATAATTGTGTATGGAACCAGAATCAACGAGGATGGAAAGGGGTTTGCTGTTGATGTTGGCGGCAAGTCGAATCGAACGTGGGTGTGTGGAACCGATTAATGCGTGAAATGAAATTGCTGGTTCTTCTTCTTGTGGGGGAACGAAATGTTCGAGCTCTTGTGGATGGATCTCTTCCTCAGGTAGGAGTAATAGCGCATTTGTGGCCAGACTAGTACTTTTCATCGCAATGAAAACAGAGTCCTTGTGCCTTTCTAGTTTGGATTTCACTTTGGGTAAGTTTACGAATTGGGTAATTTTAGGTAGGATTAGGGGTAGGGTCGGGTATGGGTGGAAGTGAGGGAAGCGGAGGGTTCTGGTTTCGGGTCCAGTTAGTTCGGCTGGGATATTGTTTGGTTTCAGTGATTTTGGTCTCTATTAATTTAGCTAAGGCGATGGCATCAATGAGAGAGGTGGGTTGAAATGGGATAACTTCATTTTTGATTTGCGGCTTTAATCCGGAGAGGAAACAATTGAGTATGGCGTCAGGGGGGAGGTTGGTTATTCGGTTTGAAAGGGTTTCAAAGTTAGCTTGATACTCATCTAAGGATGTGGTTTGTCGAAGTTTAAAAAGTGAGGCTTGTGGGTTTATGAAGGGGGATGGGCCGAAACGATTTTCAATAGCTTTGGTGAGGGATTGCCAGGAGGATAGTTGTTTGTTTTTGTACATCCATTGAAACCAATTTAGAGCTTGACCCTTCATGTAAAAGCTTGAGAGTTCAATTCATTGCTCATCGAGAGTGGAGTGGTAGGTGAAAAACCGTTCCGCTTGAAAAATCCGGTCGAAGGGATTCGATCCGTCGAAATGTGTTAGTTCACATTTGGGTGAGCGGATGGGTATTAGGCTATGATGATGAGTTGGTTGTATTGGTGTTGTAAGGAGGGGTGGGGGTGTTGGTCGTTGAAATGGGGTTTGTTGTGGAGATGGTGGGTTAGAGGATAGTTTGGAGTTGATTTCGGCTAGAGTGTTGGCAAGTTGTTGGATGGATTGTTGTTGAGAGGTAAGATGTGTTTTGATATCGGCAATATCATTTTGTTGGTCGGTTATGGAGGTTTCTTGAGTGGAAAGGTGGTTGTTGATTGAATCAATGGAGGTCTGTTGGTGGAGGAGTTGGGTAGCAAGTTCCTCTAAACGAGTCATGGTGTTTGTGTATAAGAGGGAGGTGAGGTCGGAAGTGAAAGCACCACTTTGATAGGCACAAGTTCTCTGTGTGTTACTATCTGCTGGAAGAAAACAAATTAAGAGGAGGGAGAGATGGGTTGTGGAAGAAGAAAAGCAGAAAATGAAGAAAATAACATAATTTCCATTCTCCTATTGCATTCATTACATATCTATATATAGGCCAGTACAAATATTTGTTGTAACAACTTTTGGACAGCTGTCCTTCTTTAATTTGTTAATCAATTCTATCCAATACTTTTGTACCAACAGTGCTAAATAAAAGAAATTTGTTATGAACGTGGCTTGTCCTTTTCCATGCTATTAATCTTGATAACGGTTTGGCATCTTAATATTTCTTTTAGCCCTGGTAGTAGCAGCAGCTTGGTTGCCAGTCTCCAAAGCCGTATCAGAAAGTGACAAGGAGAAAACTGTTTCTTCCAGTAGCATGGAGTTAAGAAGTAGCAAAAATAAGCCTTGCATTAATAAATGAATGTTCTTAGCTGAAATGTGAGAGGTTTGCACAAACCCTCGAGAAGAATGGATGTCAAAAGTCATATTTTAAAACCTAAGGCGAGTTGTATAGGTCTATTGGAAAATAAGTTAAAGTCGAATGAAATTGATAGTTGGGGAAGGCTTTTGAGTTCAAATTGGCACATCGTGAACAATGTGAATTTTTATTACAAATGTAGGATTCTTAATTTAATTGACGTAGAGGTGTGGAGTTAAACACGTTACCATTAGGCTTCAATCAAGTAGGTTGTCGGAGTTAGTTTGCTCTTTTGTCTACGCTTATAACTTTGAACAACTCAAAGTTAGCTTATGGGATAGTTTAGTCAATGATGCATGCTGGATTATTCACCCGTTGTTTCTTGTTACAGACTTTAATTGTATCTGATTTGCTAGTGAGAAACTTGGTGGGAATGTGGTTTCGAATAGCAAAATGAATGAGCTTGACATATTTATGGCTAGAGCTGCATTAACTAAATTAGACATCGATGGGCTTAATTTCTCTTGGTGATAGGGTCCGAGTATAATAACAATAATAGATAGGGTGCTTTCTAACATAAACTGGATTAATGCTTTTTCGACAAGTGATAGGTCTTATCTTCCATCTAGCAGTAGTGATCATTCCCCAATTTTAATTTCGATTATAGAATGAAGATCTCAGGACAGGAAATCGTTTAATTACATGAATCAGTGGAAAGATTATGATGACTATCTAGGTATAGTCGAAAATGCATAGTGGTATAATGACCCGGGTAGACCAATATTTCGGTTTTCTATGTTGAAGAGGCAAATGTGTATTTATAAATTGGAGCAGAAAAAAGAGATACTAAAGCGGAGGTCAATGAATGGAGGAGCAAATGTAGTTTTTTCAACAACAGCTAAAGCTTTGTCATGATGATAGGTTGATCAACGAGCTTCAGATAGCTAAACTAAATTTGGAGCAGGCTCTTAGAAGAGAACACAATGATGTTACATAAAAATCTAAATGTAGTTAGCATTTATACAGCGATGAGCCTTCCGCATATTTATACGCAGAAATGTCTTCCAAGGGGTTTAGAAATACTTGGAACCCAAATTTGAAGGCAAATGGTCAGATTTGTAAGGATCCAGCAGAGTTTGGCAAACAACAGCTAAATTTTTTGACAATTTTTTTAACAAAGGATGCATATGTCGAACGTTTTCGGAGATAATTTGCAAAAAAATCATTATGGACTCTGGTCGAAATGTTTTGAATGAAGATGTCAACTTAGATGAAATTAAAGAGGTGGTCTTTTCGATTAGGACAATTTAGCTGCTAGGCCTGATGGTTTTAACTCAAAATTTTTTAACATCATTGGGATTTAATCAAAAATGACATACTAAGCATGGTTGTGGATGTTTTTAATATAGGAAAATTGTTAAAAGAGAGTGATCATTCTAGTATAAGCCTTATCCCAAAAGTTAAAGTTCCAAATGGTATCAAAGGTTTTAGGCCAATTTTTTGTTGTATTCTCATTTACAAAATTATTGCAAAGGTATTAGGTAATAGATTGAAGCCTTTTCCTAATGGGTTAATTTGAAAAAATAAATCTGCTTTTATTTAAGATAGAAATATATTTGATGGGAGCCTTCTGGCTCATGAATTCATGAAAGGTTTCGGCATGTGTAACAATGGGAATATGTATACTGAGGTGGATATTAGTAATGCTTATGACATGGTTAATCGTTTATTCATTGTGCATATGTTGGAAGCTATAGGGTTTACAAGTAATTGGATAAAACTGATTGAAGAAATGATGTGGATGGTGAGTTTCTCAATCAAATGTGAAGGTAAGAATTACGGCTTTTTCAACAGTTCTAATGGTTTGTGTCAAAGGGATCCCATTTCCCCTCTTTTTTGTCAATGTTATGGATTTTTTTTTGTTTTTAATGGAAAATGCTCGTAACAGAGGGAAGACTCAAGTAATTGATAATATAGATTTTGGTATCGACAATTTAATCTAAGCGAATGATATTATGACTTTTGTGAAAGCAGACACCGTAGAAGCTTACGTTTTAAAGTAGGTGTTTGAGCGGTTCTATAAAGTGATGGGCCTACATATTAATGCGCCGAAGTCTAATATATTCATTGGAAACGGTTGTGTTTATAAAGAAGAAATTTGCTCTATTCTTAAAAAGTAAGAAGGGGTACTTCCGATGAAGTATTTGGGTATTCCCATATCGAATGTTAATTTAAAACACATGGATTTCCATCCTCTTATAGAAATAATCAAGAAGGGAGTGGAAGATTGGGAAGGTAAATTGCTGAGTTTGGCTGGTGTTCGACGGCGGGCGATTCTATCGACTAGAACGCCGCCGTGAAATATCGTGATAAAAATAACCGCAAGCGCACGACGTATAATTCTAGTACATGGCGAGTATGGGTCGACCCGTAGGGAAAGAATTAAATTTAAAATTACTCAATCAAATTAAACCGAATGATGAGATTGTTTTAAAACTAAAAATACTAAAACTAAGCAAAAATTGAGATTAAAAATCAATTTAGAGACAAATCCACTTTCCTACTCTCATGAAAATCAACACAAAATAAATTATGACCTCTTTTTTTATCTAAGTAAGATTAGTAATGTATTTATCATAAGTATGGTCTATTTGTGTTATTAATTAACACAACTTAAACCATCAAACTATAATACACATCTAATCCAACTTTTTTAAACTCTCATGAAAAATGACATGAAGATTGAAACTAAAATCTATTTTAAGCATGATATATTTACTATAAATTAGTAACAAAGATCATAAAATTTTGATTATAATTTTACTTCATTTCCATAATCATATTTAGATGAAAAGACAATTTGTGAATAATGTGATAAGCATAGCCTTTGTTTTGGACAAAATAGGCTATCAAATTCAACATAAAACACAAAATCACATAAACATCCATTTTCTCATGAAGCACAAAAGAGATAATAAAATAGAAAATTATGTTGAATCAAGATGATTAAGAGAAAGCTTCATTATCCCTAAATTGTAGGGATTTAGCCTCTCATATGTGTTATCATTTCAACACATGGAGATTTCAACATTAAAAAAACAAAAGAAGTAGAAACTAAACAAGGGAAGAAAAGGAGTTTAACTACTAAACTACTTGCATAAAAATAAAAGCTACACTACTTGCATGAATGTAAATCTAATCTACTAACAGTGAAAAGAAGAGAGCATAGAAATAAACATGAACATAAAAGTAAATAAAAGTATGTAGAAAAGAGAAGGCTTAGGAAGCCATTTTTATTTCATGAAACTTTGAGTTTACAACTTGCATTCTAATTTTCTAAGTAATTAAAAGAGGAAGAAGATCCTTTACATGTACATAAGAGGGCTATTTATACATGCACAAAACCCTAATTCAATTTTTAGTGGGCTTTCCAAAATGCCCTTTAGGAAGTGTGGCCACCAAGTAACCATTAGCCTCTAATTAATCCATCATCAAGTATGCATGAAGCTTTAATCTCCACTTAGTTGTCCATTAGCTCCTATTTGTAGATTTAGGTAAGTGGGTAGGTGGGGTCCTCCATGACCATGAGTTTGAATTATTTCCATCTTCATTCCTTTGTATTCTCTTGTGCATGCATATATTCCATGAAAACCTCTTCCATTTGAATCCAAATTCCTATAAAAATTATAAAATATGTCCAAGTAAAAATTCTCAAATTAACACATGCACAAAAATAACCATTTTCCCCCTATATGAAGATGAATATACGATGATTTGAAAATAATTGAATTTTGGTTTAAACATGTTAAAATACCCAATTATAACATTTATTTAAATAAAATAGATAAAATATGGATGTAAATATATGCACATTTACATGCACATCAAATACCCCCACACTTATCTTTTTATTCGTCCTCAAATAAAGAAAAAACTAAGATAAATCCGTTTTCGTAGGAAACACGATTGCATTGAGCGTATGCAACAAGCCGTTAAACCTCTACGTGTCCCTAGTAGGACGAGTGTTGTCTCATGAGGGTTTTCAGCGGATACTACCCACAAAATCCAAATGCAATATGAAAATATTTACAAAATGCAAGATTTATTTAAAATGATATGAATGAAAGTTTTTTTTTCGAAAATATTTACAAATGAAGGATTTACTTTTAAATCAACACGAATAAGTTAAATATAAGTTCTGGTCATTATCAAGAAATTTAAGTCATTTTACTTGTCAAAATTTCCAACAAAAATCAAGTTATCATAACAGATAGACTATAGTTTGGCTAGTTGTTTCGGTTGATAACATAATGTAACTATGAAATGGATCCTTAGTTGATTTTCAAAGTTTATCAAAGTGGTATTTTTATTTCTTTTGAATAACAAGTCAAATCGAATAAGTAAAAATAGTGCTTGGATTTCAATTGTTTACTCTCTCTTTATTTGTAATTTTTATTAATATCAACAATATTTACATATGTCTAACTCAAAAAACCGAGGCCAGATATATTACCCATGCACTGCCTTTCGGGCTTATGTGAGTTGAATACAGAGCATGGCGAGTGAACACACAAGTGTGAACATTTATCAACTATAGGCGTTATTAATGAAAGAATTATTTTATATACATACACCTAACTCAGATAAACTGAGGTCGGATATACCGATCGTGCACTGCCTTTCGGGCTTATGTGAGAAGGGTACAGAGAATGGTGAGTGAACACACGAGTGTGAACACATGACTCTAGGTGTAAATAATAAAAATATATACATATATACAAATGTTTTTTTATATATATATTATATATATATATATATATTATATATATATATATACTTTTTAAGAGAGAGTATTGCAAAATCATCTTAGGACTATTTAACTTAGAAGATAAAAATGTTATATCCTTTACTTTAAATTCACCACTTTTTTAAACAAAGATTTTCAATTAGGATATACTTCATAATTATCACCCATGAATCTTCCTATATACTAGTTAAACCATCGTTACTTGTAATCAAACTTTATTTTTATTTTTCTTAAGACAAATAAATTTTCAAAAATTTTAATTTAATTACCAAAACTTATACTTATCCTATAGTGTTTCTTCAAGAATAAATCAAAATGCTAAAAAGAAAATGTTTTTGAGAATTAGAAATTTTGAGATTTTTTTTTGGAAATTTTGAGTTTAAAGAAAAATGAAAATTCCAAAATGCTATGAAATTTAAAAAAAATGAAGATGAGACTCCCCCACACTTAATTTTGACTATGTTCCCACAGTCAGTGCATGATAAAATGAGTGTAACGGGGAAAAATATGTACATATTTACAAAAGAGGGTTAACATTCTTACTAGACGTAGCTTGGCTCATGAAGAATCATGAGCTCCTCCTCTTGGTTACTTGGCAATTACAAGAAAGGTTTCACACAATGACCGTTGAATTTGAAAATCGCCATCCCTGGGGTTTTCTATTTCTACGGCACCATGTGGAAAAACAGTTCGTACCACAAATGGTCCGGTCCATCTCGATTTAAGTTTCCTAGGGAATAAATGAAGTCTTGAGTCATATAATAGAACTTTCTGGTTTGGTGAAAACGTTTTTCTTAGGATTGACTTGTCATGAAAAACTTTTGTTCTTTCTTTGTAAATTTTCTCATTTTCATACGCGTCATTCCTAAGTTCTTCTAGTTCGCTGAGTTGTAGTTTTCGGTTTTCACCAGCATTCTCGAGATCAAAGTTTAAGTTCTTTATTGCCCACAACGCTTTGTGTTCGATTTCAACAGGTAAATGGCAAGCTTTCCCGTAAACTAAACAAAATGGGGATACATCACAAGGTTAGTTTAAAACGCGGTACGGTAAGCCCAAAGCGCATCGGTCAATTTCTAAGACCAATCTTTGCAATTTTGTTAACTGTTTTCTCCAAAATTTGTTTTATTTATCGATTTGAAACTTCAACTTGGCCACAAGTTTGAGGATGATACAGAGTGGATAACTTGTGGGTTATCGAGTATTTCTTCATTAAATATTAGAACGATTGCAAAAATGTGTTTCGCTTTCACTGATTATAGTGCGAGGTATGCCGAACCTCGAAAAGATGTTTTCTTTTATGAATTTCATAACAATTTTATGTTCATTTGTTCTATATGGAACGGCTTCAACCCATTTGGTAACATAATCGACAGCAAGAAGAATGTAAAGATTTTCGAAAGAATTAGGGAATGGTCCCATAAAGTCAATTCCCCAAACGTCAAAAATTTCGATCGTAAGGATGGGGATCAAAGGCATCATGTTTCGTCGAGAGATTTTTCCTAACATTTGGCATCGATCACACGTTTTACAAAACTCGAACGCATCTTTCAAAAGCGTGGGCCAGTAAAAACCACATTGAAGCACCTTTTCTGTCGTTTTCTTAGGCCCAAATGACCACCACAAGCTTGGTCATGACAAAATGAAAGAACACACTTAATTTCGATATCCGGGACGCATCGTCGAATGATTTAGTCGGAACAATACTTAAACAAGTAAGGATCGTCCTAATAGAAGTATTTCACTTGGGAAATAAATTTTTATTTATCTTGTTTGGACCAAAAAGAAGGAGTTTCCTTAGTGACTAAGTAGTTCACTATATCGGCAAAACAAGGATCGACAGAAACTGAAAGGAGTTGTTCATCAGGAAAGCTCTTGTTGATGGGTAAAGAAGATGGTGCGTTTGGAAGATGAGACAAGTGATCGACTATGACATTATCAAATCTTTTTTTGTCTTCGATTGTAAGGTCAAATTCTTGAATTAAAAGGTCCAATGAATCAAATGAGATTTAGCATCCTTTTTGGCAAAAAGGTATCGAAGAGCAGTATGGTCAGTATAAACCATGATGTGTGAACCTATCAAGTAAGGTCGAAACTTTTCAAGCACAAAAATGACGGCTGGAAGCTCTTTTTCGATTGTTGTGTAGTTGAGTTGAGCGTCGTTCAAAGTCATACTCGCGTAGTAAATGACATGAAGTATTTTGTTGATGCGTTGTCCTAAGACAGCACCAACCGCAAAGTTAGAAGCGTCACACATTATTTCGAAAGGAAGATCCCAATTGGGTGCGCAAATGATTGGAGCAGAAATGAGTTCGTTTTTAAGACGTTCAAAAGAAGAGACATAATCAGAATTGAAATCGAAAGGAACGTCTTATCCTAGAAGAGTAGTCAAAGGACGAGCGATTTTGCTAAAGTCTTTCACAAAGCGTCGGTAAAAGCTAGCATGTCCTAGAAATGATTTAATGTCCTTAACAGATTTGGGAATGTGTAGGTTTGCAATTACGTCAACTTTCACTTTATCTACCTCAATGCCTTTATTTGAGATGATATGTCCAAGGACTATGCCTTGATTGACCATAAAGTGGCATTTTTCCCAATTCAAAGTCAAGTGTTTTTCTTTACATCGATTTAGAACCAACTTGAGATGATGTAAATAATCGGAAAAAGAATCACCAAAGATAGAGAAATCGTCCATAAAAACTTCTAGAAAGCGTCGATCATGGTAGAAAAGATGCCAACCATGCATCGTTGAAAAGTTGCAGAGCATTACAATGTCCGAATGGCATACGCCGATAAGCAAAGGAACCGAATGGACACGTGAAAGTCGTTTTCTCTTGATCTTTGGGAGCGATTGCAATTTGGATATAACCGGAATAACCATCAAGAAGGCAGTAGAATTCGTGGCTGGCTAATCATTCAAGCATTTGGTCGATAAAAGGAAGAGGGAAGTGATCTTTACGAGTTACAGCATTTAATTTTCAATAATCAATGCAAATGCACCAATCTGTTTGAGTACGAATTGGAATGAGTTCGTTAGCGTCATTCGTGGTAACAGTAAGTCCAGACTTTTTAGGTACGACATGAATTGGGCTAACCCATGAACTATCAGAGATGGGATATATGATACCGTTATCAAGGAGCTTAAGAATTTCATCACGAACCACATCTTTCATTTTTGGATTAAGCCTTTGTTGCGCATCACGAGTGGGTTTGGCTTTGTCAATTAAGTGAATGCGATGTTGAACAATAGCAGGGCTAATTACCTTAATATCGGTAATGGACCACCCAATTGCTTCTCTGTTTTTCGAAAGAATAGAGAGAAGAGAAGCTTCTTGGTCAAGAGAAAGATCGTTAGAAATTATGACAGGACAAGTTTCGTTTTCGCTTAAGTGTACTTACTTAAGGTGAGAAGGAAGAGGTATGAGCTCTAGCCTAGGAAGTGGCTTAATCAAAGCAATCGGTTGAGATTCGGACTCAACCGTGAGAGGCTCGAAAGGAAGTGTGTTTTTGATCTCATGAGGAACATCTTGAAACAATTTCCCGTACTTGGCCTCATGTTCATCATTAAGATTCATCGATTCATTTTCAAAATTTTCTTAAATGGTACTAACTTCCAACGTGCTGTCGAATGGTTCACTCAATTGATTTTCTAAATTAAAGATGTTAAGATCATTGGTCATGTTACCAAAAGCAATTTTCATTGAATTGTTTCGACAATTAATTAATGCATTTGAAGTGGCTAAGAAATGTCGTCCTAGAATCAAAGGAATTTATCTCGTCAGATCATTTACAGGTTGAGTTTCAAGGACAATGAAATCGACGGGGAATATGAATTCTCCCACTTTAATGAGTTCGTCCTCGATTTCTTTGATCCATTGATTTCTTTACAGAATGGTCGGCCAATTGAAGGGTGACCTTAGTCGGTTTAAGCTCACCTAGACCTAGTTGCTGGTAAACTGAATATGGGAGCAAGTTTACGCTAGCACCTAGGTCTAACAAACATTTGTTGATTCTCTTGTCTCCTATTGTACATGAGATCGTGGGGAAACCGGGATCTTTGTATTTAACGAGAATGGATTGAGACAAGACTTCGCTTAGATCAGTGGCTAAAAAGACTATCTTTGGCACTTGAGTGTGTCGTTTTTGATTACATAAGTCCTTTGAAAATTTAGCATAGGTCGGGACTTGTTAGATGATATCTAAGAGAGGAATGTTCACTTTGACTTGTTTAAAGATTTCTAACATCTTTTCCATTTGTTCCGAATGTTTCTTAGGTCGAAGTCGATTTGGGAATGGGATTCAAAACTCAGTTGGACGGTCTTCTTGAGTTGGAAAAGAATTAGACTCAGAATTTGGATCGGAGTTCGACTCGATGTTTTGATTGGAATCGTTTGTGGTTTTTGAAGTGTCGAGTGGAACATCTGGTAAGTCGTTTGGATTGACAACTTGGTTATTGATTACCTTACCAGATCACAAAGTGGTGATAGCATTCATTTGATTCAAATTGCTATCTTGAATGACATGAGCCTGGATCGAGTTCGCGTTTTGATTCCTAGGGTTTGTAATTGGTTGGCTCGGGAATGTACCTCTTTCTCGTTCACTCATGAGGTTGGCTAATTAACTCATTTGCATTTCGAGTTTAGAGACCAATTGGCTCATATTTTGCATGTACAAATTTTAAAAAAAAATCGATTGCATTGTCGTGTTAGTCAAGGCTTCAATACTCATTTCAAGGGAGGTCATTCATTTGTCATCTTGAGGAATGAAAGATTGTTGTGCTTAGTTTTGAGAAGGAGGCACAAAATTTTGTTGAAATGGATTCGGTTGGAAAGGAGGATTCGAATTTGAAGCGATGTTCAGAAATGATTGAAAAGATGGCTGAATCGAACTCGTGTTCGAATTGTTTTGATTCCAAGCAAAGTTAGGATGATTTTTCTAACCAGGATTGTACGTTCGAGAAAACGGATCATTCCCAACTTTATTAAAAGCATTGATTTGTTCTAATGAGTATGGACACTGATCGGTGATGTGATTTGGATTGTTGCATTTGTAACACGGGACTTGAGAAGCTTGGTTCATTTGATTTGATGAAAGGACATTATCAAATTTGGTTATCATCGCATCGATTTTCACTTCTAAGGCCAAATAGGATTCTACCGAATGAGCGCTTGATCGAGAATAGATCGATTTCTCGTTAGATCGTTCCCATTGTGATGATTTTTTGGACAGGTTTTCAAGAAATTACCAAGCGGCATCATGATGTTAGGCTAGAAAGTTTCCTTGGCACATCGATTCTAGCATTATTCGAGAATTGTTAACAAGTCCATCATATAAATTTGGCAAAGAGTCCATTTTTCAAAGTTATGGTGTGGACATTTGATTAAAAGTTCCTTAAATCTTTCAAAGTATTTTGCAAATGATTCACCCTTGAATTGATGAAAATTTACAATTTCATTTCGAACTTTTGTTGTTTTTTTCCAAGGGGTAAAACTTCTTTAAGAAGGTTGTAGTAAATTCTTCCCAAGTTTTGATCGAATTCGAAGGCAAACTATACAACCATTTTTCAACGTAATCAGTAAGTGCGAATGGAATTAACCTAGGTTTGATTCCATCGTCACATAGTTGTTGGAGTTTAATGGTTGCACAAACTTATTCAAATTTGGTTAAAAAGATATAAGGATCATCATGTTCAAGATTGCCAAATTTCAGAAGCATGTTAATGTGATTCGAATGAATCTCAAAGTGATTGCCTATCTGCGCGGGCTAGGTGATGCAAGAAGGGATAGAAACTCGATTGGGAAAGATTCTATCCATAAGAGTTCGAGGGGTGTTCTCGTTCGCCATTTCAGGAGGATCGTTTGTTCGGGTTAAACGATTTGTAGAAGGGTCTTGAATCCAAGTATTCGTAGAAGTGTCACGAGTCCAAGTACTCATGCACTAGTGAAAGTTGAGAAGAAAAAGAAGTTAGAATCGAGTTTAGAGAATGAAACAAGATTTGGAAAATGAAGTGAAAAATTGTTTTGTTTTTTTGTTTTTTTAAAGAAAAAAGGAAGAAAAAATATTAACCAAGTGAAATTTATTTTTCAAAAGAGAAGTTTGATTTTTGTTTTGTTTTTTGGCTTTTAAAATTTTTTTATATGTTTTTGTTTTTGTATTTTTTTTTATTTTGAATTTTCAAATATTTACCAGAAGGAATTTTTTTGTTTTTGAAAAGATTTTCTATTTTTTTTATTTTTTTTAATTATGCATGAACTAATGCAACGAAACGAATGCAAAGGACTTAATTACAAATTTTCTGTCCTTAGTAGCTCCCAACCCAAAATTGAATAATCGCACTTTGTCTTAAATAACCAAAATTATTTCTTAGTCATATAACGGGAAGGGGTGATTGGTGCATCACGAATCACCGTAGCAATGCAACCGAAGGTTTAAGTACCTTCAGAGAAACAACCAGTATAATATTTACGAATCACCGTAATTTTTGTAACTGGTTATTGCTCTGTCGTAGCCTAGACACCAAGAAATAAACTTGTTCAAAGAAGACAATTGTCAAGATACAATTAATCCCTAAGTGAGCTCGCGACTCCCTTAAGTCAAATGTCTAACCGTTATTATCAGTCAAATTCTACGATGAAATGCAATTTGCGGGCGAAGGAAAGGGTGATGAAATCCCTTACCTTATGTGAAGTTGGATGTTGCCCTTAGAAAAGAAAAACAAGATGATATGAATGCAAAACATAAAGTAAACGTGAATTAATAATGCAACTACGAATGAATTTTTATTTTGTTTTTGAATTTTTATATTATTTTTTACAAATGCAAATGCAAGCAACTAATAATGCAACTAAAATAAAAACAAGAAAACAAAGGGAAGTGAAATTTATTTTTCTAGAAAGGATAGAACTAAAGGCAACACTTACTTCGTTATCCGATATCAAAATTTGAAAGGGTAAAACGAATTTTTCCAGAAAGGATAAAATAAAAATATGAACCCGATATCAAAATAGACTATAAGATGGTTCAAACCCGGCCCACTACAGCCCATCTCCCAAAAGAAAATTACCCAATTTAAAACAACACTTCGTTCGTTCGAAGCTTCTCCCTGATAAAAGACACGTATTTCAAACAAAAAAATGAAAATTTTAATTCCAATCCTTCAGAAAAACAGAAATCAAGTAAGGAATTCAATTATGTTTTGGCGAGTATCGAGTTAAGGTGATTTTCGAGTTAGGCCTTTTGGTTTCGGAGGAGGGAGAGTTATTAGGGTATTTGCTGGAGGTCAAATTGGCAGAGGGGAGTTTTGAATTTGCGGAGTAGGATAGGTTGCAAGCGATTGCGATTGAGAAGGGGAGGAGCTCATTCAAATTATTTGCTGTAGAGGGTTGCATGGTGTTGGAGGAGGGGGAAATCTACGGGTTTGACAGAATTTGTTGTAATGGGTTTCTAGAGAGATGAAGAGGAGTTGATTGTGACTTGGATGTGGTAGGTTCGATGTGAGGGGGTGAAGGTCGAGTACTGTGATTGAGGAGTGATTCGATTGGGGGGAGTGAGTTTGAATGTTTGAAGTGTGGATGGCAGTGAGGATGTGTTGGGGTAGAAGTTGCGTTGTTGGAATGATGAATGTTGCAGGACTATTATGGCATGACGTTGGGTGGTAGCAGTTGGTTGAAGGCAGGTTTGTATAGGTTGGCAAAGGAAGATGGTTGGCTGTGAAGTGTGAAGTGTTTATGAAGAAGGTTGTTGTGTTGGTTGTAAGGAGAGGAGGAGCAGGTTAAAGAAGGAAGGTTATGTAGGTTTCAGGTGATTGTTATCACTGTTTGGGTTTGAAGGCAGTGAGTTGGAGGTTGTGTGATTGTATGGAAGAGGATGGATTTGGAATGATGGGAGTTTTGGTTTGAATGATGTAAAGGGGAATGTGGTTCTGTCAGTGAGCAGGTTGTTGTGAAGTATGGTAGCTTGTTTGTTTTGGGGAGAGGAAGCTTGTATAGTTGTGCAGTGTGGTGACTGATGTTTGTTGTAGAGTTCAGGTGATGTTTGGTTTGGAGGGGTTGTTTCAGGTTGAAGGGAGGATTGAAGGGGTTATATGGTGATGGTTTCACAGTAAGGCATTGAAGACAATGTTGTTGGGGGTTGTTGAAGGTGGAGTGTTGCAAGCAGAAGGGGAGGTAGAGAGTGAGTTTAGGAGTTTAGGTTTTGCTGAGATTAGGGATGAACTGTCGGGGATGGTGAAAGGCAGGTGAATATGAAGAGTTGTATAGGTTTTGGGTAGTGGAAGTGTTTGTCAGTTCTTGGAAGTGTTTGGGTAGTGAAATGATGAAGAGTTGTGGAGGAAGTACCTTCAGAGATGTATAGGTTTGGAATGGGATTGGAATGAAGAGTTGGACTTGGCAGGGAGGAGCTGCTGGTTGTAGCCCGGTATGTTCAGCTGGTCGAATGGTTTGTGAGACGTGGTGACTGGTGAGGCAGTTGTGTGATGGAGCAGTTTGAGTGTGGAGATTGAGATGAATGTTTGGATTTTGGATGAACTTGGCAGAGGTGGATTGTGGATGAAATAGTGAAATGGAGAATGCAAGCAGGGATGAAAAATGCAATGTAACTTTTTTTTTGTATATGAAGTGTAATGAGTTGAACAAAGAAAGGCTATTTTATGAAATGCAATGTAACAAGTGACAGTTTCAATGTAGAAAACAAAGTAACAGAGAATAGGTGATGAAACAGAAACAAAAATGAACAAACACAAAAACACATGAATAAATGCTTTTTAATGTGAACAAATTGAACTAAAATGCAGACTCAATGCAAGTAGACAATGCAAAACATACACTAAATGAAAGCATAAGACTGCAACGGATGAAACAGAAGTCAAAAATGTTTTATTTTCATTTTTTTTAAAAATAAAAACACTAGAACAAAATCAAAAACAAAACAAATATAATCCGAAAAGTAAAACTAAAATTAAGTTGCTTTCTCCGGCAACGGCGCCAAAAACTTGTTCGACGGCGGGCGATTCTATCGAATAGAACACCGTCGCATAATATCATGATAAAAATAACCGCAAGCGCACGGCGTACAATTCAAGTACGTGGCGAGTACGGGTCGACCTGCAGGGAAAGAATTAAATTTAAAATTACTCAATCATATTAAACCGATGAGATTGTTTTAAAAACTAAAAATGCTAAAACTAAGCAAAAATGGAGTTTAAAAATCAATTTAGAGGCAAATCAACTTTCCTATTCTCATGAAAATCAACACAAAATAAATTATGACCTCTTTTTTTATCTAAGTAAGATTAGTAATGTATTTATCATAAGTATGGTCTATTTGTGTTATTAATTAACACAACTTAAACCATCAAACTATAATACACATCTAATCCTCCTTTTTGAAACTCTCATGAAAAATGACATAAAGATTGAAACTTAAATCTATTTTAAGCATGATCTATTTACTATTAATTAGTAACATAGATCATCAAATTTTGATTATAATTTCACTTCATTGCCATAATCATATTTAGATGAAAATGCAATTTGTTAATAATGTGATAAGCATAACCTATTTGTTTTGAACAAAATAGACTATCAAATTCAACATAAAACACAAAATCACATAAACATCCATTTTCTCATGAAGCATAAAAGAGATCATAAAATAGAAAATTATATTGAATCTATATGATTAAGAGAAAACTTTATTACTCCTAAATTGTAGGGATTTAGCCTCTCATTTGTGTTATCATTTCAACACATAGAGATTTTAACACTAAAAAACACAAAAGAAGTAGAAACTAAAGAAGGGAAGAAAAGGAGATTAACTACTGAACTACTTGCATAAAAATAAAAGCTACACTACTTGCATGAATGTAAATCTAACCTACTAACAATGAAAAGAAGAGAGCATAGAAATAAACATGAACATAAATGTAAGTAAAAACATGTAGAAAAAAGAAGGCTTAGGAAGCCATTTTTATTTCATGAAACTTTGAGTTTACAACTTGCATTCTAATTTTCTAAGTAATTAAAAGGGGAAGAAGATCCTTTACATGACATAAGAGGGCTATTTATACATGCAAAAAACCGTAATTCAAATTTTAAGGGACTTTCCAAAATGCCCTTTAGGAAGTGTGACCACCAAGTAACCATTAGCCTCTAATTAATCCATTATCAAGTATGCATGAAGCTTTAACCTCCACTTAGTTGTCCATTAGCTCCTAATTGTAGATTTAGGTAAGTGGGTAGGTGGGGTCCTCCATGATCTTGATTTTGAATTATTTTCATCTTCATTCCTTTGTATTCTCTTGCGCGTGCATATATTTCATGAAAACCTCTTCCATTTGTATCCAAATTCCTATAAAAATCATAAAAAATATCCAAGTAAAAATTCTCAAATTAACACATGTATAAAAATGTCAATTTTTCCTCTGCGTGAAGATGAATGTATGATGATTTGGAAATAATTGAATTTTGGTTTAAACATGTTAAAATACCCGATTATGACATTTATTTAAATAAAAATAGATAAAATATGAATGTAAATATATGCATATTTACGTACACATCACTTGGCGTAACACCCCTAATTTTAGTTTAACATTATTCAGGAAATTCAATTGGATTATTAAATAGAATAATGTAATGGGATAAGGAAAATGAGATTTGATAATTTAATTAGGTTGTGCCTTAATAAATCAAGTGATAAGATTGTTTTAAACTTATAAAAGAAAAGAATGAATGAGAATGGCAAATTAGAAAAGGAGCTTATTTCATCCCTAAACCCTTCCCTCCTCATATATTCTCATTTTCAAAATACACTGAGTAAAAACAACAATCAAGGCCGACATCACTAAGGAGGAAAGAAGTGGAAATCGAGGAATTCAAAAGGGAAAACGCTTAGGGAAATAACCTTCATCAAATATTAACTCCATCATCCAATTTAAGATGAATAATAGTTAACCATCTCCATTACTTGTGTTTGATTTGGTTATGGACAATTTCTGAAATGATTATTATGATATTATAATGTTATGATTGTTTATGGCATTATTGGATAGAATAATAATTTATGGAATTCCTATAAAGTTATTTAGACGATTTTTAAGGGTAAAATCTATGTTTTTGATCTCCAATTGATTCGATTTTCTGGTATGTTGTATAAAACCTTAGTTTAGAGATGGATTTTTAATTTCATAATTTTCCAAGTTAAAACGAATATATTATGAATTTTCTAAGGAGGAAATAGTCTTTATTTTGGGTTTTAATTATTAAAAATATTAAACATATATTTTAGTCTCAAAATTTTTATAGATGAAAATATATATAACTTCAAATTTTTAGTGATTTTTGGGGATCTTTCCTAAGTGATTCTAAATTACTATGAATTTATCATGCTAGATAAGCATTTGAATAAATAATTAGTTAAGAAAAATAATTAATTAAGTTGGTATATGTTTTTGGGAAGGTAAATTTTGTTTTAGTAATTCCTGAAAAGAAAATGTAAAGTTTTGGTTCAAACTAATCATATTTTGACAAGAGATAAGGTTGGGTAAAAAGAAATTGCTTTAAAACGAAAGAAAATGGTTTTTTATAATAATTACAACAATATCACCGATATGTGGCATACCCATGACTTTTGGCATCAGTAATATGCGGTATCACTTCACGGTTGTAAGCGATATCAGAATAGGTGGCATTGACATTGTTGGAACTGGGCCAGCCCGCAATGGAAGAAATGGGTGAATTTCAAAAAAATTAGCCATTTTGGATCTTTAATGGGCCTACGAAGTCTAAATATACTTAGAACTTTTCTAAGCTTCTTTTAATTAAAATTAATATTTTATTTAACTTCATAAATGAAGTTTCACTTTAGTTTAATCTGTATGTTAGAATATATCAAATATACTCTTATATAAAAAAATGTGTTTGACGTTTACTTTTCAAATTTATCTAGAGAATGAAATATTTCATTTCCCTTCTCTTAACTTATTCAATTAATAAGAGGGCATAAATTTATTTAGAGAATGAAACTTTTCATTTACTTTCTCTTAAATTATTCAATTAATGAGGGATCGTAAATTTAGTTAGAAAATGAAACTTTTCATTTCTTTCTCTTAATTAAATTAAATAATTGATTAATAAAATAACATTAATGACTAATAAAAATATGACATGAATTGTAAATATATCCATAGTAAATATTGTGCAAGTGCAACATATAGGGAGTGCGCATAGTCAGTGGTAATTGATATGTATACATAAAATAGACAAGAATAGTTTCAGCAGTTATTACAGGAATTGAAATGGAAATAAATAAGGATGGCAAGACTTGACTTCAGTTGACCGTGATGCTAACCTCATATAACTAAGGAGACGAATCCTCTTTTGAATAGTGTTTCACTTCCAATGCTTCCATTCGACCCAATTATAGTCGTTCAATAGACGTCATGCCACGATTTAACTATAATCAAAGCGGAGCTTCCACATTGAAGATCAACAGTATTCTCAAGTTAAGAGAACTGTGTATAGTCACATTGATATTCTCTCTTTGACCTTAGTTATATTAACCAACAGAAAAATATCGAGTGAGTCATTCCATAGGTATCCAATAACTATCAGTATGTAACCCCTTGGTGCCCCCCAGGAGTCATGAGTAATATATTGCTCAACATTTGGAGAGCGTTACATACTCTAGTCTCAACGGATGTATCAATATCCAGCCTCGATACATCTTGACTAGGAATATTTAAAATTGTATATTTGTTTCATTGTGATAAATTACTCGTAGTTACAACACTTTGTACCTACTATCACAAAACATACCATTTATGGATTTTCTATTAAATATACTTTTAATTAAATTGATTAAATAATATAACCACATTATATCAAGTATATAACAGAAAGAAAATACATTTTATTTCGAACAAGATTGGTCAATGAGTTGGATACATGTAACAAATTACACAATTCCCTCTAGGGCATGCTCCAAACTCTATCAGACATGAAGCAATGCATGTGATATTTATACCGTAAGTATGTGATGCATTGGTTCATGCATCCGACATCGTTGTTATGGGAATATTGCATCTCGTGGGTATTGATGTCGTGAGTTTTAATGCCGACATCATATGCTTTACGGCATAAATTAATGATGCATGTATTATTTTCAACTTAAGGTTTTGATGCCGAGGTTTATCAATGTCAGCATCCTATATTTCCCTTTTTCGATAATAATGCCATGTGGCATTGATATCGTATTTCTTTTATGTCGACAGTAAGGCCTTGACGGTCGAGATTTTCATGTTTCTATGTTAACTAAAACTATATTTTAAGGGCGGGATAACTTATATCTTAAGTATGTCGACAACCTTATATTCCAAAATGAAAATTTTATATTCTTAAGAAATTTTAAGTTTTGTTTTCTAACCTTAGATAGAGGTTCGATATCGTTATTGCGGCATTAATGCCACAACTCTTTATTTCAATGTTGTTGAGGCCTTATTTTATGCAACTAAGAGTATGTTTTAAGAAGCCGAGATAGCCTATGTTTTAAGAAAGTCGATAACCTTATGATTTTGGCAGTTAGCCTCATGATTTACGAGTCATGAGGTACATTTTGCAGTTGTTGTTTTTGAAATTTGTGTATATATACAATGAGAGATGGTGATGTTGGTTTGTGGACATGTGGTGTTTGATGTTGATTTATGAGGTTGATTTGTTGGATGGATGTGTTTGGTTGGCATGTTAGACATTGTATATTTTGTATATTGATGTTGGACGTACATATTGCAGTTGGGTGTGTGAGATTGATGTGGACGGTTTGTTTTATATCGATGGTAATGTTTGAGTTTGAGATTGAGATGGTAATGTTTAAGTTTTATAGTGTTATTAATATTGATATTAATTTTAGCTTATATATCTGATATATACTAATTTGATCTATTGTAATATATATTGATATTGATGTGCTGTTTGGAATTCGAATGGCTGCTGTAATATAAAAAAACCACCCAGATTTCTGACGGCCCCTAACGGTTTCCAACGGCTGATTAGCCGAAAAACAGCGACCATTTCCGACGGCCTATAGGCCGAAAATTAGCGATGGCTCCAAACGGCTTTCGACGGTTTTTCGGCAATTTTTCAAGCCACATGGAGGTATCAACCGTCGGAAAGGACGTCGGAAGTGCCTTCAAAATTGCCGTTGGAAGCCATCGAAAAAGATGTGGTCATTTCCGTCGGAAAAAGACGGAAGCCGTGTTCTGTATACCAACTAGATTTATGACGGCTCCCGACGGCCGCCGACGGTTGAGAGCCATCGGAAATCATTGTACTCCTTGTAGTGGGTGATGCTGCTATTGTTAACTCGGAAGTAAGTGAAGTCGAGCTTGGGGAAGGTTGTTCAGTTTTTAGGATTGTCGGGTAAGTGAAATCGAGTTCATGAAAGATTGCTTACATTTCATGAATTGGGGCTCCATCTGGATCTGGGAATGGGGAATATAGGAAGGAAAAGAATTAGGTTTTATGAGGCGAGAGTGCAGACGGGAGGAACGCACGTTGAAATGATAAGGGTATTTCGGGTATTTCAAAAAGACACGGTTGAAATTAGTACATGGAATTTATTAGTAGTAAAGATAAAATAAGAATCTTACTCTCGGATCTTGGATAGAGGTTCGAAATTGTTTTTAATGGCATGGATGTCGTAAGCCCTTTATTTTGAATCATTATATTGATGGTTTGATAAACCATACGTTTTATGAGTTAGATAACTTCATTATGGATACCAATGTTTCTTATTTTTGATATGCCACAGTTTAAGGGTTTGACAACTAAATTGGAGATACCAATAGACATAGGTTGAGCACTTAGGAGAATAATGTTATAACCTAATTATAAATTGATATTTTATGGGTTCATAATCATCCTAGGAAAACTATGGAATGTGTGATGGATAGTCCACATAATGCCCGAGATGGATAGTCCTTATATGGTTAATGAAATGTTCATAGTCATCCTAGGAAAACTATGATATGTGCGATGGATAGTCTATGTGGTTTAAAATGAATGAAACATGTGCGATGGATGGTCCACATAATTTAGATGGTTAAACCATGTGTGATGGGTAGTCCATATGGTAAGGGATAGATAATACATATATTGTACACATGTGAGATGGGTAGTCCACATAAATATAAGACAGATAGTCATTTGAAGTTAAGACAGATAGTCAGATGAAATTCAGACGGATAGTCAAATAAATTGGGATGGATAGTCCATTGTATGTTGCATGATAATAAATATTATTTACTACGTTCCCACTATTGTGGATGTAGGAGCAAAGTATATGGTTAATATATGTTGGATAAGATACTAGTAAGGGGAAAACTCATTTTGCTCAGCGCCGTGGTCTTATTTGATATCTATTTTAGTTCAAGATGGTAGGTTATTATTCACACCAGACTATTTGTCTGACCCGAAGTTTTTGTTTTCCCCTTAAACTCTCGGGTGCCTATTTAAGTGGCCGGAAGTAGGGTTTTTAGGTTTTCTAGTTAGACGAATAAACTTTCGGGGATGTGCAGGAGGCAATTTTGCTATTACTAGGAACATTTATTTTCCGCTATGTTGTTTTATCGACTTGAATGGATGTAATGGCAAATTGCATAATTGCCAAGTATTATACTCTAATCAATCAAGGGGTATCTTCATATGTCGTTCTTGGAGTATTTTGTAATAATTATATTTTCTCTGAGCATGGAATCGAATGAGATTATGTAATGAATATGAAATCTTATTTATGAAATGGAATATGAAAGTTTGTTACTAAATTGTGTTTGAAACGTTTCATATCCATGTACTTCTGATATTATCGAAATGATTAACATAGCCACATTTTGTCACCGGAAATTAATACCATGGATGACTGCAACATCGGTAACACTCAATTTCAAGTTTCAAAATGAGGGATGTTATAGTTTGGTATCGAAGCATAGGTTTATGTGAAACTTAAAAGATTAAAAGAGTTTTGAAAACACAATCCAAATGAATCAGAGAATGAGAATGGGATATTGGATAAGCTATAGTAACGTACTTGTATTTGCTATATATAAGTATGTATTCCCCCCTCTCTCTTAGACCGTTCTTCTGTATCTTATTAAGGCTCATATGCAGATTGCAAGAAAGCAATATATGGAAGTAGGAAACAGAAGGGTGAGTCTAGGTGAAGGAAGCACTACGACCAATGGAAATGTTTGACCTAATACCAGAAGGAGCCAAGATCGATAGACAAATGCTAACCAAAATGCAAATGCCAATGTAGGTGCTGGAACTCCACCAGTAGATATAGGGATTATGTATCAGTTATTTGTCAACATGATGCAAGATGGAGTTGCTGCTGGTTTGGCTGGAAGGAATGTTGCTAATGTGGGAGGAGCTAATCCCGTGATGCCAGTTGGCAATAACTACGCCAAACTGAATCATGATTATACTAGTCTTGGAGGAAAGCCTTTTCTTGGACTGAGGATGTTATCGAAGTGGAGAATTGGCTATTGCACTGTGGGAGGATTTCCGTTGATCTTGGGTTGAAAGAAGAGCATAAAAGGAGATTGGCTTCTAGGCAGTTGCAAAGAGCAGCACTATATTGGTGGAATGGGGTAACCATAGGTGTACCATAAGAGGAATTGACTTTGGCTGAATTTCGCATGAGATTTTGGGAGAGGTTATTATTTGAAGTAGCTAAGTCAAACTTGCTTAGGAAATTTGCTGACTTGGTGCAAGGAGAGATGTCTGCACTGCAATATGCAATTCTTGGGATAAGATGTGACCATCTAAAAGTTGAGTTGTTAGGTCATACTTTTGCCTGCAATTTGTTTGCATTTGATTTTATGGGCGTTGGGATTATTTTGGATATAGATTGGTGGAGCAAATATGATGCTAAGATATTTTGGCAGGATAGAAAAAATCATTAAGGCACTTTAATAGTAGTTATCGAATTATATACTCAGTTGAGAATTCGAGTTTAGATGTTTATGCTTTATTGGGTGCAACAGAGGGGGAAGATGAGTTGAGTTGGGTTTTAGTTGTTAGAGAATTTGCATATGTTTTTAAACCAGTTAAAGGATTACCGCCGAGGAGAGCTATTGAGTTCAGAATTTATCTTGTACCTAAAGCTGAACCCGTAAGTAGACCACCTAGCAGAATAACTCCTACCGAGATAAAAGAGTTAAAGCTGCAGCTGGTGGACTTAGAAGGAAAGAGTTTTATTAGACTAAGCAATTCGCCTTGGGGAGAGGCTGCGGTGTTCGTGAAGAAATCAGACGGTTCGTTGAGAATGTATATCGATTATCGTAAGCTAAATGAAAAAATGATAAAGAATCGGTATCCTTTGCCGAGAATTGATGATTTATTTAATAATTTGAGTGAAGCCAAAGTGTTTTCCCAATTGGACTTGGCGATAGGGTTCCATCAACCGAGGGATGCAGAAGATAGTATTCCTTTGACAATGTTTCGAAGAAGATATGGTTCGTACGAGTGTTTAGTAATATCATTTAGATTGAATAATGCGCCTGCTTTCTTTGTGGACTTAATGAACCGAATTTTCCGAGAGTGCTTGGATAGTTCGTGTTGGTGTTCATTAATGTCATTTTGATATATTGTAAGAACGAAAGATATCACGAGGTTCATCTTAGAATAGTGCTTGAGACGCTGAGGCAGCATCAAATAAAAGCGAAGTTTTCGAAGTGTCATTTTTGGAAGAAAGAAGTAAAGGTTTTTGGTCATGTAGTTTCAGAAGAAGGGTTGTCTGTGAATCCAGCTAAGATTGAAGCTGTAAATAATTGGAAGAGACCCAAGGCGATGACCGAGATAAAGAGTTTTGTTGGATTAGCTGGCTATTACCGGAGATTCATCAAGTATTTCTCTTGAATAGTAGCACCCTTGACTAAACTAACCATAAAGGACGTAAAGTTTATTTAGTCTAGTAAATGTGAAAAAGCATTCTAGAAGCTAAAACATTTATTGACCAATGCACCCGTGTAAGTTGTGCCGGATGGTAATCAAGATTTGGTGGTGTATACAAATGCATGTGGGATAAGATTAGGAGCTATGTTAATGCAAGGAGGTAAAGTGATTGCCTATGCTTCTTGATAGCTCAGACCACATGAGATTAAATATCCAACTCATGATTTAATGTTGGTAGTAGTGATCTTTGCTTTGAAGATGTGGAGACACTACCTCTTAGGAAAAAGACTCAAGTTGCTTACGGATCGTAAGTCATTGAGGTATTTATTCTCTCAAAAAGAGTTGAATATGAGATAGTAGAGATGGCTAGAGTTTTTAGTAGTGTATGTTTCAGTATTGAGTATGCGCCAAGGAAGGAAAATAAAGTGGCTGATGCACTTAGCAGAAAAGATCCAATTTGGTGTTAGCTATTTTGGCAGAATGGCAAGATTTAGAGGCATTGACTACTTATAGTGTGCAGTTTAGATCGACTGCTAGTTCTAGTCAGAGTACTGCTATATTGTCATGTTTAGAAGTTCGACCAGTATTGATTGAAAGGATTGCTTCTAAGCAGAGAGATGATCCCTTACTAGCCGAAAGGATTAGAAGATTGGAAGATGGAACTGAGATTGATGATTTAAAGGATTTTAGTCTTGATCAGAATGGACGGTTAAGAAAGAAGGGATGATTGTGGGTTCCAGATGTTGGTTACCTAAGGAAGGAAGTTCTTAGGAGATGTCATCGACCAAAGTTTACTATTTATCCTAGAGGAACTAAGATGTATTAGGATATGAAGAGGAGTTTCTTCTGGGAAGGTATGAAAGGGGATGTAGGCTTATGGGTAAAGCAATGTTTGAATTGCCAGCAAGTGAAAGCCAAGCATCAGAAGCCAAGTGGATTGCTTCAGCCTTTAGATATACCAGTTTGGAAATGGGATTCTATACCTACAGATTTTATTGATGGGCTGTCAAATCGTATAGGGAAAATGAGAGTATTTGGGTTATAGTGGATAGACTGACCAAAAGTGAACATTTTGTTCTCGTTAAGTCGACTAGAATGGCATCTGTATTGGCTAAGTGGTTTGTGAAGAACATTGTTAAACTACATGAGATTCCTAGTAGTACAGTCAGTGGTAGAGATATTTTGTTTACTAGTGAGTTCTGGAAGAGTATACAGAAAGTATTAGGTACCAAGCTTAAAATGAGTACCGATTATCACTCACAGACGGATGGGCAGACAAAGAGAGTCAATAAGGTACTATGAGATTTGCTAAGATCTTGTGTACTAGATTTTGGTGGGCCATGGGAAGGCCATTTGCAGTTAGTTGAGTTTTCCTATAATAACAGTTATTAGACTAGTACATGAATGGCACCTTTCGAAGCTTTATATGAAAGGCTGTACAAATCACCAGCATGTGGGTTGGAGACCAGAGACAGAGTGGCTCTTGGTCCAGATATGGTGAGAGAAGCCACGAAGAAAATTGAGTTGATCCGAGCAGAGTTGAAGGAGGCTCAGTCTAGACAGAAAAGTTACGTAGTTAAGAGGCGTAAGGATTTAGAGTTCTCAGTTGGAGATCAAGTTTTCATTAAGGTATCACCAATGAAGGGTGTGATACGATTTCGAAAGTCAGGGAAAATGGCACCTAGATATGTTGGACCATTCCCTATTATAGAGAGGATCGGAAAGCTTGTGTATGGGGTAGGGTTGCCGAGAAGTTTGGCAGGAGTCCATAATGTTTTTCATGTTTATTGTCTTAGGAAGTATGTGCATGATCCAGAGACTATTATTGCTCTGATTATATATGGATTTCTATACTTTTCCGCTGTGCAACACTATGGACCCTTGGCAATTCTTTCTTATTCCTCTTGTAATGAGATAATTGTTGAGTTTGGTCTTGTTTTATAAACTCTACGCCTTTGATGTATAACTCTGTGGATCTATTACTTGGTGATTTGTTCACATAGTTATTACCGTCTCTTCTGTTATATCTGTGATATTATATTTATCCATGCACTTTGAGATATACGATAGGTTATATGTTGTATTTGTTTCATTCCCAATCCTGATGATCATCCTATATCAACCAAACACGACTACATCACACGATTTTGATATTATTGGTGTCAGTTGTATAGGGCGGTCGTCATATTTGGTATTAGAGCTTTGCTTACACGATTAACCTTAATTGGTGTTGTGATCCAGTAGAGATAAGGAATGAGTTATCATCCTAGACTGGATCGAGAGCGTGTGTGTGTATATATATATATATATATATATATATATATATATATGAGAGAGAGAGCATACTTGTATATTTTGGTTTTCAAAGCTATGTAGTAATATATTATATAGTATAAGTCACATGCATACGAGCACCATAGACATGGTTTTCTTTATGAGAGATTGATAATTCTTGTTACATATTAAGAATGAGTTGGCATATAAGAAATATTATAAGGAATACTGCTTCAGTACTGAGAAAGAAGCAGGGTCAGGAGCTGCCACACCTGACTTTCAAGCGATGTTGGATGCTATAATGGCAACTATGATGAGGAATGTTCAGGCTATTGCTTCTGGTATAGCTGTTGGTAGAGGTGCTCTTATGCAAGCGCCTAGGGTTTATTTCACTAAGTTGAGTAAAGACTATTCTACTCTAGGAGGAAAACCACTTCATAAAAAAGAGTTAGCCATAGAAGTGCAGGATTGGTTAGATGCCTATGAGCACATCTTTAGTGATATGGATGTGGATAATGCTATGAACAGGAAGCTGGCCTCTAAACAGCTTCAAGGCGAACCATGAGTTGGTAAAACGTCATTACTATTACTACCTCTACAGATTAGTTTGCTTAGGACCAGTTCAAAACAAGGTTTGAAGAGAAGTTCATTCCAACTGCTCAGAAGTCAGTGCTATTTAGGAAGTTTGCTGATCTTAAGCAAGAAGAGATGTTAGTTTCTGATTATGCTATAGAGTTTGATGCTTTATCAAAGTATGAGATGTCATTCATCGACACTCCATCGAGGAAAAATGATAAATTCATCATTGGTCTAGATGATTACCTTAGAGAGAAGCTAGTAGATCACATTGATGAACCATTTGAGAAGCTTGTTGAAAAAACTCTTCATTGTGAGAATTTGTATTCTATGTCTAGGAAAGCCATTGTCATTTCTATTGAGAAGGAAGAACCAAAACCGCAATGAGGTGGTAGAGGTAAGAAAAAGTGGAATGGAAAGAGGAAGCAGTCTCAAGGGAAAAATGGCCAGAAGAAAGATAAGTTGAAACCTACTTGCTATGGATGCAAAGAGAAGGGTCATTTGATTAAAGATTGTAAAGTGGTTGAGAAGAAGAATGCTACAATTGTGATAAGCCTGGGCATTTAAAGAAGGATTGTTCGAAACCGATGAATGATAAACAGGTTGTGAAAGCATGCGCTTTGGACACTGTTCTGACTTTATTGAGTGCTCCCTCGACGAAGGAGAAGGAAAAGGAGTCGTTATTCAAGGTATGCTTTCCATTAAGGATGTTTCAATTCGTGTTTTGTTTGATATCGGGACTTCACATTCATTCATATGAGGTGACCTATTATATAGGTTGGGATTGAGACCCGAGATAGTAGACTGACCTTTGATTGTGACAGACCCTGTTGAAGCCTCTACTAGACTTTGCATGGTTTGTCGTGGCCTAGTATTATTGAGTCATGGATGCTCTTTTGTTTGTGGTTGCTTTGTCTTGAATTTTATTGGGTTCGAGATTATCTTGAGAATGGACTGGCTTAAGAAGTATGCAGCGATAGTGGATTACGAGAAGATATTGGTGACAATTAGAGATGTGGAAGGGTGGACGGTAATGACTGGCTGCCTATTAGAGGATGGAGTGATGGTTAGCTATCTATATTCGCTTCAAGTTCCACATGAGGGGTTGTCATTTGTGCCTATTGCTAAAGAGTATCCTGATGTATTTGAGGAAGTGACCAAATTGCGGCCACATAGAGAGATTGAGTTATGGATAGAATTAGCAAAGGAAACTAGACCTATAGTTGTGCCTTTGAGGCATATAGCATCCAAAGAGAGGAAGGAATTAGAGGTGCAAGTGGATGACCTACTAAGGAAAGAGTTCATTCGAAGGAGTATATTTGAGTGAGGTGCGCCTGTAGTATTCACGACTAAGGCGAATGGCTCTTTGAGGTTGTGTATGGGTTATCGTGAGCTGAATAAAGTGATGTAGAAGAACAAGTATCCACCCACAGGTATTGATGACTTATTTGATCAGCTTCGTGGTGCGAAGGTGTTCTCTCAAATGGATTTGGCAATGGGATTTCACCAGCTTAGAGCAGCGAAGGAGAATGTGCCTATTACAGCGTTTCGTTCACTATCGAGTTTTTATGAGTGGTTGGTTATGTCATTTGGATTGACCAACGCTCCGGCATACTTTATGGATCTCATGAATTGGGTTTTCAAAGACCAGTTGAACAAGTTCATACTTGTGTTCATGGATGATATTCTGATCTATTCCAGAACCGAAGAGGAACACAATACACGTTTAAGGGTTGTGCTAGAGGTGTTAAGAAAGCTCAAGTTGAGAGCGAAGTTTTTAAAGTGTCACTTCTAGAAAAGAGAAGTGAGATTCTTGGGTCATGTCATTTCTAGACAGGGTATAGTAGTAGATCCTGCGAAAGTAGCAGTCGTCTAAGATTGGGACCAGCCCAAGAATGCTATAGACGTGAGGGGTTTCCTAGGATTGGCTAGGTACTATAGACACTTGATTAGGAACTTCTCAAAGATAGCAGCACCGTTGACCAATTTAACAAAGAAGAATCAGGCTTTGTATGGGATGTAAAGTGTGAGCATGCATTTGCGATTCCGAAGGAGAGGTTGACAAGTGCAATAGTGTTGACCATTCAAGTGGAAATGAGGAGTTGATAGCATATACAGATGATTGTGGTACTAGATTAGGTGCGGTGTGATGTAAAAGGGAAAAGTGATCACCTACGCTAGTCGGCAGCTAAAGCCGCATAAAAGGAATTATCCGACTCATGATTTTTTTAAGGAAGAAGATTGTGTAGTGCGAGTCTACACACTTGATTAGATAATAATATAGCTATAATATAGTTCCGGCCAACATGCTTGACGGTAGCCAACATTGACTAGGTAATGTAGAAATAAATACAACGCAACATCGACAAACTTTAAATAAAAAGAAGGAAGAAGTAGCAAAATAAAGCATCACAACCCCAACCCCATGCATGCAACAACTCCAACCATATAAACCAAAATGAGCTGCTCGACCAAGTTGACAGAAGCTGGTATAAGGGCTTCACAATGGACGAGTAAAGACACGACGGGCAGATGGGCCAGCCTTACCACTATCTGGAATCTTCGAACTTCCTACATATTCAGTGTCATATTTCGCAGGGGAAATGCTTAGATGCAAAGGAGACAAAGCTCACATACCTGTCCAAGAGTAGAAAAAATAAGTAATCTTATAGCAAATTTTTAGTTTGGATTGCAAAGCGTTCTTGAAACAGTGCAAATTCCTCTCCTGCCAAATAGCCCAGCCGAAGGCCGCAATGAAGCAATCTAAGTCCGAGTGGGGGTAGAATTTTGTCAGTGGTCATAATAGGAGGAGATAGCAGGGATATGGCTAAGCAGATGCATGCTAGAAGTCGCCCAAACATAGAAGGAGAAGTCACTATCAAAGAAGAGGCGTTGGATTGATTCATTATTAGCGGAGTAAAGGACACACACAGGATCAATCAGGATGCCCTTGTGAACAAGTCTGTCTTTAGTGTTAGCTATGTCTAGAGTAAGGATCCACATGAAGAACGAGCATGAGGAGGGATTTTGCATTTCCAGAGTCTAAGGAAAGAGAACAATCTACCCAAACTGGTAAGGGCTAGGTAGCACAATGAAACCAAGAAAGGTTTCGCAGAGGTCAGACCCCAATTGAAGCTGTTAGAGGATGATGAATGGTGGATGGACTGAAGGATGCGCAGAATTTGGAGGAGTTGAGTGAGGAAAAAGCCAAAGATAGCGAGATCAGAAGAGAACCAATGGATACCAAGGGAGATGGCTTTGGAAATAGATAGTGTGATGACCCACAAATTGGTACCCTTTGAATCGACAATAAACAACATATGTCCAACCCAAAAAGCACAGAATGACGGAAAGTCAAGAGAAAGAAAGAAGAGAGAGGAAAAGAAGAGAAGAAAGAGAGAAGAAGAAAACTAAACATAACAATACAAAATCTGACATCGCAGTGGAATAACATATAATATAGATTAATAACCTTTACAAAACAAAATTTGTAATATCATATACATCAATCAGAGTTCAACAATCAATCACTAATCATCAGCCTGGACAGTTATAGTAACCTGTCCTTACAATTGCTGATAATTTAAATAACAAAGCAGCGGAAAATAAACATATACGGGAATACGATCTGAAGGCTTCCAGCTCTCCTGCTGAAGCTTTAAAGCACCAACTCTAAACCTGAAAATATACTCGGTCTGACCCGAGCATTGAAAGGGGAGAACACCCGGATCAGTCTGGTAAACCAGCGTGAGAAAATATACTCAACTGAACTTATTTTAAATTTATGAAAGCGTTATTTTATCAAAAGAAAGGTATCTCGTAAGACACGCCCACACATAAACACGGACGGTTTTTACCTTACGAAAACCAAAACCTTTCATATCAAATCATGTTATATTATACTAGTGTCTAATATACAAATAATAATTAAAATAGCCGAAATTGTTACCATTATTAAATTCCAGCATACTAGGCTCTACAAACAAAATGGCAGGCACGTAGTGGAGTTTGGATTTCCATTCAAATGACCAGGTGAAGGGACTACCTTCTGGCAGTACATCTCTAGAGGAATGTACCGAGGACCATCACAAAGGATCCTCTACCAACACAAGACCGGCCTACCTCTATAACTAGGTAGTACCAAATATATCATCCCTTGGTCGTTACCGACCTTTCCGAGGGCCTTCATAGCATACAAACCACATTAATTTACATCCCGAACGTCATAGCGGGAAGAAATATATCTAGAAGGGGATGATCATATCCTAATTGGGAATGACCCACTTAGCCCTGCTACATCTAACCATGTTTTGATCATTTCCGGTGGATGAGGTCTGAGGTAACGGTTACCTTTCACATATCACATATCACATCACTTTGAATGCCACATTGCCATTTCCGTTGACTACTAATTGCCTTCCACAAAAATACAACCATTGAGCTCGTATGTCTCAAGGAGGGTGTTAAGCTAAGAGAAGTTGCCTTCTCTGCCACCAACAGATGTACGTTTGTAAAAACCAATGTACGTAATCTTAGAAATGCAATGTCAGACACTCGTCCATACAAGTTATCCAGGAACAGGACAAACCGAAGGTACTTTCCTACCACATCCTATCGGGAAATCCCTAGGATTAGTAGCGAATAGTCCTTGCATTGGATATTTCATAACGAAGAGACTACTGCTACTATATGCATATTGGGATTTTAACCCCAAACGATCAGCAAGCAGTCCTTCACAGTGAAACTCCTAAATATCAATATCATCGATAACCTACACAGTCGAACGCATATACGTTGGTCCGAAGTGGTTTTCAGATAAATCTGATCCCGGTCTCTTCGCACCAACAACGGAAAAGCATTTCTCAACCTCACACAGAAACTAATTCTCATAGACTTATCACGTCTCCAACTTTCAACTTGTTATCCTTCGGCCAAGAAGGAAGCTCGATAGATTGGAGTAATCACTCCGCACAACACGAATCAACATTCTCAACACAAATGATAATCAAGCCTACAGACGGTTACGTACTAAGTGTAGGACTAACTAGTTCTCACATCAAGTCGAGGAACTAAAATGGCCAAATTTGACAGTCAGTTATTTAACTATCAAAGCAAACAACAATTATCTAGCACCAAAAGCAATCATTAGGCCCTTTTAATTAATCTTTTATTAATTAAATCACTTTCCAAATATTCACTTCAAAATATCTTTAAAAAGATATATTCTCAAAACCATTTCAATATTTCACTATTTGGAAAATATTTCCACATACTTATTTCAATAATAAGTGAATTCACAATTTATTTTATTTTCAAACCATTCAAACTCCATTTTTTAATATCACTTTCCAAAACATTCATTTTATTTAAAAGGATTATTCACTGTTCAAAATCATGAATATAATTCTCTTACCAAATTCATTATTTCTACACATTTAATTTAAAGGATTGTCCACTGTCCAAATCATGAATATAATTCCTTTAATAAACTTTCATATTTAACTTATCAAAATAAATTGATTTCAAATTTATAAAACAATGTTTATAAATTCCATTTATATTCTATAAACTTCCATATACAAAATTCCTTTACTAACAAATTCCATTTATATCTCAAAATCCAATTATAAGTTAATTTACTTATAAAACTCTTTATTTACAAATTCATTTCTTTTATAACTTCATAAATTTATAAATCTTATTTACTTATAAGATTCAATTATAACCTCATTTTAAACACTTATAAAGCTCGTCTATAATTCCATTACTTTTATTTATAAAATACCAATTTTATAAATCTTATACATAAACCGTTTATAATAAATTCAAAATTCTCAATTTTAACTTATTTTACACAATAGTTAACTTCATTTTTCAAAAGTCATATTTTGATTCCATTTAAATAAACTTCTTCTTTTAATAATTTACAAATCATTGTTAAAACTTATATAACTTCAAAAATCACTTAAACAGCCTTTTTAATTTGAAATCATCATTTTAATATTTTTAAATTTCCAAAAATATAGCCCAATGTTGCAACATCACTAAATAAGGTGATTCACATCGATAACAACAACCATGGTATCCAACACAACAAAAATCACATGATAACAACATATATAACAATATCTGTAAATAAAAATCAACACTGGTGAGGAATCCAGTTGGATCCCTCCAACCTGTCACCTGCAATAAATATGCATATGAGAAAATATGTACAATGTCCACTTTGAGGCAGACGTGCGTACAAAGAGTCATCCGCTCATACACGGAAACGTATAGGGTCTCATCGCTAAAATATGCGGGAATAAATCCAAATACCAATATATATATATATATATAATATACATCCAAATCATCATCAATCAGCATAAAATAAATTTATTTTCACTTATATAAAAATATAAGCGAGACAAAAAAAGTGAGCTGTACTCACTTTGATTCCAATAGCCGTTGCAGCTTTTTATTTCGAATAAAATTAAATGGACGTTTAATTTTATCCAAAATTCCTAGCAACTCCAAATCAATCCAAACCAGCTTTATCGCATAGTGTTCGCGAATATGAACCCAATGCAACTTGTTTCGTTCGATTTCGACCTCGTATGTAAAAGGTATACAATTTTAAAGATTACACGAATTTATATATAAATTTGTTTACAATTTTTTTATATTTTATTTGAATCTGGGCCACACGTTGGATAGATCATGGCCACACTTTCCCCTTTCTTCTTCACAAATGCGTTCACAGGCAACAGTCGTGCCTTCAAACCCATAGTCGTCGTTTGTTCATCCATTTATCTCGACCAAATCACTCGCTTAAATTCGATCAGAGACCATCGTTTGAAATGCCAACAGAAGCTCCACCTCTGGCTATTGGTCTGGTCAAGATTGGCCCTACCTTTGCTTGGAAACGAGTGCACAAACTCAAGGCATACACGGCCAAAATCTGCATCCAAACGACGATGATAATGAAAACCCACCGTTGGATTAATAGAGCTCATCGATCTCCACAACTTTGTAGTTGAAAGTATTTCGTAATTGTTTACGGATTGAGGGGAAATGATGGAAGATATTCCGTGCTCTTTAGGCCATTGAATATTAGTGGCGGCTGGCCTTCTATTAGGGTTAGGGTTTGGGTATGGGGGTCCTTATATAGGCACATTTTAAAACACTATTCATCCGAATATTTTTCGATCTCCAAACGAAGCGTGCCGCCAGGCATTTATAATGTTTTACCCCTATTTCGAACACAATGGAATATATACTGGGAGCCAATTCTATCATATTTGGAAGGTAGGTTTTCGAATCGAATTATTTTAATTAAATTTACTTAAATAAATTTCTACACGTTTCAACTTCGCATGACCAAACCGTAAGTCCGATTGACACGAAATTTAAAATCATATAATAATTCACTATTACGAATCCAATGAAACTAGTTTCGTCGAAATCGAAGACAATATCAAAAATGACTATTTTTACACGTTAATTAAATATTAAAATTTCCAATTTCTATAAATCGCTTTTAATTCAATTTTAAAAGTTCCCTAACTCCATTCTAATTCAAATAGAATTTAAGTCAACTTTATAAATCATTTTAATTCACATTAATTTCAAATTCCAATTATTTACACAATTTCAAATATTAACTTAACAATTTAATTATCCAAATAAATTATTATATTCAAAATATAAGTTATTTAACTTTTAAAATTAACTTGTGAATATTTAAAATCAATTAAATATCTGAATTTCGAATGACTGAAATTCTGGGTAGTTACAGATAAGGATTTGTTGGAGACCACCGAGAAGAGGTTAGGGAATGAAGTGGACGAGGGGGAGTCATTAAACCAAGAGTCACGCCAGAGAGAGCAGGAATGTCCATTCCTAATTTGGACTTGAAAAAGGTGGAAAATCCATGGGATGGAATAAAGGATGCCAACCCTAAAAGGAGAAGGGTGGTTAGTAGGCGTAGAGAGGAGGATACAGAAGGGGTTGGAGTCATAATGCTTAGCCAGAATCCAGGACTTCTAGAGAGGAGTATCAAAGGAGAGACAACGTCAAATCCATTTGGAAAGAAGCGCCAGGTTGAAGTAGAACAAGTAGGGAATATCTAGACCACCTTAAGACACATATTTACAAATAATTGTCCAACTAACTAAATTCTTACCTCGCATTCCATGCCATAGGAAGGACCAATGAAGTTTGTTAATAGCTGAAATAACCCATCTAGGAATTCGGTGAAACAAAATCCAATAGGTGGGGAAAGCAGAAAGGACAGATTCAATCAAAATTAAATGATCTGCTATAGTGAGGGAAGAGGCTTTCTAGGTAGCTAAATTCGAGGATACTTTGGATATAAGCGGGAGGCAATCAGATCGAATCAATTTCGTAGGATGGATAGGGATCCCAAGGTAAGAGATGGGGAACTGGTCAATAACATAGTTGAGAGTGTTGGCAACATGAGGCCCAAGATGGTCAGCACTCCTAGCACAGTGAGTCTGCTCTTGGAGAAGTTAATGGAAAGGCCTAAAATAAATTCAAAAACATACAACAGAACCTTAAGGCAGTGGATATGACCCGGGGCAGGCGAGGAGAATAGAAACGTGTCATTAGCGAATTGAATATTGGAAAAGGAAACACTCAAGTTCGGAAGACTGATCCTAGAAAGCAAGTTGTGAGAGATAGCCAATTTGTTCATATGATTAAAAACATCAGCAACAAGGACAAAAAGCAGAGGCAAGAGGGGGTCACCTTAATGTAAGCCTCGGGCAGATTTGATGTGACCTCTACTCACCCCATTGACAGAGATGGAGGACATCCTGGAGGTAAGAATATGAAGAATCCAATCAACCCAGCAAGCAGAAAATCCATGGTGGGACATCGGGTCATGGATGAAATGCCAACTGACAGAGTCAAAAGCCTTGGAAAAATCTAGTTTCAAGAGCACTCCAGGGTTAGAGGTCCAATGGCAGTGAGAGACAACTTCCAAGGTTGCGGTTACATAGTTTAGGATATTACGACCAAGAATATCCACTCCTCCCCAACCAACTGGGAGATCGAACTTTGAAGGCAGGCTGCTAACACTTTAGTAATGAGCTGGAAAGTGGTAACTTGGAGACTAATAGGGCGGAAATCCGAAAGTTAATTGGCACCAGACTTCTTAGGAAGCATGATCACATTAGCATAGTTAATTCTGGAAATAGAGGATGGGTTAGAGTAGAATTCTGATAAAGTAAGAATTTCACAACGAATAAGGTTCCATAAGCGCTTGAAGAATAAGGGGCTGAAGCTATCAGGGCTAGGGGATTTGTCATCTTCCATCTCATGGAGGGCAGCCGGGATTTCGGCTTTAGATAAAGGATTATCGAGGTGGATGGGGGAAGGATTAGAGTAAAGCACATTCCAAGCAATAGGAGGAGATAGAGTAGGGGCACAATCAAGAAGCTGCCGAAAGTGCCAGGTAAAGAGCATGTTAAGGCCAGACTGTTCCTGGAAGGAGTGCTCTTCATATTGGATTTCAAAAATAAGGTTCGCTCTCTTTCTTCCATTAGCAAATCAACGAAAATAAGTCGTATTGTGTCATCGTCAGTCAACCACTTATAATTTGATCTTTGCTTCCACCCAATTTCTTCTTGCTTGAGTAGTCTGTCCAACTCAGATTCAAGGGAATGGAATAGAGCGGATTCTAAAGTAGATAGGGAAGAGGATTCCTCTTTGATGTTGAGGTAAAGGATGACATCTTGGGTAAAGGTGATATTGAATCTGAGAGATCCTCAAATAGATCCGAACCAAAGGCAGATTAGCTTGCGAAGAGAAATAAGTTTAGCAACCACTGTGGCAAAGGCAGACTGTTGAGAGGGAGTGCCGGACCAAGCGGTCTTAATGAAGTCTTCAAATCCAAGCTCCAACAGCCATAGCCTCTCGAATATAAAAGAAGATTTGGGGGGTGACAAGTGCCAGAGTCCAGGAGGATAGGGCAATGATCTAATAGGATAGTAGGGAGGCCATGGACAAATGAGAGCGAGTGAGCATCATCCCATGCTGAATTGAAAAGAAAGCGATCGAGTTTGAAGAGGGTGGGAGTAGAGCGACAATTGCTCCAAGTGAAATGATGATTAGATATAAGAGGGTCAAACGGGGCGCAAGAATTTATGAATTCATTAAAGGCTAATGAATCAGGGCCATGGTACCCATACGAATTATGCTTAGAATTATCGCCGGTGATATTAAAGTCTCCCCCAAGGATCCAAGGACCAAAAGAGAAACTAACAACTTCAAAGTAATTAGACCACAGAGTGAGTCTCTCCTGACTATTATGAGGATTGTAAATATTTGAAAAGAAATAGATGACTCCCAAAAGGATGAATTTCAAAGCAACATGAAGAACCGATGAGTGTTTAATGATTTGGGAGAGTGACCATAGAGATTCATTCCAGCCACTCAAGATGATAGAGAAGGGTCAACTAATTTGGATTTTTGGATGAAAAGGATATCAAGGTGTAAAGGAGATAAAATATGATGGATAAAGCTACGTTTATCAGGGTTCCCCAAGCCCCTAACATACCATGAAAGAGTCTTCATGAGGAAAAGGACAGACTCTCCTTTTCCAATGCTTGCATGGCCGAATAATGTTCGGTCAATAAATCAATTCCCATGAAACGTGAAATCTTTTTGTTTAAAGTGGAGTTAGCTGAAGTAAAAATAGCAAGTTGAATAACACTCCCAGAGGCGGGAGGTGTGGATCCAGCATTACAAGGCAGCAGGCGAGCACTACGTCTAACTGCAGTGGTAGAGAAAGCTGGGAGGGGCTGCTGCGGGGAGGACTCAAGTGCAGTTTGAACAGGGGTAAAAGCCTCCAGGTTGAACTCCGCCAGGAGATCTTGCTAGGGGAGGTCAAACAGTGGGGGGGGGGGAGGAAGGTAAAACAGGGAGGTGAGGGGCGGAAAGATCAACATCATCCAGCGGGTCCCATCTAGGTTTAGGGGGAGCTGACCAATGGCCCTATCCTCTTGGGCCAACAACTTCGAAAGATAAATCAACATTGGAGGTGGGTTATGAGCCACTGGAAGAGCAACGACGGCGACATCAGCCAGTTTAACTTCAATGATCATAGCATCAAATCTAGGATCTGAATGGGAGGAATCAAGGGATGAGGGAGGGAGGTAAAGTGGCTCATAGAGATTTTTCCAAGCACTAGTGAAATCATCCCCAAGCAATAGGTCGGTGGGGTCTAGGAGAGGATGAACATGAGCCCAATGCTCCACTGAAAGCTTATAGTCGATATTTTTCACCGCAACAATGAACGTACATGGGAGGACTACGACTTTATCAAGGCTCATCTGAGCGAATACGAAATGGTAGTCTGCTAGGACCCACTCACAAGTGTCAAAGTCCACAAAAAGGACAAGGGGGTGGAGCAATGTAGAAAGGATGATGTTTGAGCAGCGAACATTCTCCTGTACCCCCTTTATACGGACCCAAGAAGGGGGCCAGTATTCCCTGACGTAGGCGTCCAACGCAGGAGTCTACTGAGCAATGTAGAGCAACCCACCTGCTAATAATGAATGGCGATTAGTAGCCTGGATCAGGAGGTCAGTGGATGGAAAGCGGATAAGGAAACTACGGTCAGAATGAAGGGAAATCTCCTGATCATCGGTGTTAAAGTTGGCGGCTAGGGTGAGATGAACCAATTCCATGTTCCAATAACCTGCAATAATGGTGGTTGATGTGCACGTAAATGTGCATATTTTTACTTTTATATTTTATCGAATTTAATTAAATAAATGATCATATAGAGTATTTTAACATTTTAAACCAAAATTCAAATTAATTTTAAATCATCAATTATTCATCTTCACATAGGGGCAAAATGGTCATTTTTGTGTATGAATTAATTTGAGAATTTTTATTTGTGGATTTTATTTTTATTTGTAGAAATTTGAATGGAATTATGAAGAGGTCTACATGAAAATATGCATGCACAAGTGAAGACAAGCAAATGAAGAAATAAATAATTCATTTCATGAAACATGAGGACCCTACCTATGCACTTACCATGACGTACAAATTAGGAGCTAATGCACATGCTAATGACCATTAAAGTTTCATGCACATTTAAATGGAGGATTATCTCATGCTAATGATAACTTGGTGGTCAACACTTGCTAAGAGGGTAGTTTGGGTAGTTCCCAAAAAATTGGATTAAGGTTTCATACAAGTATAAATACTCCTTATGTTCATGTAAGTAGTCTCTTCCTCTTAGCCTCTTCTTAGTTAGTTTAGTTGGAGGCTCACAAACAAAAACTCTTCTTTCTTTTCATGGCTACTTGGTCATTTCTTTCATGTAACTTTCTTTTTTATGCAAATTTTAATTCATGCTCTTTTCTACTTACATGCTCTCTTTCTTCTTATGTTAGTAGTGTAGTTTCATTTCTTATGCAAGTAGATTAGTTTTTATTTCATTTTAATTAGCTCTCTTTTTACTTTGCTCTCTTTTTTCTCTTCTTTTTGTTTAATGTTGCATTCCACATTTGTTGATATGATAACAAATATGAGAGGCTAAACCCCTTCAATTTATGGGTAATGAAGCTCTCTTAATCATGTAGATTCAAAATTTTGATCATTTATGTTCTCTTTTTGTGCTTAATGTAAATGTTTAAATGTGTTAACTTGTTGTTTTAGCTTTAAATTTGATAGCCTATATTATTGACACCAAATAGGCTATGCTTAAACAAACAACAAACACAAATTACCTCTTCATCTACATATGATGTGAGTAATGAAGTGATTTTAAAATTAAAATTTGATGGCCAATCTTTCTATCAATAGTTAATAGGACATGCTTAGAATAGATTTTATTTTCAAGTTCATTGTCAATTTTCATGAGAGTTAAAAGAGATTTAGTGGTTGTGTTATAGATTGATGGTTTATATTGGGCTAATTAATAGCACAAATATTCCATACTTATGATAAGCACATCAACTAATTTCACTAATGACCAAAAGAGAGATCATAATTTCAATTTGCTGATTTATGTGATCATGAGAAAGAAATTACCAAAAAATTGCCTTCAAACTCTCATATTTTTATCCATTTTCTTTTGCTAGTTTTTCTACATTTTTTTAGCTTAAAACACAATTTCAAATCTTGGTTTAATTTGATTGAATAGAAATTTTAAAAATCTAAACAATTCCCTACGGATCGACCTGTACTCACCACGTACTAAAATTGTACACCGTGCACTTGCAGTTATTTTTAATTTAAATTCAATCAGCTATTTTCTAACTCGATAGAGAATTGGCTGGCACGAACAAGTTTTTGACGTCGTTGCCAGGGAATTGATTTGATTTGATTTTCTATTCTTCGAATTATTGTTTTTTAATTTTTGTGTGTGTTTGTTTTGTGTGTTAGTTTTCTATTTAAAAAAAATTGTGTTGTATGTGTTGTTTGATTTTTGTTTGCATTTTGTTTATGTGTTTGTTGTTGTTTTCTAGTTGTTTTTTTCATTTGCATTTCATATTAAAAAAACATATACAATTCAAAATAAAAAAAAAGATTCATTTCATTTTCTCTTCACCACACTTCTACATTTCATATTTTTTACATTACATTCATATTTCATTCTTCATATTTCTACACTACAAATTTACTCTACATTTCATATTTGACATTTCTCTATCCTCTGTTTTCACACTGCCTTCTTACCTTGCCTCTGCCTACATCACTGTTGCCACAAACAGTTTCCCCACATAACCGAACAAGTCACAACTACCCTGCCATCTTCCTGCCTGCTCCACCTACCACTCCACTCTTCCCTTCACATCAACCATACTGCTCCACCTAAAATATCACACCACAAACAACCTGCCTCTACACATCCCTCTGTGCACTACTGACACTTCAAGAAAACCCCCTTCCATAACATACTTCTACTCCAAATTGCAAAACAAACTGCTTGCCTCCAGCCAACTGAACTACCCTTCCATCTCTGCACTGTTAACTCCAAATTTACATTCAACTGACAATCATTCACCATTTCCCTTCCATCTCTGCACTGTTCTGACTACTATTGACTGTACAGACTTCCACCCTGACCATCACTGCTGCAGTTCTATAAAACATTTCCTCCATCTCTGTACACATCTCACTGCTTTTCACCAGCTCAACAAACTTACTTGCATACTTCCCACCGATCAACACTCCACTGTCATATCCATACAAAAACTGCCATCACTCTACAAACAACATCCCCTGCCATCAAATTCTGAACATCTTACATCCCCTCTGCCTTAACATTCAACACTAAAACACCACACTGTCAGACAAACCACCTCTTCCCATATTTACAACTACTTCAACTGTACACACACTCTGCCTTGTACTCGCATAACAACACTTCAAAACCCATTCTCACTTGCCTCTACCTGTTCATCCATACACAATCACAATTCCCCCTGCACATAACTTTGCACTACAAATCTAACTACTACTCACAAACTCACTCCACTGCAGTTGTCATTGCAACTTCACTACTTACTCTCTGTGCAACTTCGTTCACAAGCAACATTATCCTCACCCCTAACCACCACTGCCTAATACCATAACTTCAACACACCAATCGCTAATAACCGCAACCAATCACGGCCTTGACCTTAAAATTGCCACGACAATCCCCTAACCTCTTCTGTCAACAACTCGCGAAAATCCCCTAGAACTCGAACTAAACCCAAAACAGTCGCCGCGACCAGCAAACTCCGCCCACAACCCATCTTCCCAATTCACATCACCATCCCCAAAATCGCACTCCAGACCCAAGCACCCCGAACAACGCGTCCATCACCAATCCCTCCTGGAATCGCTAAATTGTTCTATCTACCCCTCGAATTGCTAAATTGATTTAGAAAAGTCGACTTGGAAAAGTTGATTTGGAAAAGTCGAATTATTTTGTATCTGAAAGCATCACCTTCTGTATTGGTGAAGTAGTTTTTTTCAAAAAGAACGAAAATAAAATTTTTGATATTGAGCTGAGTTTTTAGACTTAGTGAAAGTTTTTAGCTTGTTTACTTTTGTTTTAATTTCTTTAGTTTAGTTTGTACAAGTAAAAAAATAAAAAAAGGGGTTTGCTTAATTTGTTTTTTTCTTTGTTTTTAGTTTTGTTTCATCCTTTAAAAAGAAAAAAACATTTAAATTTGTTTTGTTTTGTTTTAAATTGTTTTAAGTGCCATTCTTATATATTTTAAATTTTTTTTTGTATATATATCTTGGTTCACTCCTTTTCAGGTTGCCAAAGCAAATTAAAAGGAAGAACCATTTATCAAAGATAATCGCTTTGCTTTGCTTGCTTGCATAAAAAAATGCCGCTAAAAAGAATTTATTGCTAATAATTCTGCATGCTCTGTTATCATGCTTTCATCTCTAGTTTTATTTTATTTGCATTGTTGGTTGCCTGCATTTGCATTGATAAAAAAAATTTCAAAAAAGCAAAAGCAAACTTCGTTTTAGTTGCATTGTTAATTCACGTTTAATTTTTGCTTTGCATTCATCTCATCTTGTTTTATTTTCTAAGGGAAATACCCCAATTCACATAAGGTGAGGATTTCATCACCCTTTTCTTAGCCCACAAATTCCATTTCATCGTAGAATTTGACTAATAATAACGGTTAGACATTCGACTCCAGGGTGTCATGAGCTCACATAGGGCTTAATTGTATTTTGACAATTGTCTTCTTTGTAACAATTTTATTTCTTGATATTTAGGCTATGACAGAGCAATAACTAGCTATAAAATTTACTGTGATTCGTAAATATTATACTAGTTATTCCTCTGAAGGTACTTAAACCTTCAGTTGCATTGCTACGGTGATTCGTGGTACACTGATAACTCCTGCCCATTACTTGGCTAAGAAATATTTTTGTTGGTTTAAGACAAAATGTGATTATACAATTTTGGGTTTACTAAGGACATAAAATTTGTAATTAAGTCCTTTGCATTCATTTAGTTGCTTTAGTTCATGCATACTTAAAATAAAAATCCAAAATCCAAAACTAAAAAATTGTAAATATTTCTTAACCTAGTTTTTTTTAAATCCTTTGAAGTTTTTCAATCAAAAATAAAAATCCAAAAAAATAAAACTTTGAGTTATTTTTTTTCAAAAAAGCAAAAATACAAAAAAAAACCTATTCAAAAACAAAAAAAATTAAAAATCCAAAAACAAAACAAAATGCAAATTTCCTTTTTTTAGGAAAAATAAATTCTCCTTTGTGAATAATTTCTTTTATAAAGAAAATACAAAACCAAAAAACACAAAATTCCTTTTTCAAAAATAAATTCCTTTTGGTAAATAGTTTTCTACTGTAAAAAAAACAAAAAACAAACCTTATTGAAAATGTTGGAATTTCCCTATGAATTTTACAATAGTTGTGAAAATCAATATAATTCATATAATTTCACACCAAATTCTTATGAATATTTTAATGACAACTATTGTTTAAACAATTTGAATTTCGAACAACAAGATTTTCAAAACGATGACCAACCCTCAACTCTTGAAAATAGCATTGAAATGATTTCGTCTTTACTTGTACTCTCTACATAACAAAATCAAAGGATAAATGATTTGTGTAATTCATATTTGAGCAATAATTCAAGTCAAGGATTTCAAAATAATCAAAATTAGAATTCACTTCAAAATTCAAATGATTTCCATTATAACTCATGCCAATACAATTTTGAACTCCAAAATGAACTTCAAAATCAAAAATGAAAATGTAAACCACTTTTCAAATAATTTTTGGCAATGAGAATAATCTCGATTATAGTGCAATGGAGAATTTTTGTTCTCAACAAGTTCTAGGTGAAAATTTTCAAGTTAATAATTATAAATTTTATTTGTTGAGCAAATGGAAGATATTTACAATGAACACACGAATTTGTTATTTGAAACGTATATAAAACAACGTGAGCCACAAAATCAAATCCCAACATGTGACGAGTAAAGTGATAATCCACCTTTTACCACAATTGACGATTTTCAAATAACAACTTTTGAAACTGAAAACGACAATCTTAATGAAGTTGTTGAAAAAACGGTAATTGAATTTGATTTCAATTCTTTGAGGGTGAGAAACTCGATTTGAAATTCGATCTTCCTTTTCCCGATTTTGAAAATTTGAATACAACTTTGGATTTTGAACTTGATATATGCAATGAAGTTGTTGATAACTCAACAAAGGAAGACGAATTTAGTGAACACGAATTTTATGGACTTTTCGAAGATGATTTGTTGAATTTTGAAGGGGAATATTTAAATCACCATATTGATTTTAAAATCGATAATTCTGAAGAAGTTTTCAACGATAAGCTTGACTCTCAATTTGGTGAAAATAAACTTGAATTTCAGTCAATTGTCATATCTACCCTAAAAATCAATGAAAATAAAACAACTCACATGATTTTTAATAAACAACATTCGTTTTTGCAAATCAACATTCAACTTTGAAAACTAAAATGACTAAAATTTCTTGACAATAACCAAAACTTATATTTAACTTATTCGTGTCGATTTAAAAGTAAATCATCCATTTGTAAATATTTTCAAAAACTTGCATTCATCTCTTTGTAAATAAATCTTGCATTTTGTAAATTTTTATATTGCATTTGGATTTTGTGGGTAGTATCCGCTGAAAACCTTCATGAGACAACACTCGTCCTACTAGGCACACCTAGAGGTTTAAAGGCTTGTTGCATACACTGAATGCAATCGTGTTTCCTACGAAAATGGATTTATCTTAGTTTTTCTATATTCGAGGATGAATAAAAAGATTAGTGTGGGGGTATTTGATGTGCAGGTAAATGTGCATATTTTTACTTTCATATTTTATCGAATTTAATTAAATAAATGATCACATAGGGTATTTTAACATGTTTAAACCAAAATTCAAATTAATTTCAAATCATCAATTATTCATCTTCACATATGGGCAAAATGGTCATTTTGTATATGAATTAATTTGAGAATATTTATTTGTGGATTTTATTCTTATTTGTAGGAATTTGAATGGAATTATGAAGAGGTCTACATGAAAATATGCATGCACAAGTGAAGACAAGCAAATGAAAATGGAAATAATTCATCTAATGAAACATGGTGGACCCCACCTACCCAGCTACCATGATGTAGAAATTAGGAGCTAATGCACATGCTAATGGCCATTAAAGTTTCATGCATATTTAAATGGAGGATTATCTCATGCTAATGATAACTTGCTAAGAGGGTAGTTTGGGTAGTTCCCAAAAAATTGGATTAGGGTTTCATACATGTATAAATATCCCTTATGTTCATGTAAGTAGTCTCTTCCTTTTAGCCTCTTCTTAGTTAGTTTAGTTGGAGGCTCACAAATGAAAACTCTTCTTTCTTTTTATGGTTACTTAGCCATTTCTTTCATGTAACTTTCTTTTTTATGCAAATTTTAATTCTTGCTCTTTTCTACTTACATGCTTTCTTTCTTCTTATGTTAGTAGTGTAGTTTCATTTCTTATGTAAGTAGATTAGTTTTTATTTCATTTTAATTGGCTCTCTTTTTACCTTGCTCTCTTTTTTCTCTTGTTTTTGTTTCATGTTGCATTCCACATTTGTTGATATGATAACAAATATGGGAGGCTAAACCCATTTAATTTAGGGGTAATGAAGCTCTCTTAATCATGTAGATTCAATATTTTGATCATTCATGTTCTCATTTTGTGCTTAATGTAAATGTTTGAATGGGTTAACTTGTTGCTTTAGCTTTGAATTTGATAGCCTATATTGTTAACACCAAATAGGCTATGCTTAAACAAACAACAAACACAAATTACCTCTTCATCTACATGTAATAAAGTGATTTTAAAATCAAAATTTGACGGTCTATCTTTCTAATCAATAGTTAATAGGCCATGCTTAGAATAGATTTTATTTTCAAGTTCATTGTCAATTTTCATGAGAGTTAAAAGTGATTTAGTGGTTGTTTTTTAGTTTGATGGTTTATATTGGGCTAATTAATAGCACAAATATTACATACTTATGATAAGCACATCAACCAATTTCACTAATGACCAAAAGAGAGATCATAATTTTATTTTGTTGATTTATGTGATCATGAGAAGGAAATTACCTCTAAATTACCTTCAAACTCTCATATTTTTATCTATTTTCTTTTGCTAGTTTTTCTACATTTTTTTAGCTTAAAACACAACTTCAAATCTTGGTTTAATTTGACTGAATAGAAATTTTAAAAATCTAAACAATTCCCCGCGGATCGACCCGTACTCGCCACGTACTAAAATTGTATGCCTTGCACTTGTAGTTATTTTTAATTTAAATTCGATCGACTATTTTCTTACTCGATAGAGAATTGGCCGGTACGAACAGTGGCAATAGCTAAATTGGAGAGAGGAGCATGTAGGGCCATGGTCTTGGGAGAAGAGGAAATGATAGGACAAGGAAATAATGGAAGGGGATTGCGAGGAATAGGGTGATTAGATAAAAGGGCAGAAGAAAGAGAAGGTGGGGCTGGAGGAATGACAGAAATCTTATTCAAGGATTTGGAAGAATAAGAGTCTGTCTTGGGAGGTGGGAAAGAATGTAAAGAAACTTTTTATCCCACCTTTTGATGTTTGTAGACAGAGACCGAATGCCCAAAGAACCCATAACTGAAGCATACACGTTCGTTCCTGCAGGTCTTGGACACGTGGCCCAGTATGGCACATTTCAAACAACGATTTCTCTTTTTCAAAAATTCTACCGATAGATAGATGGATTTGAAAGGGAGAGGATGCCTAAGCTTCATCGTCGGTGAGGGTTTGATGGAAGGGGGACGAGAGGGCTGCGGCGCAGGAGCTGTCTTAACCACTTCCGTCAATGATCTACCGCGTAGAGAAGGCAGGAGGGGCGGAAGATTAATATTGCTGTTCGAGAGCTCCGACTGGAGTGTCTCGTCCAGCATTGGATCAGGAGCTGGGGACAAAGGCTGTGATGAGGAAGAAGGTATAGAAGATAGGGGGAGAGGACGGGTTGGAGAAAGAATGGGCCATTACAGTGTTTTTGAAAACTTTGAAAACTCATTTCAAAACATTTTTACATAAACCATCCGACTCATGATTTGGAATTGGCGGCAATAGTTTTTGCATTGAAGATGTGGAGACATTGTCTATTAGGAAAAAGGTTTGAGCTGTTTATGAAACATGAATTCTTGAAGTACCTTTTCTCTTAAAGGGATCTCAACCTTCGTCAACAACGGTGGTTGGAGTTCTTGGCCTCCTTTGATTTTTGCATTTCCCATACACCAGGAAATGGGAATGTGGTCGTTGATGCATTGAGTAGAAGTCATGCTAGTTTGAGAGCGATGTTCTTGGAATGGAAGTAGATTGAGTACATTGTTGGATATGATTTCAGGCCTCATTGCGAGCTGGAACCAGAGGTGTTGGCAAGTTTGTCAATTAGACCTTCATCAATTGAAAGGATTGGTGCTATTAAGAAGCAAGATGCTAGGCTGGCGGGGATCATAGCGAAGATAGTAGAAGGAGTACAATCTGAAGACATAAAGCAATATGAACTCGATCGAGATGGTTGGCTTCGTAGGAATGGAAGATTGTTTGTTCCCAATATTGATGGATTGCAAAATGAAGTTTTACGAGAGTGTCACTATTCATGGTTGACCCTTCATCCCAGCGTTAGCAAGATGTACCGAGATATGAAGCAGACTTATTATTAGGAAGGTGTGAAGAGGGATGTTGGGGCAGTCATCTCAAAGTGTATGAACTACCAGTTGGTAAAGGCAAAGCAGAAGAAACCTAATGGATTTTTGCAACCGCTAGATATTTCCGAGCGGAAATGAGAGTAAATATCGATGGATTTTATTGATGGACAGCCAAGGACTTAAGCAGGGTATGATAATATTTTGGTTCATCCTTGATTGATTGACCAAGAGCGCCAGATTTATACCCATAAAATCAAATAGAACGGCATCCAAGTCGCCCGAGTTGTATGTAAAGTGGATAATACGATTTCACAGTGTGCCAAAGAGCATTGTGAGTGACCGAGACCTGTTGTTCACCAGTGGGTTTTGGAAGAGCTTACAAGAGGCATTAGAGGTAGGCCTATAAACGGATGCAATCGGATACAGATAGTGCTGTATCTGTATCCGTATCTGAAAATGAAAATCCGTATCCGAATCCGTATCCGATATCCACGAATACCCGTTGAATATTATCTGTATCCGTATCCGCGAATATTTTCGGATATCCGAAAATATCTGTATCCGGCTTAACGAATACGGATACTTTTGGATATCCGAAAATATCTGTATCCGAACCTCAAAATGTATCCGAAAATATCCAAAAATTAATCAATATAATGCATACTTCATTTTTTTGTCTGAAAAAAAGATGAAAAAACCTTGTAATACATAAATTGCATCAAATTAACAATAGCTAATCCAATCACCCAAAGTCCGTACAATAATATTGCATATATAAATATAATCCATACGTAAAATACATAGGCTAATTGAATCACAGCAAATCATAAAAGCAAACATGCATCACTTTAGCAGCAACAACTCAACAATCTAAACCACTAAGTACCAACTGAGTGCATTCAAACATTGTTTTTCCTTTTTTATGTCATAACCACCACCACTTTTAATATATAGAATGCAGTTAATAAAATAATTTTCACAAAAAGAAAAATTACGAAATCAAAAGAGGGAAAATCAAATAGTAAATAAACGTGGACACAAAAGAAGAACAAACAGTTAACTAATGATACTTGTATTTATCAAGCTTGGAGATTTATGAACATAAAATATAAAAATAAAAACTTCCAGTTCAGCAAGTTAGAGTTTCTCCAACAACTAAAAGAGTTTCAATTGAAACACACAAGTTATATATTTTATGCTTCCAGTATCATAAATTAGATTTATTCAGATAACCAACTAATCATGTATAGCCAACCAGATGCATATCACTGTAATATTAACATCACCTTAATGTATTATGCACCATTACGAATAGTGTAATAAAAAAGGCTGAAAGCTTACGGAGTGCGGCGGCGGTCGATCGGAGTGCGGCGGCGGTCGATCTGAGTGCGGCGGCGGATGCAACAACTATGGGTTTGAATTATGGAACTAGGGTTGGCAAATGGCAGCCGCGGTCGAACGAAATTGGAATGGAATTATTGGATCTAGGGTTTGAAGCTTTGAACGAACGGTCGGCTTTTTTCTTCTTTTTTCACCGTACATCTAGATCTAGGGTCTGAAGGCTGAAGCGGTATGTGGAAATTGGAATGGAACTATGGGTTGTATTTTGGGAATTTGGGCCGGGCCAAGGGATAATGGGTTGTATTTTTGTAAAATGAAGTATATTTATATTAAATTTATGGATATAAAATAACATATTAATATATATATTTAATTTCAAACTGGACGGATATTTATCGGATACGGATACAGCCATATCCGTATCTGTATCCGAAATACGTTTCGGATATCCGTATCCGCTTTTCGGATATCAGATATTTTTTATGTTTTCGGATACGAATGCAGACGGATTTCGGATATTTCGGGTACTCATTGATAGGCCTAATTAGAGGACCGAGATATACCTGAGTACAGCTTACCACCCTCAAACGGGTGGGCAGTCCGAGAGAGTAAATCGTATACTGGAGAATCGCTTGCGAGTATGTTTCATTGATTTTGGAGGATCATGGGATGATCATTTGCACTTGTTGGAGTTTGCATATAACAATAGTTATCGATCGAGTATTGGTATGGCTCCTTATGAAGCATTGTATGGCAGACCATATAGCGCTCCTTCATGTTGGTGGGAAGTTGGCGATAAACTGATACTTGGGCCATATATGATTAGAGAAACTTTAGAAAAATTGAGATCATTCGACAATGAATGAAAGTCGCTCAGGATCGACAGAAGAGCTATGTCAATAAAAGACGTAGAGAATTGGAATTTTTTGTCGGAGATATAATTTTTCTGAAGGTATCTCCTTTGAAGAATGTTGTTTGATTCAGTAAGAAGGGGAAGTTGGCACCAAGATTAGGTCATTTTCCGATAATAGAAAGGATTGGGAAGTTAGCATATATGGTCGACTTACCTTAGAAGATGGCGGGCGTGTACAACGATTTTCATATTTCTTATCTATGGAAATTTATGCATGACTCAAGCGTGACAATTACACCAGATCAGCTTGAAGATGTTGAGGTAGAACCAGAAGTTTCAAGATATCATAGTCCAGTTCGTATTGTTGGACACGATACGAAATAGCTTAGGAAAAATCAGTGAGGCTAGTAAAGGTACAATGGAGCGGAAGTGACGACGATTGTATGTGGGAAACTGAGGAAAGCATGAGAACTATGTGTACGAAGCTCTTTGAACAGTAAGACCCATCGTTTATCGTATTTACTTTTACCATTGTATATCGCATTTTGATAAGTTAGTATTTCGCATGCTAGGGTAGGATCACCTATTTTATTTATTGCATGAGTGCTTGTTTGATATGGTTGATAGTTGCGTATGATTGTTAGGCATGCAAAGTAGTTATGGTTGCTTATACTTTGATTGGTTTAGGGATTTCGAGGGCGAAATTCCTAAAGGGGGAATAATATAACGACCCGTATTTTACGTATCGGAAGATCGTAAAATATTTTTATTTTATTTATGTGGGGTATGATTCTTAGAGACATTTTGAACATTTATGATTTTTGTCGAATTTCCATGTGACCATTTTGATCTTGAAAACCTTATTTGAGCTATAACTTTTGATAGGAGTCGAATTAGGATCTCATACTAGTTTCATTACTTTAGGATGATGATTTCTCATTCCGTGGAGTGGTCATAATAGGAAAACAGACTTACCGTTAGAAAGTTATTGCTGTTTTAAGTTTAGGAAACTATTGGCCTGTATTAGTGAATAATTAGTTAAACCCATCCTTTGGCCCATTAATCTAATCCGGGATTAGTATAGATAGGGGGATGTAGGAGCTGAATCAAAACTTTTCCCTCTTTCCCAAATTAAACCCCCATTAACTCTAATTTCATCCAAAATTACATAGATTACTCTCTAAACCTAGCCAAATCACTAATTAGAGAGAAGATTATCAAACAGAAGTTAGAAATCATCATTTTGGTTGATTTGCATTGCTTTCTATTATTGTCCACATCAGATCTAGACTTGAATTAGATGATTTTGTTAGTTGGTGAGTGGTTTATTTCTTCTCACCATCCTATGCATGTTCACATAGAAGAATTATATGTTTTAACATGAATTTCGACCTTAAACCCTTTTCTAGTTTTAATTACATGTTATCATATGCTTATGACCTAAATTTGTGAATCTTTGAAATGGTTGTCAATAAAGATTTAGTCATTCTTCTTATTCATATTCATATGTGCATGCAATATGTAGGTCTAGATTAGAATTGGCTTGTTTATTACATCCTTGTGTATTGCTTGTTGAAATGGATGTATATGTATGTTAGTCTATGGTTTTATGTTGTTCTTTGATGTTGTTTGCTAGTGTTTTGGATGCTTAGGAAGATAAGTTGGTGAATTTGGAAAATCAGAAGCAAAGATGGTCGAAATTGGACGAAACTTAAAGGGGAGGCTCGGGAGTATGGCGGAAGCCAAAAGTTCAAATCCATGTCCAAATTCACCAAGTAGACAACTCAGTACCAAGTTGTTTATGTCGGTATCGAGTTATTCCTGTTGATCATATGGGTAGGCGATTATGGGGGATCTCTATAGCATGGCTAGTTGAGGTGGAACATGGCAAGATGTAGGAGATGGCTAAGTGTTGGATGTCATACCGACTTGTTTCTAGAACTTAAAGATGAAGGATTTAGCATGAGACCGAGTTGTTTTGATGGATGGGTCAGGGTCTGAAGCACTTAGGAATGGAGTACTAGAAGCAACGAAGGATAGTTAGCCCAAAATTGGCTAAGTAAACAAGTCGATACTGAGCTATTCAAATTGGTACCGAGTTGTTTTGGTGATTGTAGTGGGGTCAGGCTTGTATAAGAAGGAAGCTGGGGACTCTATAGATCATGTTGGAGGTGTTGGCTCGCTCTCTTGAGGATTGGATGACGATGTAACAACATGGTAAAAGCTTTGTATTTCGGTTGGTGACTCATGAAGCGAGTAAGTACTGAAGATAGAGGCTCGATAAAGGATGGAGCCGGGGAATGAGGAACATGGAAGGGTTCCTGGATATTGGAAACTAGATTGAGCATAAAGGATGGCTCGGATATATATACTAAGGAATCGTTGATACTCGAAGTAGGGGTATTATAAGTGGGGAAGTCCATGGATCATTGAAGTGGATCTGAATACCCTGGACCAGTGGCTTTGGGTTTACTGTCTAGCTTTGGGCCATGAGACATGTATCTAGCTTTTGGCTATGAGATACGAGAGTATATTGAAAATCGAGATTTCCATTAGTCCATGGCAGTAAAGTGGTCATACGAGTTATCATATATTCAGGACACATTAAGTGATAGTGAGGATTGCTTGGTAGATGTTATGGTTGCTTTCTTTAGCAGGCCATCACTTAGAGATACCATTTGGAGTGGGTACTAGAGAGAGAGATATCTGGACACCCACCATTCTATTTTGATCTTTATGATATTTGTAGAGTAGCATATTATATTGTTCTGTGCTAACTCTTTGGTTGCAGGGACATGTCATGTATGGTTCGTGTACCTCTGTTCTTTACTATATTTACGTGTATTGTATTTTGAGATTCCTTTACCGCTCACATCAAACTATTGTCTGACCCAAGGTTTTATGCTTTGTTTCTTATTATTTTGAGTACACTTAAATGAGTAGACTAAATAGCAGGACTTGGTGACGCGGTAGCTATGCAAAGGACGAGCTGGATGGAGCTATCTCATATTATATACATATAGGGATTTCTATACTTTCCCCCTGTGCAACACTGTGGAGCCTTGGCAGTGATTGCTTATTCTTCTTGTAATGAGACAGTTGTTGGGTTTGATCTTACTGTATAAACTCTACTGCTTTTGATGTATAATTATGTGGATCTATTACTCTGATGATTTGTTCACATAGTTATTACTGTCTCTCCTGTTATATCCGTGATATTATATTTTATCCATGCGCTGTGAGATATACGACATGTTATATGCTGTATTTTTTTCATTCTCAACCCTGATGACTATCCTATATCGACTGGGCACGGCTATAGCACACAATTTTAATATTATTGGTGCTGGTAGCATATGGCGGTCATCACTGATATTTTCTGTTTGATCTTAGTTATATTAATCAATAGAAAACTATCGAGTGAGTCATTCCATAATTATCTAATAACTATCAGTACGAAACCCCTTGGTGCTCCAATAGTCATGAATAATACATTGCCGATATTTGGAGAGCTTTACGTACTCTAATCTCAACGGATGCATCGGTATCCAGTCTCAATATATCTTGACTAGGAATATTTAAAATAGTATGTTTAATTTCATTATGATAAATTACTCATGATTACAATACTTTGTAACTACTATCACAAAACATGCCAGTTATGGATTTTCTATTAAATATTCTTTTAATTAAATTAATTAATTAACACAACACATTATATCAAGTATATGATAGAAAGAAAACACCTTTTCCTTTCAAATAAGATTGGTTATCGAGTTAGATATATGTAATAAATTATATAATTGCCCATAGGGCATACCCCCAACCCTATCGATTTATATAAACGACTTCACATTATTAACAAGAGTGATATACGATGAAGACGATCCGATATAATCTACATAAGTTTTGTTGGTCGTTGAATTTGGGCTTACAACATTATTTGGGTTTTCATTTTCCACTCAAGATTTCTTGATTTGATATTTGAAGATCACATCAATAAGATTATTCATTTTTTCTTGGATTTTATATCGATGTCTTCGACCTCCTCTAGCAAGATTTTTGGTTCCAAAAGGTGATTCAAAATCCATAGTTGGTGTAGAAGATACAATAGAAAAAACTGGGTAGGTTGTATGTGAACATCTTCTAGATTGTTGTACATTGTATCAAACGCTCATGTTCGTTTGATAGATGGTTGGATAATATAAGAACGAGGAGGAAATCGATGTGCTTCTTAATTTGGCTTAGTAGTGGGCGAGAATGCAACAAATTCAGTAACATATGGACCTAATAATATTATTTGTGAATCTTCTGCGTTCTTTATTGGCCCTCTTCTATACTTCAAAATAGAAGTGAATAAAAGTGTCAAACTCTTTGACACTACCACCATTCCTTAGTATCGAATACGGTTTCCTTAACAAATCCTAATCCGCTTTAGTTTTGTTGCACGAGCTTTGCCAAACCATCCACTGTTTTTTAGAGCATCGTATTTGTGTCGAACGTGCTCTTGGTCACCTCTTGTTCTCTGGGACACTCTTGTACCATTTTATTGAGCGATGTTGCGATTTTCTTATGCACTCCATTCTTATTATTTCTAATAACACCATATGCATCATTGTCCATGGTAAGAGATGTGTAGTAGCAATAGTAGACCATAATTTTGAACCTTTGTATTGTTTTTGTGAAGTTCTGTAATTCAAAATAATTCAAAAAAAAGTAATATATATATTGTATGGATTTGTGAAATAAACATAACTATAAATAAATATACATCGATTGGAGCTTGAAAATAGATGATTTGAGCTAGAGAAGTTAATATTTGGGTGTATGGAGTATGGTCGAATGCGTCATGACCTAACGATTCAATTTCAAAATCATCGTCCATATGGTCCAAATTTTGTTATTGCTCAGTTTGGGATTTTGACGCGTCCGACGTATCAAATACTCAAACGGACCAAAAAAAGGATATGCTAATGCATCCTAAAAAGTATAAACTTATGCCCCGTTTGATTTATCGTTTTTTATTTTAATTCCAAACAAAAATACGTACGACATATGTATTTTTGAAAGACAATCAATTTGGAAAATGAAGTTAACATACAAAATAAAAAATAAATCTGTTTTGTTATCCATGTTAAATAACAAAAACACGAAAAACAATTCACCCCTTCTACCTTGCTCCATCGTCATAATGACTTAAAATTTTAAATATTTTCTTCCACTCTTTTCACATTTTGTAATGCATGTTAAGAACGCAAAAAAGAAAAGAAAAAGAAACTAAAACTGAAATCAAATTGGACTTAGGCCTATTTGGTTTGTCTTATTAGTTTTGGGTTTCTATCGAAACAAAAATGCGTACTCTACATGTATTTTTGATAACGAATGAATTTGAAAAATGATATCAACATACAAAATAGAAAACAAATTTATTTTGTTTTCTGTGTTCCAGTAAATAACAAAAGCACTAAAACAATTTATCCTACCTACTATCGCCACTCATCATCCTCCTTCCATATAATTTGAAAAATGACTTAGGCTACATTTGAGAGTTTTTTTCTACCGGTTTTGACTGGTTTTGAAGGACTCTATATTCCAAGTGTTGTCATAACCCTTATTTGTAAGTTTTTTTTCACAACAGTTATTGTTGGTTATAAAACCGGTGAAAACAGATGTAGTATAATTTTAAAGGTAATTTTCAATGGGTATTGTTACTGATACTCCAATTTTGGATAGGAGGGCCCCAAATTATATGATCACTCCACGTTTAATAAAATTGATAATACACAGCCATTAATCGAAATTAGCATCTTTTCCTCTTTTGCCCTTGGTTAAAACTTCAAAACTCTACCCTAAAATGTAACATCCAAAGTAACTTTTCTCCCTTCCTGCTTTTATACGAACAAAAAAATGATGAGAACAAAAAATTCTATGGCAAAACTAAATTTAAACTAAACTTTAATTTAAAAAATGCATGAAATTCGATGGGTGTATGCCAAAATAAAACCAGAAAATCGACATTAGGGCGCCGAAGTAAAAAAAGTTAAATGGAGATGTTGTCGAATTAAATTATTCATTTCAGTCGTCCTCTTACGAACTTTATTTCCAACATTAAACATATATTGATTTTTCCGATCGACAAACACGTTAAACTCTTTTTTTTAAAAAAAACACTTGATTATCTTGTTGGACAAAATCTGCATTAGAATGCCTTCTTGAGTAAGAATTAACTTTGTTTTTTTCTCGTATGGAATTTCATTTGCGGATAAATTTGATTTCTCCATTGATTATTTGATTTGGATTAAAAATTAAAGAAGGAGATGAATGAAGCTTAAAGAAACTAGGTTAGAAAAGAGGCAAATTGGTTAATTTAAATTGTAATTTTACGAGGAGACTATTTTTATTAGGGCTCCTCGTAGCAAAATTTTTTTTTTTCAAAAAATGAACCTCTTGTATCCAAAAGTGGAGTGTTGGTAACAATTCCCTTTTCCACCCATCAAACCGTGGTGTTTTGAGGGGTTATAACTTTTGTTTCTTTCAATTTTACTCGTACTATTTTTATTGGAAAATTAATTTTCATAAAACTGAGAATAAATAAAAGGATATATATATATGTATGTATGTATATATGCATATATATATGTATATATATATATATGTGTGTGTGTGTGTGTATATATGCAGTTAAAGTGCTTAGTAGATTCAATGCGGTGGAGATGCAAAAAGTCATAGCGGGAATACACCGAGGATATAACAGGATATAGCGGATGACTCTAAAATAGCATATAAAAATCATACTTAGTATTTTTGCAAATATATAAATGGTAATTAAATGAAAAACTAACATTCAATTGAATTATAATTAATACATAAATAATTTTAAATAAAAACATATGCGAATATACTGTAAATAAATGTAAAACCACTATATAAGATAATTGAATTTAGTAGAATATTAGAGTATTTTCATTTATGAAAATATATTAAAAATTCAATTAAATAAATTAATTTCATAATTTTAATAATGTATAAATGTCATTTGTCAATTCATTTCTTTTAAAGAAGATATAACGGAAATAGCGGAATATAGCTGGAATAACGTGATATAGCGGAAATAGCGGGGCTTAAAGAAATGCTATATTTGGGGCTATATGAAAAAATCGTAGCGGTAGAAATCCGCTATGAGATAGCAGGGTTATAGCGGGGTAATAACGGAGTATTAACTGGACATGTATGTATAGATGCATATATTATATATATATGCATATATTATATATGTATATATATATATATATATATATGTATGTGTGTGTACACACACATATATGTGTGTGTAATATTAGTTTGATGAAAGATTATTAAAACTAGTGTATGTTAAATTCTCAAGCATGTATTGATCGGCTATAACAATACTTCATGTAAGTCAATCAAAACCGTTGCGATAATCGACTATCGAAACTCTTTAAGTGGAGACTTGGACCTAAGCCCCCAAACCTAGCTCTTCTCATGTTTTGTAACACAGATCAGAACACTGAAAATGAAATCCGTAAAAGATTAATCGGTTTCTTTGAATAAAAGGAAAGTATTTAATTTTTTTACATAAAAATGTTGTATGCAGTCGCCGTAGGACTGTAGATGATGAAATTTCTCCCTTTCTAATTTTTCACCTTTACCTTTTTGTTTGTCCTCGATTTAATTTACCCCAATTCTACCGGATTGATTTTTTATTTCATATTCAAATCTGCTTGCGTATTGATTTTTACAACTCGACCCTAGATGTCTTTCAAGCGGATGAAACTCATGGATTCAATGGACGAAGCGAAATCAATGGTACGATCTTTAATTTCTGAATCAAAAAACTTTTAAATTTCTTTGAATCCTGTGCATTAACTCAGCGTCAAGAATTTGTTAGGATTATTAACTTCCCTCAATATGTTAGAAAAATCTACTGAATTTGGTGCGATATTTGTACAAAATAAAAGTAGTCAACTTTGGTAACGAGGAAGAGTGATTCAAGATCAAGATAAACTTACAATGAATTTGTGACCCAAACATCTTGATTTTTAGATGAAATTAGCCACAAGTTTGCTTGAAAAGTCACACATCTGAAGATGTATCGGTTCCCTAGTTTTTACCTACCAAGGGGCGTACATAATGAATTTTGGTTTTTGTCTTTACAAGAGTAGTGGAAATCGTGGGAAGATCCAATTATCAAGATCCCACGCCCCCCCCCCCCCCCCCCCGCACTGCACAAACTCTCCCCAAAAAAATTACGATTTTATACTCAAAGTGGTTATTCACTGAACCTAAAGCGATCGAAACATACTCCGGTCAAACACATAATGAGTAGCGACGGGTGTTGGCTGGAAGGTTCAACTTTTTGTGACCTTTGGACAGCTGATTAGCTGCTCACCAAGACACCAACTGGGCAACCCCACACAACATATACATACATATATTTACACCCATGTTCATAATAACCAAAACTATCTCATTTCAACCTTAAGTCATTTTTCTGAAATATCAAATTTACCATTGTGTCACTTTTTCTCCTCATTCTCTAAAGCAAATGTGTGATATTTATTTGGTGAATTGTGTAGGTTCACTTTTATATAATATCATGCTTGTTTTTTTACAATTGTAATTGTTGACATTAAATTAGTTAAAATGCATTTTTATGCAATAACATTTGATTACTACTAGGAATATTTTGTGTGCACGCATCATGCTTGTTTTTTGCTAGTATATATAATGTATGAAGAGTCGTATATCTTGATTGAACACTAAAGGTTGTTATTGTTTAATATTAAACCCAATTTCAATAATTAATTTACGTACCTTGATAAGTTAATTGTTTGAATGAAAAGTCATGTCCATTTTGAAAATATTAAGTCATTTCTATGGATAAAAGGTCATTAAGGGAACAGTCATGTTCATCAGATAAATGTGTTTGTGTATAGAGTCATTTTCTTTAGAATAAAAGGAGTGCCTAAATGAAAAGAGATGACTATTGGAAAATGTTGCTTAGAGTAGTACATATATGCACACCTGTGTAGGCCTATCAGGAGGCCGGTTTTAGTCTGGGTAACTAAAAACCTGGATTCATACACGGTTACTATAATCAAAGCTTGAACCCGGTCCGAGCCCGTTGGGTATTTTAAACCCAATACCCAAGCCCAAGTCATCGGGCTTTTTAAGCCCACTTGGTAATGGGTAATGGCCGTATACGTAGCTCATAACATTTATGCTAAAATCATACTTTAAGCTCTAATTTTTTTTTAAATTATGCACAAACAATGTTATCAGACAAATGAGGTAGGGATGAAGCCAAGTTCAATGTAAAAGTATGCAAAAACATTTACGTGCAAACAAACTAATGATAAACAAATAGAATACACATTCATATTTGGTACTATAGAAAACTAAAAGGAGTGGTTCCAAACTGGGCTGAGTTGTGTTGAAACCGTACCCGGTCCTAATAGTAACCTGCTCGGGCTTGGGTAGTTAGAGCTGAACCCGTACCTGTATCAACAGGGCTGGGTCAGACCTGGTTCGGGTCAAAACCCGTACCCTTGACAAGCCTATACCTATGTGCTCTGTAAAAGCAATAAATTTGAGTTGAATAAAACGATTGTTTTTCCTCTTGTTCTTTATGATTTTCTGAGTCTATATTAAATAATTTCAAATTTCAATTGTTGCATTAAACTTAAAATTTTATGGGTGTATATTTTTAAACCTGCTAAACCATGCAATGTCAACTGAATGACAAAATATATATTACAGAGTAAACATGCAGCTATTGCAGTAAGTCTTGGGAGAGAAATCCGTGTATTTTTAAATCCAACGCGGTCTACATCTCCAGACACATCTTCTTCTAGTAATGGTATGTATTAACTACTTGTGCATGCTGCGTAACGAAATGTTTGTAACCTTGAATTTCAAGGAAGGTTCTGTTGTGCTTAATTTTTTTTTTCTTTTGGGAAAATTCCTCTACATTGAATTACTAAATGATACAAGGAATTTGACCCACAAGTAGATTATGCTATTCATGGTACCACTTTCATATGAATTAGCTCAAACTGTTCATTCATTGAATTTCGTTCCTGCATGCCCTAAGTTGTGGCTTATTTGAACTATTTAGGAGTGTTTTATTCCGATTGTTAGATTAGTATGCCAAATTTGATTTGTTGACCAGCAAGTTATACATAAGTTTGACCATTGATGTAAGTTTCTTACTTTGTATAGCAAGTAGCCTACCTAGCAAGCTTCAGTTCTGGACTTTCTGAGAATAACATGCTTATATGCTGAGAGCCCATTTGGCAACACCTTTTTTTTTAACTACTTAAAAGTAGAATTGAGTGTTAGCTTTTAGGTAGTTTTAACAGTGTTAAAATATAGAAGTGGTTGGATATTCAAGTTGAAATTTGGTAATAAACCGTTATAAATATATGCAAGTCATAAGCAAGTATTTCTTACTCATGCTGAGTTTTTTGCTACTTTTAAGTCAAAGTTTTACTTCTTGTCAAACATTTAAAGTTACAGAAGTAACTTAAGTAAATTATTTCTACTTATATGCTATTTGCAAATATGAATGTTCTTGTATATTTAGACATTCAAATCTTATGCTGATAAGTTTAAACTGAAGTGCTTATTTTGTTGGTTGCAGCGGAGGAACCTGACGATTTTTATGATATAACGCCCGAGGATTATTATAACATTACTTCCAGGAAATTAGGAGGTATTTTTTAGCATGGTTGCTGAAAACCCTTTTTTGAATCTTAAAATAAATCATCTTGCATTAATCATAAATGAACAGAATAATAGACATGGATTCAGTTCTTACCTGGGATTTTCAACCCCGGGGACATGCTCCAAAATGGCACCATCAAGACATAAAGTAAATCAAGTCAAGTATGTCTATAGAAAAAATGTTCATGAACATTAAATAAAAATAAAAAAAATATTCATGTAAAAATGAATAGTATAATTGAATGCTGGTAAAACTGAAGATGTTAAGAATCAAAACATATTGTGGACTAATAATCTTGGAATACTTTGTAAAATAATAATAATAATAAACAAACTTAAATCGCGTAAACTATAGAACCATATACGGTAATAATCCTGCTCATATGCAGTTAACCTATAACAATGTTGCTGATTTACCAGGTCAAAGTTAACGTGTTGAATTGCATAGAAAAAGTATGTAGTTTCCTACTTTAGTAGATGCATTAGTAACTAATTTGAAATAAGAAACATGCTTTGATCATTATTTGTAGCAACAGTCAGAAGAAAGTTGGAAATCCCTTGTGCAAAGGAGCATTAGAACAGTAGCACATAACAAAAGCAATAAAGTCCTAACCTTTTGATTTAATATTTAGTTGGGCTAAAATTTTGGGTCTGAGACATGTCTCACAAGCCAACTATCAGATACAGTCGGCCTGGATTCAGAGTTTATCCCTCATATAATAAAATCATTCTAATGTAGGTTTCAAATCGTAATCTAACTGATGTTCAATTTGAGCAGCTCAGTCACAGGTTCTCAAAACTCGAAAAATCAGAGAGGCAGAGGAAGCAGCACGTAGAGCAAGATTAACTAAGGTGCTTAATTAATTTATTCATTCTTTTTTGTTATTTTATCTATTCTATGTGACAAACTATAGTAATTTAATAATCTTGTTTACTAATAGTCAATATATTCTACACAAACTAATAGTAAAAATGGTTTGTATACACAGTATGTGCATGTGCATTTAGATATCAAAATCTTTAAGAGGCCAAAGTTATGTTGATTTAAGAGCTGGGACATGATATCATATGTATGGGGTTCATACTTTATGTCTCATCACCGACCATGGTTTAAAAAAAATAAACAAATAGCTGTGTACTTGTGTGTACTTCGGGTGATGAAATAACTTTTCTTCAAGTACTCTACTGCTTAGGCTTATTCAGCTTGGCACAAGCAACACACCAATTCTAATAACTTTCTTATTTTTTCTTATATGATTCTTGAATCATAGAGCCTATACCATGCAAATTGGCACAATGAATTTCCCATTAGCAGATTGTGCTCAAGACTTTTTACACATAGCTCCTTACAGCACTCTACAGTTTCTGTAAACTGATTTATTTATATATTTGTTAGCATGTACAGAAACTTTGTAAATCAGTTAGGTATCAAAACAGATATGATTAGTTTTTTTAACATCTCTAAATAAGTTTCATTAGATTAATTAATTTTTATTTTTCATCTCTAAATAAGTTTCATTAGATTTACTAAACTGAAATTTGTGCATTTTCTCCTTCCAGGCAACCATTAGAGTCCGCTTCCCTGATGATTACATTCTCGAGGCCTGTTTTCATCCATCAGAAAAAATACATAGCCTCTATGATCTTCTCAATAAAGCTATTGCACGCCCGGATCTACCATTCTATGTTTGTAAGCTTCTTAATATTTTCTTTATTTTATCTTAAGTAAAATACATGCATTGTAGTTGAGAACGTGACCATGAGAATTGGATTATGAATTGGATTATATTTTCATGCGTTATTGATGATCCGACTAATAATATATTTCAGATGCATTCATAATCCATCTTTCACTCTGTATTATATTTAATTTCTTTTACTTTATCAAGTGTTTCTTTTGCACCATTTCTATGTTCCAATTGTAAGTACTGTTGAATTCTGTTTCCTGTAAGCTATTAAAACTACTTGTGCTTCATTTCTGGTTTGCAGATACAACACCTCCTAAGGAAAGAATCAAAGACATGACTATGGATTTTTACACGGCAAAATTTGTTCCTGGAGCTATTGTTTACTTTTGTTATGAACCAAGAGGTACATAACTACACACATTGTTGTCAAAAATCTTAATATCTTCCCGTTTAAATCCCACTTTAAATTGGATCCCTCCTTTACGATTCAATTTACATTGTGATTCAAACCCAATTAAAACCACAATTGAGAAAGAAAAAAAATTCAATCCATACAAATATAATCAACACTTATTTGGATCAAAAATTCCAATTCTGCTGTTTTCTTAACAAAATAAAAATGTAACAAGAGACAAAATTTGGGTTTCAGTTTTAATTGTAGAAGCTCAAGCATCGAAAATCAGTTTCAAAGTGTGCATAAACATCAAAATACCGATTTTTGAATCTATATGATTTAAATCTCGTTTCGATTTTAAAGTTTAATTTTATGACTTGTGATTTGAATCCCGTTTTGAAAACCTTACATACGCACCCATGCACCCACACAAATTTATACACTTAGTTCTGGCTTAATTCATGTAGTATTTTCTTGGCAAACTGACCTAAATTTGTTTATGCTTGATAACTATTTTAGATGGTTCAAATGCAAATGCATATCCTTATTTACGCGATGAAATAAAGTCGTTATATGACTTGAATCTTGCGGGCGAACAAGCTGAGGTTGTGAACCCGGAAGTAGAAGAACCCGTTAAGGCCACGCCCTCTCTTCCTGAGCCAAAGCCTGTTGCTATGAAGGCAACAAAACCAAAGTGGTTCAAGCTATAACTAGCTCTATCAAAGTATGTTTTTACTTGTAATTTTATGCTTTTTTACGATCCTTTTTTTGGGCTTTGATCCAGTTAACTTATTTCGTGCCACAATTAAAATGTCAGGTATATGTTATTTGTACCATTGGTGCATATATCATATTTTCCAATAGTTATGCATAATAAATAATATATGAATACAGACACTGCAGTAGTATTCAAGTCTGATAGTTAGAAAAGTTCTTTAGATCAACTATGTACGGGTCGATGACAGGATTGCCTTTCTATATGTTGCAGATTGGAAATGCATGTGCTGCAAAGGCAAGTTAGAGATGATTTGAAGTATTCGTTATCTTCGTTCAAACATTCAGCTTCAGTCGTTCTATTTCTTTTTTATTCTTTTTTGAGTGAAGAACTAAGAATTCCCTATCAACTTTTTGTTCACAAAACTGGTGCTATGACTTGCTGAAACATTTTCAGTGTCGTTCAGTTATCTCTCTGTACGTATGGTTTTTTGAAATTTATACCTGTTTCTGGAGGTTAGGTATTTTGAAATTTATACTTATTTCTGGAGGTTAAGCATTTTGAGTAGGATATTTGGCATGCCTTTTTTGTTCAGTTGCAAAAGGTACCAAATTTTGATGACAAAATTTATGCCCGTTTTAGTTTTTACCGCATGAACTTCGAATTTTTGCCATAAGAAGAACCACTTTGAGGTCGCATGTTCTTACCAACTGCGATCTTGTTGCTCAGCCTTACCTTACTGAAGCTAGCATGCATGTATGTTGTTGGAATGCCTAGAATCTTTCAAATTTCTTTTTGCTCTCCGTGTCGTTTGACATGCATATTGAAAATTCGAAACACAAAACTTGTTTTCGAAACAAACACTATTTAATATTTTTTAAAAGGTAGCATGCATAAAATGACACTATACAGCAACTTTATAATAAAAATATTTTGATACTAAATGCTTGGTAAAATAAATTCTTAATATAAAAATAATGCATAAAAATGTAAAAAAAACAAAACTAAAACTAAGTAGTTGCAAATTTTAGCATTAAATCATTAGAAGATAATTTACACCGCTGATCTCAATGGTGAAGTAATGGCGATTCTTGCTCCATCCTGTAAAAATCGCTCTCTCCCTTCCATGTGAAAATAGTTCTCTCATTGTTCTAATTGCGACTTCCCCTGCTCAACTGCGTTGCTTGCTCTATTTCTCATTGTTCTAATCGCGAGCTTCTCCCGCTTTGCTTGCTCGGTTTCTCAGATCTAGTATTTAGGGTATCGTAACATCCCCTGGCTTGAAAATAGACATCCGAGCTCGAAAATAGATAACATTGATGCTGCAGTCATTCTTAGTATTATTTTTCAATGTTAAAACGAGATCCATTATTGAATCATTAAAACCAAAAGCACTAGAATTTACAAAAATTTTAACAAAATATTTCATGCATTAATTTGCAAATTCATTACATTTCATTTCCATAACCGCACAAATATATCATTCATATAAAATATAATAATTACATATTGATTCCAAGAGCAACATATGAATATGCCTCCTTGGATGATTAGAGGTTTAACTACATAGACCATTATAGTAACCGCTATTATATACATTCAACCAAAATAAAAAACAGTTAAACTACTGCATGGTAGTGTAAAATATGCTAGTGTATAATTTTTGTTTGATGATAAACACACACACACACACATATATATATATATATATGTTTAAATGTATTTGTTATTGTACTATTTTATTTTTCCACATAATTAAATAAATATTTGTTGAATAAAATAAATAACTCAAAATTCAAATTTAAACAAATATTTTATTCAAACAAATATTTTATTACAAACTCGAATAGTACAAATTTGAGCTCTCACTACATTTACACATTTTCAATTACAATAAAATTTCAATTACAACACAATTTTCAATTTACATATTACACCTCACTACATATTCCCTCAACACTCGTATTTGATCTTAAACTTTGTTCCAGCCTGTATCTAGCATCTGAACTATCTGCAAAATAAACACTGACGTAGTAAAATAGAAAAAGAATTTTTTTGTAGTATTCAATAAAGTGTGTGTTTTGAAAAGTTTATTTGCCTCAGTTATTTGGGTTGTTCGTCATCATTTATTTCTTTTAATTCATCATACACGAACAACTTGTGACATGCACAGTGTATCACCGTACATGCCACAAGGTCGTGCACACCGATATACACTTGCTTGTTAAAATAGCAGGGACATGTGAGCACAAGGTCAAACCCAAACAAAAGTTGGATTCAACAGTGAAAATGCTCGACCAAAACAAAACTTCACGTGCAATAGAGAATACACATAGAGCTTGAAGCAATACAAGGATAACAAGACCAAATTTTGAATGCAACTGGACATTTAACTCGAAGCACAAATGCAGACAACTACAACCAGTTTTTCAAATGGCTGTAACATAAAAGAATTCAAATGCTCAAACACCACCAGAAATAAACTCAACATACAACATGACAAAGTGGTGAAACAGACTCATATGTACTCAGAGAAAAATGCACAAGAACTAGGCTCACAAAAACTAGGCACCAGACTTCAACATGAGGACTTCCAAATGGAACCAGAAAAGCATGAAAACAATTCAACATATAACAACAATGAACACTAGCCAGTAGAACAAACAGACTTCAAGTGTAGACCACAATAACCAGGTCAGAAACAAATCAGTGCAAATGGGACAAACTAGGTAAATGAAATGACTCAAAGAAATCACACCAAACCTGACTTCAAGTGTGACAAAACTCAGAGAATATAGTTCAATGCAACACAAGACAAGACAACAGTTTCAGAGACATGCACAATGGATATGCAATCACTCAAGTTCAACATGCTCACATAACAAAGTGGTGAACCAGGCAAAGACAACCAAACTGCATAGATGAAGCTCGAAGCAAATACCAGTTCAGGCATTTAGACAATTTAAATGCAAAGCAAATCATTCAGGCATGAACTCAATAAAGCAGTGGAACAAGGCTATACTCTACATGCAGGCATTCAGGTGTGCAACCAGACTAAAGCAATCAAAACAGGATGCAATGCTCATGAACACAATCGACCAGACCAAAACCAAACCAGACCACCCATTAATATAAGAGCATCAACACACTGCAACAAGATTTTAAATACAAGGAACCAGACATGTACAAAGCAGCAGGTAACACACATATATACAACAAGCCAGTGCAATCAACTCAATCACACATATATACATACATATATGTATGTATATATGTATGAAAACCATCATAGAACTCGAAGCAATATAGGGCTAACAAGACCAGATGAATCGAAGCAACTATCACTTGGGAGAACAAAGAGAGTAGCAGTTCGAACAAAGTCAAGAATTGTTCCAAAAAGTCAAGGCAGCAAAAACAGAGAATGGTCATACGAATTGAACAAGTCAAAGTCCAGATTATCACAATATTCAAATGCCGAAGTTATAGGAACCGACCCAAAGCAATTCAAGCAATTCGAATATATCAGAGATGGAACAAGTCAGAACTATCACAAGCATTCCATCGAAAATCAAGGGCTGAGCACAGTAAATCAAAGCAAGTGATAAAATCACGAAAAAGTCAAAACAAAATATACGAACGATAAATAGGGTTTCAATCCCTATTTGAACCCAAAATCATCATCGGCAATAACTATTCGAGTTCAAGAAAAATCAGAGAGCAAGCAAATAAATCACGAACCAATCCAGAACTCGAATCAAGTCGAGTATAATTATAAATTGAAAAAGGGGAAAACACGTACCAATTCAAAGCACGAATCAAACTCGGTATTGAAGCCGTAAGCAATCGATAGAAGAAGCAGCGAAGTAGGAACGAAAGCATCAAAGGATTCGAGCTTATAAATTCTTAGCGGCGCTTCAATTACAAAACCCTATTCTTTGAAGAGTAACAGAACGGCCGAAGTATACAAAAGAAAGAAAGGGTGGACGTCTCTTTTTCTCGTGTTATAAATTAAAGTGGGCCGGCTTTATTTAATTGTTGGGCTTAAATTAAAAATAGGGTTTTGGTTTTTAATTTTGATTTCTTTTTAAAATATTGTGAATTTCTGGTTGTGTAATTAGGTACAAACTACGGGCGTAGTTTGAGAATTCGCAACTCAGTGGCTGAGTTGTGGCAGGGTTTTGAACTTAGAGTTAGGTTAGTCAAGTTAGTGGGTGTCGCAAGTTTACGTGTGTAAGCGTCTGACTACTTAATTTCTAGTAGAAACCTTGGGGGCAGCACGTAGGCAGATTATTGCTGAAGTTGGGTAAATTTGTATGTGATCTCTACTGCATTACTTTCTGTTAATTATTTTTATTTCCGCATTAATTATTATTATTATTAGAACACCCTATTCACCCCCCCCCTCCATGGCGAAAACGATCCTACAGGTAGTAGCTTGCCTCATGCACGTCTCCAAAAGCTTATCCGTCTAAACCTGAAATACCTTGCTGTCAACCTACTCAATTCCTAATTGAGCACCTGAGAGTTTTGGGGAAAATCAAAAACTTTGGGTCAAAAAATAAGTTTAATGTGAATGATATTATATCATCTCGAACCAAAATATGGGTACTTAGTAAGACACGCCACTGAGCGGAATGGTTTCCCCTCACTAACACCATATCAAATAATATGCAATCCATAACATATACTGCATCCAAAATGATTAGTGTAACATCCCACTATTTTAGACCATTCAAATTGACAATAATCCACACATGTCGGACTCGAATACTTCAAAACAGTGGATTGTTAATTAAAATTTGGCACAACTCAGCATATACAGTAAATAAATCAATCACAGAATCACAGACACAGAGTAATACAATAATACGCAGCGGAATAGATAAAATAGTAGTTCATGAAGCTACTATATAAACATCAGAGTTAGAAATAAAATACAACAGAATATCTCAAATGCAGTGAAGTCTCCAATACAACAGATGACTTCTCTGAACAAATCAACTAGAAGAGCTGAAAGCTGAGGCGATAGTTGGATCTCTAAAGGAAGCTCCAAACTCCAAAGGTGAGTCTCAAATGCTGTATCACTCGGTCTGACCCGAGCGTAAAGCTAAACACAAAACACTCGAGTCAGGATTAACATTCTTATATCAATAAATCCAACTCAAGTGAAATATCAACTGAAATACAAGCAACTTAAAGGATGTTTGGGATAACCATCCTCTAAGGATCTGCGAAACTATCTACAAGGTAGAAATATACACTATAACACCGTGGTCATTCCAAATTAATTTATACTTCAAAACCAAATATCATTTCATTTCAAATATATCTATTTTCCAAAATAGTATATATAGGTTAAATAATTTAAAAGTAAAGTATTTATAATTTCCTCAAGTCTCACAAATCGATTCACATCCACCCAAATTCCAAATTCAAATTTATTCAAAGCTCAATTCATCAATTCAATTCAGTTCTAAATATACCATTTAAATTTTCAATATATTTCAAAGCTTTAATATTCAACATTTTCAAAGTTAAATTTAACAGTTTCATATAGCTCTTGATATAACTTTATTATTATTTAATCAGGGAATATTCACTTAATAAATTCAATATCATTTAACTAGCCTTAAATTTCATTTTTACTAAATATTTCCTTAAATTTATTTAAACAAGAAATATTCATTAAATTATTTAAATCAAACCCAAGTTATAAATCATATCTTAAATCTCAATTTCAATAAGTTTCAAATCGGTTTAATTAAATAAGATTCTTTAATGAATACAATTTCAACTAAATTCAAATTATCTTCCCAACCTTAACTTATTCAAATTATTACTGAAATCAATTTTGAAACATAAATTTAAATACTTAACCATATTATATGTATTAAATCAATCCTAATTAAATTAAATATTATTATTAAATCTATATATATATATATATATATATCATTACCATTTATATATACTAATTTAAGAATAAACATTTATTGAAAACCATATATTTCTTCCCAAATCCATAGAATTTATTTTCAACATATTTATATATATGGACCAACGGTGTCTGTATATATATCTATCATATGGTTAAGTGATACGGATATTTATCATTTCAATCCCGAATTTAAATATTTATGGGTAGATATCATTTCAACCCGTAATCCCAATTTTAATTCAAATGAAAATCGCTTGGGTTTACCATTTCAACCCGTAACGATTTTCTCCTATTCTAAAGTCCGTTCGGGTATGTATCATTTCAACCCATAGTGAATTCTATACTAACAGGGAACTTGCAGAGTGATAACAGATAATATAAAATACAACAATAGGCATATATCATCAATAACAATATAATATAAACAACAGGATATGGTGTCATATCCCACAGGTGAACGGTTACAGATAATAGCATATATAACAATTTAAATAACTACAGCAGAATATTTCAGTTGTCGTTTCAATTGAAATCAAAATAAATAAATATAAGAATGTTAAATCGTGAGTGATTACTCACCTTTCGAGGCTAGAGGAGTTTTGGCAAAGAATTTTGAGTTACGAAAATCCAACGCAAAGCTAGATTGATCGCGAATTCGATGGAAACTGAAAGACAAGGAATTGACGAAATCAAATTAGAACCGATCGATGAAGATAATTGGTATAGATGAACAATATATACAAAAAAAAATCATATTTTAAATAAAAACACATTTTAGTTTAAATATATATATATATGTATAATAAATATAAGCTGATATATATACTTACTTATATATACACTAAATATATTTATCTAAAATTTTGGAAATAATTGTATATACTTGCAGATAAATTGTTAAAACAACAACCATATGAATAACCAAACCCATACTCATGAGCTTGCATGTATAACTATATCTATGCTTAAATATATTCCCATTATATTATAAAGTTAATATAGATTTAATTATTACAGTATAGAAATAACCCAACAGGTCATAGGAAAGTTAGTAGACCTTGCACACCTTATATTGTCTATACTTTATATATATGAAATTTTCAAAATCGATATATTTCCAAAAATAAGAACAAAGACACAAATATATGCAGACCCAAACTTGTATCCTTAATATACAAAACAAACGAAAACTAAAACGTATAACATATGTATAAACATACGTATATAACAGTAAATAACATGCATATATGCCTTTTAAACTTTTATAAACTAACAGAATATACAAACTTACTTAATTATATACACGTCTACAAATATTTGCAACAATTATATGCATACCCAACTTATGTAATGCAGACCGATTTTCTATAATATAATACACATAAACAAGGTCTCTATCTGTAAATTTTAAAACCAACTACTATACACTCCTCCACTTAGCAGCAAAAGCCAAACCCTTATATACAACCTATATTGTATACTATACCAAACTATATAACAAATATAACGTGAATAACACTTAAACCCCTCAAGTCAGTATATATCGGTTATCGAGATACATAAGCTAACATATATATATTAATATAATTAGATATAATACAGTATATATATGAAATAGCTTTATATAATAAGAACCCATATATGTTAAAAGTATATACTGTAATAACATGTAAAACAAACTAGATGTGCACAAATGAGGACATGCAGACACATGAAGATGAGAAAGAGTATGAACAAATACCTGTATATAATAAAGTCATAAAGAATATAATATAACGCTTCTTTAAATTTCACTGCATAACCAATATATGAACATAATCTAACTATAACTATATGAACCAATATACGAACATATTATAACTATATGAACATAAACTAATACTGTAACTATAACTATAAACAGTACTGTACTTTATATGTAGAATAGATTTATAAAACATAAATATATACAGTATAAACTTTATAATACACTACAACTAACAAATATAACTTTATATGTATATACAAACTCTTATAGTGAAGCTATGCAAATCATATTTGTATACAAAATGATATATTTATATTTATATGAAATCAAAACTTCAAAACTGTTATAAATAACATAACATTTATATATAATATGTATACTTAACTACAACAATGCAACAGCGGAGGGGAAGGCCCGGCCGAGATGGAGGCTTGCGGGGTGGGTAGCAGGCGGAGCTTGGGTCAAGTGTGCTCGGTCAGGTGGTGGCGGGTTCAGGCGAAGGCTTGGAGATGTCGGAGTGGTCGAGGCCGGTCTAAGTGAAAAAGGAGGCGGAGGTGGAGCACATGTTAGGCACGGCGGAAGAGAAAGGGGAAGCGAGCACGGTTTTGGCATTGGGTGTTTGGCCGAGAAAATAAAAGGGAGGGGAGAAAAATATACAGAGGAGGAAGAAAGAAATTGGAGGAGTGAGTTTCTGAAAGGGAAAAAAATATATAAAGAAAGATGTGAAGGCAAACAAAGTGTGGACAGGGAGATGAGCCAGAGAGGCAGAAAAAAGACGTACCAGATGTAATAAAGTAAAATGATGGGAATGGTAACGTCTGTCCATTGATTCTGCAACATTTATTAAAGCAATTATGTTGGTTGGATGACATGGTTCAAAATTCGAAAGAAAGGGAATCAAAAGTCACGAATTTTTGGTACCCGTACAATACATAGTTTGATTGTTCCCGTCGTGTACCGGAGCTCAAAACACACAAATGAATATACTGCGGAGATTAGCACGACAAGACGATCAAAACGGTATACAGATATCAATGGTACGATCATCCGGTTAAAAGTCGATAATCGGTACCGAAAATGCTGCTATTTTGTCGAAAATAAGATCGACGGAGCAATAACAGTCCAAATTTGGAAAAACGAAAGATGACGTCTCACTCAGAAGAGGATTTAGAAATTTATTGTGTAAAAATATTCAGCTTGGGAAAACATTTTATTATCATCAAATATCAACTAATATAAATTGGAATAAAATTACTAGAAAATAAACTTCAATATTATCGGATGAAAATTTACCAGTTGATATGTAAAAATGGACGTATTTCAAATATAAAATTTTTATTTCAAAATTCAATTACTAAAATTTTCACAAAATTTCCAGTTAAATATATTTTTAAAACTATTAAAATTTACGGGTCGTAACAATTAGCATATGATCATAATATAATCGATCATGCAATAATGGGTAAAATAAATAGTCCATCATTCACCAAGGTCAAAGGGTTACACAATCTCATATTTACCCACTCCCAAAACAGTCAATGCCATAGTTTTCTCAGGGTTACTACGAACCTATATCAGTTTTTTCAGGCTGACTAGAAACATATGATAGAGTTATGAGTTTACCCTAGGGGTAATTATGTAATTTGTTACATATATCTAACTCAATAACCAATCATGTTCGAAATAAATGTATTTTCTTTCTATTATATACTTGATATAATATGGTTATATTAATTTAATTAAAAGTATATTTAATAGAAAATTCATAAATGGTATGTTTTTTAATAGTAGTTACAAAGTGTTGTAACCGTGAGTAATTTATCACAATAAAAATAAATATACCATTTTATATGTTCTTAGTCAAGATGCATTAAGACTGTGTATCCTTTGAAACTAGATTACGTAACGCTCTCCAAATGTTGGGCAGTGTATTCTCATGGCTGTTAGGGACACCTAGATGTTATGTACTGATAGTTATTGGATAACCATGTAACGACTCACTCGATAGTTTTCTATTGGTTAATATAATTAAGGCCAAACAGAAAATATTGATGTGACCGATTTACACAGTTCTCTCGACTTGAGAATACTGTAGAGCATCAATATAAAAGCTTCGCTTTGATTATAGTCAAATCATGGCAAGACGTTCCATCGAGTGATAATAGTTGAATCGAGTGGGAGTATTGGAAGTGAAACACTATTCAAGAGAGGATCTATCTCCTTGGTTATATGGGTTTAGTATCATGGTCAACTCAAATCAAGTCAAAGCTAAAGTCTTTGGCTAGAGCATTTCAGTTAATAATAATTGCTATTATTGAACCAAGGACTTTATTTTTGGACTATAGAGTTGAATATGGATGATATTGGAATTTTAACCATTACTAAATTCCATAAGTCCAAAGTGATATAGTTTTGACTAAGAGAATTGGTGTAAATAAATGTCACAACCGGGTAACGCTTAATAAAGTGAAATTGGATTTTAACGAAACTAAATGCGACGAATGGGATTTCGACCCTTGAAAATCGATACTAATACATCCTTGGTATTCACATGCTGCAGATCCAAGTGTCGAAAACCCGATCGTTTTAAGGGTAAGAAAGAAAATAAAGACAGAATGGAATATCACACGAATGGAGTAACATATATTATTTCAACATATAATTTTTACAGTAGAAATTTTAAGTACATTTATCAGAGTTAAACATGAACAGTTATAAATTTCCATCCTTACAAATGTGGAATATAATGATACACAAGTGTGGTGGTAACATATAACAATCTTCGGAAGAATCTTCTAACTCCATGCTTCGAGATCCATCCAATTTCTTCTAACAAACCTGACTACTAGGCTGCCTGGGAAAATTAGGGCACCCAGAGTTTAAGGGAAAAGGGAAATAAACTCCAGGTCACTCATGAGACTAGTGTGAGAAACTCAAAATACGCATTTTGAAAACAAAGGTATCTCATAAGGCCACACCGCACATAAACACGAAACATGTTTTTACCTTACGATAACCAAAACATTTTGCTATGCAAAATCTGAGAATATTATTTTTACTGACATTCTTTGAAAACACTTTTCAAATAAACTTATGAATCTTAGCCGAAATTGTTACATTGATTAAATTTGATGGCATAATAGGTTTACAACCAAGTCCGTAGGAACTTATTGGAGAATTGATTTCCATACAATGGTAGGTAAGGAACTACCTTCCGTACAATACATCTTTAGAGGAATGTACCGAGGATTCACAAACAATCCTCCACATCTGGCAAGACCGGTCTATCCCTATTTGGCACTCATACATGGCCTGGATAAAAACCGAATGTGACATCACCTCGGTCGTTACCAACCTATCCGGGGCCCCATAGCATACACCACATGCTCGACATATAGAGAGTAATCTAGAAAGATGATGATCATACCTCAATGGTTGCGAACCACATAGCCTTACAGTGTACCATGTTTAAGCCATTACCGGGTGATAAGGCCTGAGATAACGATTACCTTTCACATAGCACATTTCACTTTAAATGCCACATTGCCAATTCATAACTACACAACTGATTTCTACAAACGTATAACTCCTGAGCTTTTACGTCTCAAGAAAGGGTGTTAAGCTAAGAGAAGTTGTCTTCTCCACCACCAAACAGATGATATGTTCATAGAGATCAATTTATATAATTAGAAATGCAATGTCAAGCATTCGTCCATACAAGTTATCCAGGAACAGGACAAACCGAAAGAACACTCCTACTACATCCTATCAGGGATTACCTCTAGGATTAGTAGCGAGGAGCCCTTGCATCGAAAATCTCAAATGAAGAACTACTTTCACATAAATATGATATGGGAAATTCCCCCGAGGGTTAGTGACAAATAGCCCTACATTCCATCTTCCAAATCATATCATCCTATGTCATTTATTTTCGAACACATAAATTGATTCGAAGTGGTCTTTGAATAGGATTACCCAAATTCGACCCCGGTTCCTTCGAACCAATCATCGATAAAAGACCACGCCAAACTAGGTTGTTATTTTATGGATAAAAGACCACGCCAAACTACTATTATATCCATATTTTTCAAAAAAGAAAGAAAATTGAGAATCTGATAAGTAGATTTTGAAATATGAATAAAACAAGTTTTCGGAAAAATCGCGGTTTTGCAGTTCGTAATCCATAAAAGGATAAAATGGAAAATTTGGGTGGAGCTTGAAGCATGGGCTCCTCGCTACTACATCCTATCAGGGATTACCTCTAGGATTAGTAGTTCGTAATCATTCGAAGTGTGATGGTAATAGATAACAATCTTCAGAAGAATCTTCTAACTCCATGCTTCAAGCTCCATCGAGATTTCTTCTAACCAAACTAGGCTGCCCGGGAAAATTAAGGCACCTAGAGTTTAAGAAAAAATGGAAATAAACTCCAGGTCAGTCATGGGACTGGTGTGAGAAACTCAAAATACGCATTTTAAAAACAAAGGTATTTCATAAGACCACGCCGCACTTAAACACGAAATAGGTTTTTACCTTTTGATAACTAAAATATTTGCTATGTAAAATCTGGAAATATTATTTTTAGTGACATTCTTTGAAAATACTTTTCAAATAAACTTATGATTCTTAGCCGAAATTGTTAGATTGTTAAATTTGAGGGCATAATAGATTAATAACTTAGTCCGTAGGCACTTACTGGAGAACGAATTTCCATATAATGGCAGGCAAGGGACTACCTTCCGTACAGTACATCTTTAGAGGAATGTACCGATGATACATAAACAGTCTCCGCATCTGGCATGACCAGTCTATCCTTATTTGGCACTCGTGCATGGCTTGGATGGAAACCGAATATGACATTACCCCGGTCGTTACCGACCTATCCGGGGCTCCATAGCATACACCAATACTTGACATATAGAGAGTAATCAAGAAAGGTGATGGTCATACCGTAATGGTTGCGAACCATATAGCCTTACGACATACCCTTTTTAAGCCATTATCGGGTGATGAGGCCTGAGGTAGCGACTACCTTTCACATAGCACATTTCACTTTGAATGCCACATTACCAATTCATAATCACACAACTGATTTCTAAATACATATAACTCTTGTGCTTGTACGTCTTAGGAAAGGGTTTTAAGCTAAGAGATGTTGCCTTCTCCGCCACCAAACAGATGATACTTCCATAAAGATCAATTTACGTAACTAGAAATACAATGTCAGACATTCATCCATACAAGTTGTCTAGAAACATGACAAACTGAAGGAACTCTCCAACTACATCCTATCGGGGATTACCCTTAGGATTAGTAGCAAGGAGCCCTTGCATCGAAGATCTTAAATGAAGAACTACTGTCACATAAATATGATATGGGAAATTTCCACTGAGGGTCAGTGATAAGCAGCCCTACATTCCATCTTCCAAATCATATCATCTCATGTCTTTTATTTTTGAACATGTAAATTGGTTCGAAGTGGTCTTCGAATAGGAATCATCCAAATCCAACCTCGGTTCCTTTGAATCAATCATCGATAAAAGAAATGTTAAGTAAATAGGGAATTATTCTTTTGATTTATTACTTCCTTCTTATCAAAAATATCTTCAAGAGATATATATCTTTAAAACATTTCTTTTCGGTATATACAGAATCATTAAAGCTCTCTTTGGAAAATCATTTATTTAAATTTTAACAAGATTTCTTAATTCCATATCAAAATTTTGATTGAGTTGAAATATTAAGTGCGCAGAATCTATAGAAATCATCTAACTCTACTCAATATCAATTTCTGCATTCAACTAGTACTATGTGCAGAATAACGGTGGAACCACCTTTTAAATTCCATGAATAGTATGAGTTCTCTCTTCAGAATTTAACACCAAGTATAAGTAGATTATCTCCGCAAAATCTAAGTTATTTATATTCGGGAAATTATATCCTTTATACTTTGGAAAATTTTGATCCAAGTAAATCAAATTTATTATTCCCTCTGTCGGACCATTCTGGATAGTCAGGGAGAGGAGGAAACTGGTTTCCCAAACTCAAGTCTAGACCCTATCTCTCTATCACCCATAAGGTGGTCAAGTTATTTAACCGACTCTAAATCTTTTAACATACTCAACTAACTTTTAATTATTATTTAACCACTCCACAAATCCTTCAAATCACCTTTAAAATACTTTATTAATCATTTAAAAATATTTACAAAAGATTTGGATAAAAATGGTTGTGTTTAAAACTATATTTCAAAAGGGATAGAAAAGTCCCACGAATGGTGCTTTTTAAGCTGTATTGATCGAAACGAATTTTCTACTATTTGAAAATTCATTTTTATAACTCAAATCACTTTTAAAACATTTTACAAGATTTTTAGAATTTATTTCATATTTTTAAATAATTTTAAAATATCATTTTTAAAGAAATCCTTTTATGGATTCCGAACTACAAAACCGCGGTATTTCCAAAAACTTGTTTTATTCATATTTCAAAATCTACTTAACGAAATTTCAATTTTCTTTCTTTTTTCGAAAACTATGGATGTAATAGTTCAGAAAATTCTTATCTCGAAGAATTCTGAGCTATATTCCATTCTATATATTTGTTTGACTTTTACGGCGCGATATCGCAAACTACCGTTACGCGACGCGCCTATTTTTTTGACCCAATTTTCAGTATTCATTTAAACTTTGCTAAAACACTTTCAAATGTTTATAAAATATTTCTAGATCATATTAAACCATTTCTAAGAGGTTTAAACATTCCATATACATCATTTCATTCAATAAAGAAAAATAATTTCTTTTATGCTCATCGACGTGTATTAACATGACTTGCATATATATTAACCATATTAAACAACCATCATTAACAATCATATCCATATATATATATATATATACTATCCAATATATATACTATAGTTTAGGAGTTTCTCACCTTCATTTTCCCTCAAGCTAATTTAAAATTAGCTATAGCTTCTCTATCACGAAATAAAACTCCACAAAATCGAGCTTGAGAGCCTTGGATGGGTCGGCCTAGCTAGGGAAGTCATGGCCTATAGTGGAGGGCTCGGCCAAGGGTGGAGAAAGGTGGTGGTCGTGGGTTTCTATGGTGGAAAGGAGGAGTTTTGAAGTTGTTTTGAGATGTTTTACTACTATATATATAATATACTTATTTAGTTTTTTTTTTGAGATAATTTTCTCCACGACTTTTTTAACATTAGAAGCTATTTATAAGCTTGATAATGTGGAGAAGGAAGTGAAGAAAATTGTGTGAAAAATATGAAGAATGGGTGGGGTATTTATAGGATTTTAGAAAACCAAAATACCATAACATAGATGGACAAAAGTACCCCTTGCCATCCCCTTCTGGCCACCCTAAAATGCATGGAAGCCCACCCCCCTTCATGTGATGGATGATGTGGAGGTGATGGTGGTGATGATGTTGGTGTAAGGTGGATTTGATGTGAGAAGATGTTTGCTTTTTAAACTTATAATAACTTATATATTATTTGTTCCATATTTACCATATGTAAGTATATTTCTACTTTTCTACCATTGTTATATGTATATGTATGCGTTAATATATGTGTGTGCATGCCACAAATGTGTACAAGTTACATAAACAACATTGTATAACTTATATATGTCAAAACGTTACGAATTTTAATTCCGATTTCCGGTCATATTTTCACTTACAAATTAACGTACATATATTGTAAACAAAATTTGAAAACTATTTTCTTATCATTTTAGATGAATAAAATGATCATATTTTAATTATAAAATCATACAAATAAATATAAAAATATTTACAAAAATCAATATTATATCGATAAAGCGATATGAATTTTTATTATATTTTTAAATCAAGTATATATCCTCATAAAATTATTACAAATGATTTATTATTACTTTATAACTATTTAAAATGAATTATCATCATTTTAAAATAATTATTTGAATAATTATAATAATAGCAATAATTATTAAATTATTAAATCTTAATTTAATTTAATAAATCAATTATTAAATATAAGGGCCTTACTAATGATATCATAAATACATTTATTTTCCGAAGAATACTGTAATAAATTTTTATTTCATTATCTTATTTAAGTAGAAAGAAATAAGTGTATGTATCCAGCTCTGTGCATGACGTTTGATGATTATAGAGCTGTTTATCGATAAAACGGTTTTCGGTTCCTTTTATCGATATTTTCCCAAAGTATTTATTTTTTTTGTAAATATTCCTTCATAATAGGTTCATTATTATTATTATTCATTTCACAAAACTTGATTATTTGTTGAAAATAATCATATTTGAATATTTGAAATAAATTAAATATCCCTAATTAAAGTGATCAAATCTTGGGACGTTACACTAAGTAAACGATAAATTTGACCAAAATGTCACATCTCCTGTTAAGTGACGTGTGAACATTAATATTTGAATATTTTGATGTTAATCGCTGACCGAACTTACACCCGAGAATCACACAACCGAAATGATGAATTCACTTTTGAGACCAAATAATTTACTTAGTTTATAATTGTTATAAATTAATTAAATTAACTAATATTTATAAATTTTAATTATGAAATTTTGATATGACTTGAGGAATAAGTATTATTGTATATTTATAATAGTTATAAATATATCGATCGATATGCGATATCAAGAAGCAGTTAAATTAGATTTAATTAATAATATTTATTTGGGCTTAAAATGGGTTTAAAGCGCATGAAAGGGGCTGCAAATTTCGACCAAAAAGAATGTAATGGGAGGTAAAAAATAGGCTAGGGGTATTTTAGATGGATGGCTCAAATTTGAGGAGAAAGGGTAAGAGATATGATCCACCTTTCTCCTATTCCTTCCACTATAAAAGGAACTCCTGACCCTAATGCAAAAAGGCTTTTTACCGCCTCCTCTATCACTTATGGTCAAAATTTATCCCTCTATATGCTCCATAAAAACTCAAATCAATTCAAATCAAAAGCTATTTGATAGCAAAGGGTCTATTGTTCTAGGACTAGCAATCTAACAAATCGAGTAGTTTTCTAAAGGAGCAGAACTCATCATTGCAAGGTAGACTTGAGGACATTAGTTTTAGGTAAATATTTAGTTTGTATATATGATGTATTATCTCTATATAAATGTATATTGTTCATGTATATACATATATTGCTATTACTATATTGTTAGTTAGATGAGATTTCTATAGGTAATGTTGTTGTTGCATATTGATTGGTTATGAGCATATGTTTATAAAATAAATAAGAAATTATAATTTTTCCATAAGGATCTGATACACACAACCAATATTATTATTTTTAATTATTAATATTTTATTAATTAATATATATATATATATATATATACATAGATAATATATTAACTGATTTAGTTATACGACTTATATTAAACTATATGACTATGCCACATAAATAATTGATCTAATATTTTTAAAATGTACATTTATATTAAACATAATTTTTAGTAACTGAGAATGATTTTTTGGTAATTATATAATATTTTTATTATTATGTAATCTTCATACGAACTAATAAATTCATATAAAATAAATTTTGTTTCAAAAATTCTTTTTTATATTTTTTTAAATTAAAATGATATCTCACAAGCTCTTAGCCAAAAAAATTAAATCTTTTAAATCTTTTTTAATTTTTCTAAAAATTATTTTTTAATTTGGCTACAAAGCATTTTATTAATAAAAAATATTATTTTGACTTAGAAAAATCCAAAATTTTTCCTTGGGATACTTAATAGTATTCCTGATTTTTTGAAATTTTAAAAATAGAAATATATGTTACATATATATTTTCTATCTTTTATTTATTATTGTTTGGCTAATAAATTCTTAAAATATATGTATTAATACAATAAAATTATATTTACAATTTCAATTTCTGTGTATTTGATCTAGAATGAAAATTAAAAAAAAAATTATTTTAAAATTTTATGATTATATAATATATTCTAAATCATATTTACATTAAACAATTATATATATATATAATTATGTTACTTTAATACATTTAGATATATGTATGTATATTTATAAAAAAAATTAGTTAAATTATATATATTATATATATGTTTATTTTGTTTATACACTATAATATTATATATATGTGACGAACGAGATTTTTGACCTTTGAAAATCGACACAAATACATCCACGGTATTCATGTGCCGCAAATCCAAGCGCCGGAAACCCGATCGTTAAGGGTAAGAAAGAAAATAAAGAAAGAGCAGAATCTCACATATATTATTTCGACAAATAATCTTTATACTGGAAATTTAATACATTTATCAAAGTTAAAACATGGACAGTTTTAAATCCTGTCCTTACAAATGCGGAATACTATAGCACAAGAATGTGGTGGAAATAGACAAAAATCCTCAGAAAAATCTTTTGACTCCATGCTTCGAGCTCCATCCAACTTCTTCTAAACTAAACCTAACTACTAGGCTGCCCGGGGAAATTTAGGGCACCCAGAGTTTAAGGAAAAGGAAAATAAACTTCGGGTCAATTATGGGAATGGTGTGAGAACTCAAAATATGCGTTTTGAAAACCAAAAAGTATCTCATAAGACCACGCCGCACATAAACATGGAACGAGTTTTTACCTTATGATAAACAAATCATTCTACGTCAAAATACTTGATATTATTTTTAATGACATATCTTTGCAAATATTTGCAAGTAAACTTATGAATCTTAACCGAAATTGTTACCATTATTAAATTTCGAATATGTTAGGCTCTACAAACAAAAATCTTACAAGGCTCATTCGAAGAATGGATTCCATACAAATGACAAGGTAAGGGACTACCTTCCATACAATACACCTCTAGAGGGATGTACCTAGGGTCCAAATACTAAATTCATATACCAACACAGAACCGGCCTACCCCTTCGTTGGATAGTACCGAATATGACATCACCCCAGTCGTTACCGACCTATCCGAGACATCTCATAACATATACAACATACCCGATATATAGAGGGTTATCTAGAAAGGTGATGACCATCTCCTAATGGGAGCGACCCACTTAGCCCTGCTACATCTACCATGTTTTTGCCATTTCCGGTTGATGAGGCCCGAGGTAACGTTTTACCTTTCACATAGCACATTCCACTTTGAGTGCCACACTGCCATTCCATGATCACACAACTGGTTTCTACAAACGTATAACTCCTGAGCTCGTACGTCTCAGGAAAGGGTGTTTAGCTAAGAGAAGTTGCTTTCTCCGCTACCAAATAGATGATACATTCATAAAGATCAATCAATGTAATTAGAAATACAACTTCAAACATTCATTTATACAAGTTGTCCAGGAACAGGACAAACCGAAGGTACTCTCCTACCACATCCTGTTGGGAGTTACCCCTAGGATTAGTTGCGAGAAGTCCTTGCATCGAAGATCTTAAATGAAGAACTACTGCCACATAATATGATATAAGAATTTTCGCCTGAGGGTGTGACAAGAAACCCTACACTCCATCTTCCAAATCATATCCATATCTTCAATTCGAATACGTAAATTGGTTCGAATTGGTCTTTGGATAGGAATCCGACCCTGGTTCCTTCGAACCAATCATCGATAAAAAGATGTTCTGTGAATAGGGAATCATTCTTTAATTGATTAAGTTCATTTTATCAAAATCTCCTTTGGAGATATATATTTCTAAAACATTCCTTCCAGTATATACGGAATCATCAAACCTCTTTTACCAAATCTTCTGATTAATTAAAATCCTTTTTAAACTTGGATTAATTCGAAATCATTTCTTTTATACTTAGGAAAGTATTCCCAAAATCATTTCAGTTGAATCTTAACAAAGATTTCTTAGTTTAAAACTCATGCTTTTGATTTAGTTGAAACCATGTTATCCAGGATATTAATCCAAAACCAGTAAATATTAAGTGAGTAGAATCTATAGAAATCATCTAATTCTACTCCATATCAATCCCTGTATTCAACAAATACTATGGGCGGAATAATGGCGAAATCACCTTTTAAATTCCACGAGTTCCCTCTTCGAGCTTTAACACCGAGTACAAGAAGATCATCTCCACAAAATCAACTTGTATTTAATTTAAAAATTAATCTTTTATACTTAAATCATTTCCGACATTTCGACCTTATCTATCTCTCGCCCATGGAAGAGGCCAGGTGAGCCAGGGCACTGGTTGCTCTTGAAAATCTCTTTTGTTTAAGCACCTCACATCCGGATCTCACGAATCGAAAAATTCAGTCTACTCGTCGGCTTTTAGAGCCAAGGTTAAACCACTTGTTTATAAATGCTTTTCTTTAAATCATTTATTCGAACTTTCATCAATAAGCTAGAGAACCTCCAAATCATTATCAAAACAGTTAATTATCCATTAAAAAATATTTACAAAATATTTGGATAAAAATCATTAAGTTTAAAATTATATTTCAAAAATTATAGAAAAGTGCTGCGGAAAGTGCATTTCAAGCTATATTGATCAAAATGACTTTTTGATTATTTGGAAATTAATTTTTATTACTCAAATCACTTTTAAAACATTTTAAAATATTTATAAGATTTATTCACATTTTTAAAACATCATTTGTAAAGAAATTAAGTTTTGGATTCCGAACTGCAAAGTCAAGATTTTTCAAAAACTTGTTTTACTCATATTTCAAAATCTACTTATCGAAATCCCGATTTTCTTTCTTCATTTGACAACTATGGATATAATAGTTTGAAAAATTCTTATTTTGGAGAATTCTGAGCAATATTCCATCTTTTACACTTGTTTGACTTTTACAGCGCGAAATCGCGAACTACCGATACGCGGTGCGCTAATTTTTAGCTAAATTTTTCATTTCTTTTCAAACTTCACCAAAACACTTTTAAATGTTTATATAACATTTTAAATACATTTAAAACCATTTTTTAAGAGGTTTAACACTTCCATATACACCATTTCATTAATTCAAGGGAAGTGATTTCCTTTGTGCTTATCGACGTGTATTTCTGTGACTTGCATATAATTCAAAATTCATATAAAACAACCAAACTTGATGATCAAAACATATTAAACATCCATTTTAAAGCATCATATCATCATCCAACATATAGTATAATAAATTAGGAGTTCTCACCATAATCAAACCAAACTTCCTACCAACATTCAAATCACCATAACACTTCATCTAAATCATTACTAAACTTCACCAATACATCACTAAACAATTCAACCATGCTTCCAAAGTGCTTGGCCACCATTTCTACCTCCTCCTTGCTCACGGCCCATGCTCCCATCACTTCCAATCTCTCGGCTTCCACCACCCAAGCACCATCACTCACGACCAAGTGCCATTAAAGAAGAGAAGAGAAAGAAGTAGATTAAGAAGAGGTTAGAGAGCAATTAGTGGAATGGTGCTTAAGCACTCCAATATTTTTAACCCTCCTACCTCTCTTAAAGAAGAGAAGCCATTAATGAGCCAAATAAAGCTAAAAATGAAGAAGAATGAGAAGTGCGAAGAAAATGGGAAGAATGAATGAGTATTTATAGGAAAAGTAATGAGTGTTGAATTACAAAATTAACCCTTTACAAAATTACCAAAATATCTTACTTTTTCAATACTTACCATCACTTTGTCACATCATACTTTATGTCTTAATCACTTAATGCATAAGAAAAATAAAGTAAATATTTTATTTGATTTGATTTGACATGATTTTGTCCTTTTATGCTTACCTTTCTTAATGATTTTCTAGAAATTTCTAATCTTAATTAGCAAAAGAAAACTTGCTTAGTTAATTGTTAATACTTAACATATTTAAAAATGTGTACATGTATATGTACATAAAGGTGCAACAACATTGCGGCAACTTTTATTCGATAAAACGTTGATTTTCGACAAAATGTTTTACGGTCATATTTTGACGTTTTAGTTAAACTATTTATTTATGCAAACAAAAAGTTAAAAATAAATTTGTATAATGTTATTTAAAAATATAAACACTCATAAATTAATTAAAATAATTTATTTAACCATTGAAACTTACTTTTCTAAAATCAGGATTTTGTCACTTTTGTCGATATAAGCAATTATCCCTATTTTTGTGTATATTTCTCTTTACAAATCCTATCTAATATTATTTAAATCATAAAATGTTATATATTTTATATTTAAAATCACTTTAAATAGTATTTTTAAAGTGGTCACATTCTGGGTCGTTACAATATATATTATTTTCTAATAATACACACACACATTACTTGAATATTTATATACACAATAATAATTGTAAACATATACACATATTTAGATAACATAAAACACATATAGGGTGAGCTAACGTGTCTGTTGCAATGTATCCCGACATCTATATATGGGCATGTTATACCTTGCACGGTATATCATGTTACACATGCACACACATATACATATGTATATGATACATATGTATACCTGTATATAAATTGAAATAAATTAAATAAATTTCTATCAACAATTTATAAATTTAAATAAAATACATGATTTTATTTAAACTAAATTTAGAAATGTTCTAAATAAATTAGCTTCATAGCCCCAATAAAGATCCTATTAGGTAATTTTTTTGAAATTCACCCATATCTTCTGCTGTGGGCTGGTCCAGTTCCAACAATGGTGTCAAAGCCCAATAGCCTATGTGGTCTAAATTAGCTATATTAGGGTTAACTATTAAGCTCGAAGCCCAAAGATTGTCCCTAATAAATAAGGCCAACATTTGAGTTGGGCCTTGGGCTAATTTTCAAATTTGTTTGAAAATTAAAATACATAATTTTAAATTTAAAACAAGATTTAAATATATTATAATAGTTATAATATAATAAAATTTTCAAAATGTTTGAAAATAAATATTAATTTCGAAATATTAAAATTTATTAATACAATTAATAAAATAAATTAATTAAATAAGTTAATTAGTTAATAAATGTATACATGTATTATATATATGATATATGTTATGTTGTTCTAAAATGTTTAAAATAACATAAGTATGCATGTATGTATATGAATTGAATTTTGAAATTAATATAATTTAAAATTGTTTAATTAAATAAATTAATTAAAGGTTAATTAAATAAATAAATTAATTAAATGTTAATTAATTATATAAATTAAGTAAAGGTTAATTAAGTAAAATAATTAAAGGTTAATTAACTAAAAGAATATACGCATATATATGATATAGGCGCAATACTAAAAAGGTTGTAGTATGAAATAAATATTTAATACAAAATGTTATATTAAAATAATATAAAATTAATTAAAATGTTAATTAATTAAAAAATTAATTAAATAAGATTTAATTAATATAATACTATACATAAGACTATTATATAAGTAGTATGAAACATAAAAGTTATACAATAATAAAACTTATATAATACAAATGTATAAACTAAATTGGAACATTAAAGAAACTCTAAATAGACTTAAAGGATGAATACATACTTATTGTACGTATACTGTGATTTCAGATGCGTCCAACACTTGAATCACGAGGGTATTTCACAAGAAATATATTATTGCATAAGTCGATATCACTCAATATAATATATTGAAAATTATGAATCTTCAATATAATGTTGTCCTCTACCATATATATATATATATATTAGTAAATTACTTGCATACTTCTTAGTTGTTGAGAAAACTCAAGCTAGGGTTATTATGTGTAGTAGTATTATTATTAATATATTGAATAGACGAGGTATGATAACTATATGTATTTGTCGAGCAAACTCAAGGTACATATACTATACGTACGACATCGCGATTTGGTAGATACGAGTGAATAATCTCTTTCGATTTGTTGAGAAAACTCAAGGTCGAAATGAGATTAGGACAAGGAACCAAGGTTTGAGTTATATGTGATACAACCGATAAGGAGTTATCCAATGTCCGTGGAGCTATGACTTGTTGAGCAAACTCAATGTCAGAATTCGAAGACGAGCGAGTTCTAACACCCGCTAGTGAAGTGGAAAGACTTCTATATTTCGCTCAGGGTTTGGTGAAACATAAAAGACTAGTGGGAGCCTTATTAGAAAAATGAACTGATAAAATTTAACTTTTCTAAAATTGTAAGAATATATAGTATGCAATGTTAATAATAATCTACATTGATAAATTTGTGCATTTGAAATGATTGATAAAATGTTTATCAATTAAGATATACAAGTAAACTGAATTGAAAATTGACAAATAGAAATATAAAATATACTTACTAATAAATGACTATTGCATATGAATGTTTCCATACCCATGCAAGTGCCTAATTTTACAACTAATTAATACATTCATAATTTGGTCACTTACGTGTTTATTTGGTCGAGATTGTGTATTGCATTCTATGAGTTTTGAACTCTAAAAGCAATAAAAGACTATGGATATTTGATCCATATACAACCACTTATAAATGTTATATAGTAAGCGGTCAAAGTTTGTAATGTACAATATTTCAATGAAATTAGTTCATCCAAAAAACTAAATAAACCTTAGTGCGAGATCGAGTATTCAATTTGATTGATTACAAAAGGATGATATTGTGTTTAATGTAACACTAGACCAAAACTACAATATAAATCAAAGAAATCAATAACTAAAATGTCAGTTTGATCGGTTTACGAAAAGCATAACATATTTGATGTCCTTAAAAGTTAAGGATAATTGAATGCGCTTTTGTAAGGAGTTCATTATGATATCGTAGTAAGGGATTTCTTTTGAATGGTTTGACCATTTAGAAAGAATAATGAATGTACAAGCATGGATGTTATTTAAGGTACAATTTGGATGAAGAGGTGAGTAATCACTTCTGCTTCATAAAGAAACATAAAAAATGATAATTGTAATAATAATAATTGATACTTAACATTGGAATGAGAAATCATATTTCTGTTCTGAAATATATTTCATATAGAAAATTATTTTCTATGAAATTTATTTCCTTGAGTTCAAGATATTTGATCAAAGAAATCTTCGCTATAAATTAGTCGCAATGTATGAAATAAATAAATTTATATTAAGTGAATGATGGTTCTCCAAATTCATCATGCTATTCTAGTAATGGCAAAAATAGTGGGAGCATGCTATATAGCACTTATTGAGTGCATCAAGTTACGAAAACTATTTTCGTAAAACATACCATATATTATTTATACAATAATGACCATTTTTGGTGTCGACTGGAAATAGATATACTTATATTTCAATGTGAATATTATGAATATTCCTTATAAAATAAAACTATAATATGGTATTTGTTTTCTTGACAAAGTGATGCATTTGGAAAATACTGGGGTGTCTAAATTATTTACAATTATTTTGGAATTATAGTCTAAGCCTTTGTTTTGAGAAATAATTTTTTATTATATGATTCTGAATCATTTGATGCTAGTTAATGATATCTCAAACTATTTGTCATGACCTGGGTTTTCGACCTTGAAAATCGACATCAATACGTCCACTGCATTACATGCCTAGCAATCGAATGCCGGAAATACCAGATCGTTAGGGTAAAGAAGAAAGAGGTAGAAGAAGAAAATAGAAATAACAACGCAAAATCTCACAATCGGAGCGGAAAAATATATAATAGATAACAACTGATCTTTATACAAAAAGAACTATTACTTTTAAACATTACATCATCAGAGTACAATACATCAATAATACAACACATGACAGTTATAATAACTTGTCCTCACAAAAGCTGAATATACAGCCTACCATACACAGCGGAGTAAAATCAAATACTATAATACGTCTTCGTTATCCAGCTCACCTCCTGAGCTCCATAGCATCCTATCTTGTAATACTCGGTCTGACCAAACATTATAATAACATAACATCCGAGTCAGTCTGGAAAACCAGCGTGAGAAAAACACACTCAATTTGAATTATTAAAGTTTCAAAATCCTTTGAAAATCAAAGGTATCTCGTAAGACCACGCCACAAATAAACACGATGGGTTTTTACCTTACGATAACCAAAACATTTCATATCAAAATCCTCTGATATTATAATAGTGTCTAAGTACAAATACTTATTCAAATAGCTGAAATTGTTACATTAATTAAATTCCAGCAATACTAGGCTCTACAATCAAAACCGTAAATGGCATGCATTGGAGAATGGATTCCAACTAAATGACTAGGCACTGGAGTACCATTTGTCACAGTACACCTCTAGAACAATGTACCGAGGACCACTCCGAGATCCCCTGCTACACAAGACCGGACTACCCCTAACCTGGAAAGCCCGAATAAGATTACCCTGCGGTTGGGATCAGCAACCGCACCACACAGCCGAATAAAAAGGGACTCTAGATCTCTAGATAGGGGTAACCTTACCCTACTTGGGTGCGACCCACTTAGCCTTGCTGCATCTCCCTTGATTTTCAGTCATTCCTGGTTGATGAGGCTCGAGGCTAAGTGTTACCTTTTCAAGAACAATTTTACTTAGAATGCTCATCGTCCTCCAATGACGATGTACTAATAGCATTCATCCATACACGTCCGTTCCCGGTCCGAACGGAACCGAAGACACTAGTCCTACTACATCCATTTTAGAATCACCATCAGGATTAGTAGCGATTAGCCCTTGCACTTCACTGCTCCATCTTCGACTCCAAGCTCTTGTCTTCATTTCGAAAACGTACTCGTTGGATCTAACTGGTTTTCGGATCACAAATCCGATCCCGGTCTCTTCGAAACAACGTTCGACTTTCCCGGTATACTCAACTCCGGTTCTTTAGGAAATAAACAGGCGAAGATAAGATCGGAGATCACCTCCTAACCGTTTGTGGACGGATTTCCTTATAAACATCCTAGAAGAATGAAACGAGTTTATACGTACAGTAAATCACCTCGAACGGTAACCGTGCCATATAAATCCCGTGCTTCTTTTAGATATTTCCAAAGTTATATTTGGGTCCAGATTTGATAGTCGGTTATTAAACTATCAAATAAACAATCAATTCAACAAAACACTTCATTTTCCCCTGAAAAACACCAAGTCTTCTTTTAAATAAATTATATCTCTTTATCCAAAAGTCTTATACTTATTTTATCAAAATCAGCATATTCACAAAGTATCCTCTCAAAAATATTTGAAAACCCTTTTAAAATAATGTGGAAAGTACCACTACGGTATCAAACCATGGATCACAGTTCAATGGTTATGTCTCTATCACGGAGAAATCCAAGTCTTAACTTCAGACACACACTGCCTCCGATTTACGCCATGCGAGTATACCAATACTCTCCAAAAACCTTATTTAATAATTTTCAAAATAATACTTATGAAATTTCTATAATAATTCTCCAAGTAAAACCATAGCCAAAACTACTTTTTAAATAAAGCTATTATATAAAATATTAATATAGAATAATTACCCTTTTAAAATAATAATACCGATTTAACCTTTAATAAAAATTAACTAGTATAACTAACTTAATTAATATTTAGTTTAAGTTTTAAAACAATTAAATAATAAATTTTCTAAAACATTCTTTAAACACCTTTTTCGGAAAATATATTTTCAACTCCAATATAGCCAGTCTAATCATTTATAAATCCCTTTCGATTTATCTCCAGTTTAATTTACGTTCCAATCCCGTAAATTTCCTTTCTCACATTTCTAAAAATAAAACTACTATTTATTTTTAGAAAGTTTACCCATTTCCTTATGAATTTCCACCGTGAATTAATAATTTCAGATTATCCACTAATAAATACTTCACTTTATTAATAAAATTTCGTTTATAAATTCCATAGTCCCATTTTCCCTTTTAATCACTGTTTCACACACTTGATCGATTTTCAAATCGATTTCCTGAATTAAATTCCATTTTAAAAGTTATTTCTTGATTTACCCAAATTTATTTCCAAAACCCCTAATTTCAGATTCACTTCCTTTCTCTGATTTAAAATCTTATTTAAATCTAGAGCATCAATTTCATACTTTATTTCAAAAATTCCCCTTTTATTTTCCCCAAACTATTTAATCTTAAATTTAAAATACATTCTTTTATACGTAAAACAATATCGCTTAAGTTCTTATTTTTAAAAACTCTTTTATTCACATTTACTCAAAAATCTCTATTTTCCATATTTAGAATTTATTAAATAGAATTTTAAAATCAAACTATTTACTTTTTCTTACATTCATTACTTTTTAATTTATCCATCTTTACTATAAATATTTTTACGTTGAATTCTTCATTTTATTTTCCTTTAAAAATTCCGTATTCATATTTTTGATATTTTAAAATATCAAAATACACCCAGCAATACCATAGCATCAAATAAATTCAATTTCCCATATAATCTATCACAGATTATTCAAATAAATCATATCACTGAATATGAAATAAATTTCAACATTTTTAAGGAATCCTGTTGGATCCCTCCAACCTGTTTTCCCTGCATCCACAGATGTTAATACAATATAAAAATACCAATCCCATTTCGAGGGGGATATCGCGATATACAGGGTCATCTGCTATTATGCGGGGCGTATAAGGTCTCATCCGCTATATATATTGGGAATATCAATCGATCCAATATATACATATATATACTAATATATATAATATAACATCCAGGCTGATAATAATTATCAAATTAAATTAGTCAACCAATAATTAATTTTAACTACTTAAAATTAATTGCGGAAATTCCAAATTTGAGTGAGATTAACTCACCTTTATTTCCGAATTTGCTGATCAATCCAGTCTTTGACTCTATTTCACATTCCATTCGATTTTAACCTCGTACGGAAAATTTTGTTAAAATTTTATTAGCTATTTAAATTTTCAAATCCTTAATTAATAAACTAATTATAAAATTAAACCTAACTAAATTCTAAATTTCAAATTACCTCCAAAAAGCCAAAGCTCCATACCAGCCCACACAAAACAAAAAAAACAAGCTCGGCCCGGATCTACCTTCTTCCCCCTCCTTCCCTTTCAAAGTTGCATGTACACGAAGATGCCCAAACCCAATTCACCGAACCCTCCTTCCATCAGTCGACGAAACTCGAGCCGGCCTCGCCAATAAAACCTTTGCCTCGCGCTTCGCTTACCAGTCACCACTGAGAAGCCCACGATTTGCCAGAAAACTACACGACATTCCCCCCTCCTCCACCGAACCACTGCGACGTCGCACCTCGCCTACGGCCTTCAACACGCGAGAGCACAACTTCGTCGATCAAGATGAAAGTGGGTGAGAATTGATGACGGAGCACGTCGAGGCCCAAGATGAGGCCGGCGATTCACTAGAACGATTATGACGAGAAAGGGAACGAACGAAATTATCTTCCATTATTTTATTTAATTTTTCTTTCTTCTTTATCGAGCAATTTTTTTCACTTTTCTTTTGTTCTGCCATTTTTCGAATGCTCGGCTACACTATTTAAAAAAACAGGGGGAAACGTGATTTTTGAAAAGGAGGTGGCGTGTTTGAGGATAGCTACAGGGATTGAAGAGAAGGCAAAAAGTTCCGATGTGAAGGAATTTCAGCTGAAGGTTGACTAGAGTGTGTGTGTATATATATATATATATTTATATATATATATATATATATATATATAAATTAAATTCAATTTGTCTAGATTTCACAGCTTAAAATCTCGACCTCCTGTCGAGGCGTGCCGCTATGTGTTCATAATGTTATACCCCTATTCCAAAAGCAATGGAAAAGGTTTCGAGTCCTAATTTGTAACAACCCGCATATTTATCGATTTTATATTTTTTATATTTAAAATCGTTAATCGGATGTTAGTCCGAAAAGCTACTTTTTGCATACGGTCAAATTAGGACTCGAGACCACTCCCATTGAGTTCAAAATGTCGTTTGCGATCTTTTTAAGTGTAAACTTCGATATGTTTGGAGCTAGTCAAAAATTCGACCATTTTCACTTTGGGTTTGGGTTTGGTTCAGCCCTATGTTTTAACTTAACACTCCAAACTGAAACCCCCTCTTCATTCACTCCCTCATCCTCTTCATTTCAGTTCTAAAGAGATTAATGGTGAGTGGAATGGGAAATTAAAACTCTAAAACCCTAGTTTCCATCTACAAATCAAGTTCTAGCTCCAAATCAATAGAAGAAGCTTTGGTAAGTCTCCTCTTCTTCTTCCCCAACTCACTCTCTTATCAATTTCAGAAATTCCTAAACCTAATTTAGGAAATGTTTCTCTTTTTAGCTTAGAATCAAGCTTGTTGAGTTGGGATTGAAAAGGGATTGTCATTGCCATTGCTCTATAGCTCCTTCATACTTGTGCTTGTGTATAAAGGTGAGATTTTTATCTCACATCTATGACTATAACCATCTTTGATGTTGGGTATGAATTCCTAACACTATTACATGTTCAATTGCTTTTGGTTTGAATTGCTTTGGCGAACATTTCAATTTTTGATGCTTTTAATTCAAACTTTGCATCTCCTCGCTTTGATTTGTGAACATGTCTTTGGTTGTGAATCGGAGTGCCTATAGGGCCGTATTATCGATTGACAAAAAGCCCCGAAGTCCATTGCTCGATCGGGTGAAAAATGTGGGAGAGTTTGCTCTCCCACTGGGCTGAAAAACAACTTCAGCTCCTCACCAGACGTCTGCAGATATGTTCAGACGTCTGGAGTCTGTTTCAGGAAGTTCCCGAAACTTCCTGCAGACGTCTGAGCATTTACCTCAGACGTCTGGTGCCTGTGAGCGACTCTACTTTGCTTGCTTTTGCCTATTTATCTCGAGATTCCAATTTCTATCGATTCAAGGTTATCCGATTCGTCGTTATCATTTATTTTCTTCATTGATGACTTCTTCTTGGGATTTTTGAGAATGTCGCTCGACCCGCCTTCCTCTTAGGTCGTTTGGCTTCACAAGGTCGCTTGCCTTCACTTAGGTCGTACCGTTTCCACGGGGCGCTGCCCCGCACCCCGCCGTGGGCGCTGCCCCCTGGACCCCCGCGACCTGACCGGGCAGGTCGAACCCCGTATTACTCTGCGTAGGCAATCTTATATGAAAAGCATTCATCCGAACTTCCATTTTGATGCATTTTGAGCTGATTTCCTTGGATTTTATTCACGTCTCCGAATGTGAATTTTTGTGATACGTTTTATGACTTGTCACTTTAAAAATATAAAGGTTTCAATACTAGTAGTAAATATCAAAACTCTTTCATCAAATTGATTTCAACACTATTTTTAATATCAAAAGTTCGTTTTCCCAAACCGATTTCCAATCTACTAATATATATAAGCCTTTACCTCACTCGAATGAGAAATCGACTTAAACGACTTAGTAAAACGAGTGGTATGAAACGCTTGCGTTCACTTCGTCGGTTAGCTCTTGGACTTGTTCGACTGAACCCTTTTCGTGACAATTTCCTAGTGAAGATTTGCAGCTTGTTCGTAAATATTTAAGTTAAGCAAGTGGTTATGGGACATGAAGCTAAACTCATATATTTACTAGCTTGGTGTGATTGACACTTCTCGCTGATCATGATGATCATTTTATGATTTAGACTAGCAATTGTGCGATGTCTCTTTGTTTTCAAGGTAAGACTAGACCGCAATAGTGTGATTCCGACTCACACACATCTCTCTGTCCGCAAGGTTAGTCTAGGCCGCAGTAGTGTGATTCCGACTCACACATATCTTTATGTTTGCGAGGGTAGGCTAGACACCACTTGTGTGATTCCATTCACACATACCTTTCTGCTTTTTGGTTAGCCTAGGCCTCAATCAGTGTGATTCCGACTCACACATATGGGGTAGCTCCCCATGGTCTTCGGACCGTCATGTGATAGGCCTCTTTCTCTTTTTATGATTTCTGGATTTCTTGTTTTGATTTCTGGATTTTTATGTCATTGACTTGTTATGAGTACAAGTTTAGGGTATGATGCCCTCTTTGGATCTTTGAGAAGATTCTTGTGATATTGATCATTTCTCATCGGTTGATCTCCTGTTGATCATCATTTTCATACTTATAGTAGTATGTCAGTATGGGTATTCTATGTTTATGCCATATCTATTATTTTATATCATGTCATCTGATATTTATAGTTAGACTGATCCGTTTATTATTTTCTTAAATAATACTCGGGTCAGACCGAGATGTTACAGGTGCTTCTGCTTGACTTCCTCCCGGGAATTGCTACTCTGACTTTTGGCTAACTATCTAGTTTAGCAGTTTTTTTGTTGTATACACTTGAGATATGGACTCCTAGTTGTATTCTTTTGGTATAGCACATGTTGCTATTCTTTTGTATTATTGTGGATCTTTTTGACCACTACTCTGATGTACACTTCCATGTGTTAGTTATATATTCATATCTTTTTCCGCCTTTGTGATATGGATGTCTGTGACTGATTTGTGTTATGTTTATTTCTATATTTGTTTCCGAAGATTATATATAGCCACTGTGTGATATCTTTGAGTTTGTATCGGTATGTCGGATTTCCTCCTTAAACGAAATGCAAGCTATACTATCTGACATATCGGTGCTCGCACAAAGAAATTACATAGATGGTCGCTCCTCAACAGCCTTATTCTCCGTGCTAGTTGACAGCACTACACCGTAGTGTTCTTGGCTAGCGTGGGTATAGAGGTGGGGCGTCACATAATTCGATCGTATGAAGAAGATAGCTTTTTGGACCCAGTTATTATATTAAATTTTCGATATAAATTTCAGCGCGTTTACATACCGTATGACTACACGATAACTCCAAATACTACGAAAATTATAATCTGATAATAATACACTATTACGGATCCTATGGAATTAGTTTCGTCGAATTCCGAGACTGTGTCCCGGAAGGCTATTTTCAATGTCAATTTAAACAATATATTTTTAAAACTGAACAAATCACTTTTAAATTCAATTTTAACACTTTTATTATCTTTATTATTATCAATGTAATTTTTTAAGCCTTTGAATTATTTTTAACAAGCTTGAAACTCCAGATTTACTAATTTACCCAATATTCAATTATTAATTCAATAATTAAATCATCCAATAAATGGTTATATTTGAAATTCAAGTTAAAATTAACCTTTGAATATTTAAAATCAATTAAATATTCCAATTCCAAATATCCAAAATCCCGGGTTGTTACATTCCTCCCCCCTTATAAGATTTTCGTCCTCGAAATTGCTTGGTAAGAATAATGCTCCTAAAACCACACAGTTTTAAACAACTTTCCGAAAGCAATTTATTGAACCCACACTATCACTCTTACTAACTTCCCAAACTCATCCGTGGATCAAAACTAATATTATTCCCCCAGTAATTCCAATTATAATTTTAAAACCAAATTTTAAATTATCAAAATTTACTCAAATTTTTTCTAGCTCCTTAACTTTTTGAAAAATTTTGCCAGAGTCTCCTTTGCACGGCTAGATCGGAAGAACTACAAAACTGCCTCTACAGTCCCAAAGTTTCAAAAGAAAACAAAAGCCAAGTGGCTAGATCAGAAAACCATCAATTTCATACAGTAATTTAAACACATACCTTTTTGTCGGGCAATTAAATTTTACTTCTGAGTCGAAGACATCAATCTAACCTTTGCTCTTAATTACCTGCACCTTACTTACCAATAATATCCAACAATAAAATTTAAAATCATTTTATTCATTCCTTTCCCAAATTTTCAATATTTGCTTTACTTAAACCCGTATGATGTACATATATCATCTGTACGCAGTATCAAATTTGATCGCTCGATCACACAATTTCACTTCCGAACTAGTATCGTTCACACGACTCCCTAGTGCGGACTCAGATCTTGTTTCTTGATTAGAAACCGTCATTCTCCTTGCATAGCCGTATACTATGATAGAGAATTCCAAAATCAATAAAAAATCCATTTTCAGGGTTCGCCCTCGAAAATCGAGTGAAAAATCCCAACTCGGATCGATATAACTATCTCAAAATTCTGTGCTCGAATCTGGATCAAATCATTATGCGAATAAAATAATATACGTACAACTTACATATTAATTTTCAATTGATTATTTTGCTATATCTAATTCTTTCTATTCACATTTATTTCAATTTCCATTCACTTATTCACACTTACCCTTTCACTCAACTTTTATTAAATCTTCGTTCAAATATTAACTTAGTATATTTCTAATACCAAATTTACTTAAGAATTTCACCATCCATTTCTTAAGTTCAATATGAATATCTTATACAACGCCTTATATTTATTTTCACTGTATCACTTGGTTCATATCCATTTTTACTCAAAATTAAATTTCAATTCATTTGAATTCAATTTACCTTCCATTTACTAATTTATTTTCCAACTTTCATTTTATTTAGCCCCACTCGAATTAATTCCTCAATTTCACTTTATTTAACACAATCCAAATTTAAATTATAATATTCAGTATTAATTCCATTTACTTACAAATTTAAATTAATTTGTTCATCTACTAGCTTATTTTCAACTTAATAAATTTTATTTCAATAATTATTTCCAATTGGCCTACTTAGGCTTAATTTCTCAAATTCACTTCACTTAACTTATTCAAGATAAATTTTCACTTCAATTTAAATTTCAAATCTGATAAGTCTCCAAACATTTTTAAATAAACTCCAGGGTTTAACAATTTTGTTCTAAGTGTTTCAAATCATTTTTGAAATCATATATATATATATATATCCAAAATCCTTGGTATATCAAATTATTCTTGGAATTTCAAAATCAAATCAGTTTTACTAACCAAATCTTCAATTCAAAGCATTCAGGTAGCAATTCCTCCCTTGGAAACTCGAAAATGAACATCGATGATGCTGCAGTCATCACCAAAATTATTTTCCAGCGATCGAAGTAAGTTCAGTGCTTTTATCTTTTTTAAAAAAAACATTTTCAAATATTTTTAATTCCAAATCTCACCAGATTTCATATCCCATTCAAAAATATTTCCAAATAATATCACTATTATTTTCACAACTTTGAAAAACATTTTCAAAACTAACGGGATTTTAATCCCCAAATTATCACCCTTCTTAAATCCTTTTGAATATGTATTTAAATATTCCTCTTGAATTTCATTCCCTTTTTAAATTATAAACCACATTTACAAAATCATATCTAATATACCTTTGGAATTTCATTTCAAATTATAAATCCTATTTATAACTCATATTTACAAATTCCATTATTGTCGTATGGGTTAATTTCTTAACTTTTGGTTATAACATTAATTTCTTATTCAATTTCCACACGACAATGATAATAATTTAATACTATCATTTCCTAACAACCAAGCACACCATAAATAAATATAATAATTTACAAAAATTATTCCTTTTATATATATAAAAATAATTTGGGTAAAATTATTTCATTTACCCCATTTTAAAACAATACTATGTCGAGTTACTCTATTCAAGTGTTTAGAGATCCCTATCAATAACGTTAATTACTCGTAGTGACCATAATCCATAAGCCACTCAACAAACCAATCAACACAATATAAAATAATTTTATATTCACTAACAAATACATGCTCATATCTATTAATACACTCAAACTCATTCTAGGGTGCTACTGACCCTATCTCTAATGAGTAATCCCCACCAGAGCCAAGGTTCTCGCTTAACCTTCTGCTCTGATACCAAGATGTCACGACCCGAGTTTTCGACCTCGAAAACCGACATCAATACATCCACTGTATTACATGCCGAGCAATCGAATGCTGGAAATACCAGGTCGTTAGGGTAAAGAAGAAAGGGGTAGAAGAAGAAATAGAAATAACAACACAGAATCTCATAATCGCAGCGGAACAATATATAATAGATAACAACTGATCTTTATACAAAAAGAACTATTATTGTTTTTATACATTACATCATCAAAGTATAATACATCAATAACACAACACTGGACAGTTATAATAACTTGTCCTCACAAAAGTAGAATATACAGCCTACCATACACAGTGGAGTAAAATCAAATACGTATAATACGTCTTCGTCATCCAACTCGCCTCCTGAGCTCCATAGCATCCAATCCTGTAATACTCGATCTTACCCAAACATTATAATAAAATAACACCCGAGTCAGTCTGGAAAACCAGCGTGAGAAAAACACACTCAATTTGAATTATTAAAGTTTCAAAATCCTTTGAAAATCAAAGGTATCTCGTAAGACCAAGCCACAAATAAACACGACGGGTTTTTACCTTACGATAACCAAAACATTTCATATCAAAATCCTCTGATATTATAATAGTGTCCAAGTACAAATGCTTATTCAAATAGCGAAAATTGTTACATTAATTAAATTCCAGCAATACTAGGCTCTACAATCAAAACCGTAAAAGGCACGTATTGGAGAATGGATTCCAACTGAATGACTAGGCACTGGGGTACCATTTGTCACAGTACACCTCTAGAACAATGTACCGATGACCACTTCGGGATCCCCTGCTATACAAGATCGGACTACCCCTAACCTGGAAAGCCCGAATAAGATTACCCTACGGTTGGGATCATCAATCGCACCACATAGCCGAATAAAAAGAGACTCTAGATCTCTAGACAGGGGTAACCTTACCCTACTTGGGTGCGACCCACTTAGCCTTGCTGCATCTCCCTTGATTTTCAGTCATTCCCAGTTGATGAGGCTCGAGGCTAAGCGTTACCTTTTCAAGAACAATTTTACCTAGAATGCTCATCGTCCTCCAATGACGATGTACTGATAGCATTCATCCATACAAGTCTGTTCCCGGTCCGAACGGAACCGAAGGGACTACTCCTACTACATCCATTTTGGAATCACCCTCAGGATTAGTAGCGATTATCCCTTGCACTTCACTGCTCCATCTTCGACTCCAAGCTCTTGTCTTCATTTCGAAAACGTACACGTTGGATCGAAGTGGTTTTCGGATCACAAATCTGATCACGGTCTTTTCGAAACAACGTTCGACATTCCCGGTAAACTCAACCCCGGTTCTTTAGGAAATAAACAGGCGAAGATAAGATCAAAGATCACCTACTAACCGTTTGTGGACGGATTTACTTATAAACATCCTAGAAGAACGAAACGAGTTTATACGTACAGTATAGCACCTCGAATGGTAACTGTACCATATAAATCCCGTGCTTCTTCAAGATATTTCCAAAGTTATATTTGGGTCTAGATTTGATAGTTTGTTATATAACTATCAAATAAACAATCAGTTCAACCAAACAATTCATTTTCCACTAAAAACACCAAGTCTTCTTTTAAATAAATTAAATCTCTTTATCCAAAAGTCATGTACTTATCTTATCGAAATCAGCATATTCACAAAGTATCCTCTCAAAAATATTTGAAAACCCTTTTAAAATAATGTGGAAAGTACCACTATGGTATCAAACCATGGATCACAGTTCAATGGTTACGTCTGTATCACAGAGAAATCCAAGTCTTGACTGCAGACACACACTGCCTCCGATTTACGCCATGCGAGTATACCAATACTCTCCAAAAAATCTATTTAATAATTTTCAAAATAATACTTGTGAAATTTCTATAATAATTCTCCAAGTAAAACCTTAGCCAAAGCTACTTTTTAAATAAAGCTATTATATAAAATATTAATATAGAATAATTACCCTTTTAAAATAATAATACTGATTTAACCTTTAATAATAATTAACTACTATAACTAACTTAATTAATATTTACTTTAAAGTTATAAAACAACTAAATAATAAATTTTCTAAAACATTCTTTAAACACCTTTTCCAGAAAATATATTTTCAACTCCAATATAGCCAGTCTAATCATTTATAAATCCCTCTCGATTTATCTCCAGTTTAATTTACGTTCCAATCCCGTAAATTTCCTTTCACATTTCTAAAAATAAAACTACTATTTATTTTTAAAACGATTTACCCATTTCCTTATGGATTTCCACCGTGAATTCATAATTTTAGATTATCCACTGATAAATACTTCACTTTATTAATAAAAATTCGTTTATAAATTCCATAGTCCCATTTTCCCTTTTAGTCACAGTTTCACATAATTGATTGATTTTCAAATCGATTTCCTGAATGAAATTCCATTTTAAAAGTTATTTCTTGATTTACCCAAATTTATTTCCAAAACCCCCTAATTTCAGATTCACTTCCTTTCTCTGATTTAAAATCTTATTTAAATCTGGAACATCAATTTCATACTTTATTTCAAAAATTCCCCTTTTATTTTCCCCAAACTATTTAATCTTAAATTTAAAATACATTCTTTTATACGTAAAACAGTATCGCTTAAGTTCTTATTTTTAAAAACTCTTTTATTCACATTTACTCAAAAATCTCTATTTTCCATATTCGGAATTTATTAAATAGAATTTTAAAATCAAACTATTTACTTTTTCTCAAATTCATTACTTTTTAATTTATCCATCTTTACTATAAATATTTTTACGTCGAATTCTTCTTTTTATTTTCCTTTAAAAATTCCATATTCATATTTTTGATATTTTAAAATACCAAAATATACCCAGCAATACCATAGCATCAAATAAATTCAATTTTCCATATAATCTATCATAGATTATTCAAATAAATCATATCACTGAATATGAAATAAATTTCAACATTTTTGAGGAATCCTGTTGGATACCTCCAACCTGTTTTCCCTGCATCCACAGATGTAAATACAATATAAAAATACCAATCCCACTTCGAGGGGGATATCGCGGTATATAGGGTCATCCGCTATTATGCGGGGCGTATAGCGTCTCATCCGCTATATATATGCGGGAATATCAATCACTCCAATATATATATATACTATATATAATATAACATCCAGGATGATAATAATTATCAAATTAAATGAGTCAACCAATAATTAATTTTAAATACTTAAAATTAATTACCGAAATTCCAAATTTGAGTGAGATTAACTCACCTTTATTTTCGAATTTGCTGATCAATCCAGTCTTTGACTCTATTTCACATTCCATTCGATTTTAACCTCGTACGGAAAATTTTGTTAAAATTTTATTAGCTATTTAACTTTTCAAATCCATAATTAATAAACTAATTATAAAATTAAACTTAACTAAATTCTAAATTTCAAATTACCTCTAAAAAGCTAAAGCTCCATACCAGCCCTCACAAAACAAAAAAAACAAGCTCGGCCCGGATCTACCTTCTTCCCCCTCCTTCCCTTTCACTGTTGCCTATACACGAAGATGCCCAAACCTAATTCGTCGAACCCTCCTTCCATCTCTCGCTCGTCCATCAGTCGACAAAATTCGAGCCGGCCTCGCCAATGAAACCCTTGCCTCACGCTTCGCTTGCTAGTCACCACTGAGAAGCCCACGATTTGTCAGAAAACTACATGACATTCCCCCCTCCTCCACCGTACCACTACGACGTCGCACCTTGCCTACGGCCTTCAACACGCGAGCGCACAGCTTCGTCGATCGAGATGAAAGTGGGCAAGGATTGATGGCGGAGCACGCCGAGGCCTAAGATGAGGCCGGCGATTCACTAGAACGATTATGACGAGAAAGGGAACGAACGAAATTATCTTCCATTATTTTATTTAATTTTTTTTCTTCTTTATCGAGCAATTTTTTCTCTCTTTTCTTTTTTTTGCCATTTTCGAATGCTCGGCTACACTATTTTAAAAAACAGGGGAAACGTGATTTTTGAAAAGGAGGTGGCGTGTTGAGGATAGCTATAGTGATTGAAGAGAAGGCAAAAAGTTCTGATGTGAAGGAATTTCAGCTAAAGGTTGACTAGAGTGTGTGTGTCTATATATATATATATATATAATTCAAATTGTCTCGATTTTGCAGCTTAAAATCTTAACCTCCTATCGAGGCGTGCCGCTATGTGTTCATAATGTTATACCCCTATTCCGAACGCGATGGAAAAGGTTTCGAGTCCTAATTCGATCGTATGTAGAAGATAGCTTTTTGGACCCAGTTATTATATTAAATTTTCGATACAAATTTCAGCGCGTTTACATACCGTATGACCACCCGATAACTCCAAATGCTACGAAAATTATAATCCGATAATAATACACTATTATGGATCCAATGGAATTGGTTTCGTCGAATTCCGAGACTGTGTCCCGGAAGGCTATTTTTCAATGTCAATTTAAACAATATATTTTTAAAACTGAACAAATCACTTTTAAATTCAATTTTAACACTTTTATTATCTTTATTATTATCAATGTAATTTTTATAAGCTTTTAAATTATTTTTAACAAGCTTGAAACTCCAGATTTACTAATTTACCCAATATTCAATTATTAAGTCAATAATTAAATCATCCAATAAATGGTTATATTTGAAATTCAAGTTAAAATTAACCTTTAAATATTTAAAATCAATTAAATATTCCAGTTCCAAATATCCAAAATACCGGGTCATTATACTATTAGGGGCTATGCACCCATTTAGTGGGAGCATCATAGGAGTTAAGGAACTTTGGATTGATACATGTAGATGTGTGCAATTATAAGTCGATTAATACTAAAACGGTTTCATAAACTTTGTTGTATTCACCAATGAGTTATCACTGACATTGACATGCATATTTGATACATATATAGTATGTCTATGATAGATTCATAGAGTATGAAAGAAAAGTAAATAATATGACATGCAATGGAAATGATCCGATTTGATCGATGGGTGAGTATATTGGAAAGAGTTTCGATCGTACCTAAAAATGAATAAAGATTCAATTTCAAAATTCACTCCTCCATGTTATACATAATGATGTATCGACAATGAGTAATTGAACATTGTTGGACAAAGTATGATTAATTGTAAGTGAAGTTGAGTTAATTACTTTCTATAAGTCATGTACTTAAGAGTAGTACACGACGTTAATATTATTTCATCTAAATAATAGTTTACAGAATCATAAATGTGATGACCCGCCTCTTCGACCCTCGAAAATCGACACTAATACATCCATGGTATGCAAATTCAAGCGCTAGAGAGGTGGATGATCATGGGTAAAAGAAAATAAAGGTAGAAGATAGAAACAATAGATTCTTACATTGCATTGAACAACTTATAATTTTGCTTTTGCATATAGATAGTACATATAATCACTCTCAATATGATGTATTAGAGTTATGGCAAGTACTAACCCAACTAAGGACAGTTATAACTACCAATCCCTATACAGGTGCTGGTATAGTATATACATAATACGGCTAAAATAGAAATGGAATAACTATCTACAAAGGAATTTTATGCTCCATGCTCCAAGTGCGACCAAAATGCTCTGAGCTAAACCTGACTACTTAGTTGCCGAAAAGATAGGGCATCCATAGTTTAAGGAAAAAGAAATAAACTCTGGGCCAGTCATGAGATTGGTGTGAGAAAAATAAAAAGAACAGATATTTCTAAAATCAAAGGGTATCTCATAAGACCATGCCGCAAATAAACACGGACGGGTTTTTACCTTATGATAACCAAAATATTTGCTACGTAAAATCAGGGATATTATTTTTAATGACATTCTTTGAAAACCCTTTCTGTAACGGTTACGACTTTTCGACGCTCGAAAGTCGACATTAATACGTCCACTGTATCAAATGTCGCGCAATCGAATGCCGGAAAACCGAACCATTAGGGTTAAAAAGAAGAGGTAGAAGAAGACAGAAGAAAAGAAAGAACAGAAAAAAAGAAACAGAAACAATATCAGAATCTCACATTCGCAGCGGAACAATATATAATAGATGAATCAATAACCTTTAAAATAAAAGACTATATCAGTTTATACATACATCAATCAGAGTCAATATACAACTCAATACAACAATGGACAGTTATATAAACTTGTCCTCATACAGAATACACAGCGGAATAAATAAACAAGTACGAGAGTACGTCTCGCCATCCAGCTCATCTCCAAAGCTCCAGAATATCCAGAATATACTGATAACCTAACTCTAGGCTGCCCGTGTGGAAAATTATGGGCACCCAGAGTTTAGAAAGGGAACAATAAACTCCGAGTCAGTCATGGTGACTGGTGTGAGATTGTAAAACAGTTGTTTTCACAAAGAAAAAAAAAGATTCGCAATGCTTTTGGAAAATGAAACTACCATAAGACCTCCCGCCACACACACAATGCAAACGCAGAATTAGAGGAGATTTCTTCTTATGATAGTCAAACATGCTTACTACGCAAAATCATTGGATATTATCATTAGTGCATAGTGTCAAAAACATTTCGAAAGTATAATATTAATCTTAGCCAGCATACAACCATTATTGTATGCCTACTATAGCTACTATGTTCAATAGCAGGTTACCACCAAATTCCATAGCATGTTATACAACTAAAACCGTACAGGGTTCGTATTGTTTCTTTGGATTTCCAACAAATGGTCAGGCAAAGGAACTTCCTTACACCGAAATGGAAACGCCTCTGGAAAGACGCCCCGAGAGTCAACCTGCTCTCTGCAAACACAAGGCCGACGCTACCTCATGCTTTAACCAAGCTGTAACTAGGTAGCTAACACACGAGCTATGCCATCCCCCAGTCGTCACCGACCTTTATCCGAGGATCCTCAACCACAAAGCAACAACCACAAAGTATAATAAATTTGCAGCATCAACATAGGTAAAATATCTGGGCTCCATACCATGATATCACCTTTTATGCAGAAGGAAATGATATACCCTAGGGACGCTACCCCTAAAAACCTCTGCCGCAACATTCCTGTTTTGACCATTACCGGGTTGTGAGGCTCGACGAAGTCTCGTCCACAAAGCTACGCTTTTTCACAAAGCCACGCTTTTTCATAAAGCCACGCTTTTTCATAAAGCCATGCTTTTTCACAAAGCCACACTTTGATCAACAATTAATCAACAGCACTTCATATGCCACATTACCAAATTGGGAATGTATCACTAGTAACCATCAACTACATAACCTCTGAGCTCGTACGTCTCAGAGAAGGGTGTTAAGCTAAGAGAATAAATTCTCCGCCACCAACAGAAATGTATTTGATAGAAACCAGCTTTACATCTCAAAGTGTAATGTCAGACACACATCTATACAAGTCCGTTCCGGGATCGAACGGAACCGAAGGCACTTCCAAAGAAGCCCTTGCAATCCTGTTATTCACTAATCACGTCCGGACTTCCCATCACAAAAAGAGTGATATAAATCTCTATACCGGAGCAACTCGATGCAGAGACATTCGACAGGTTGTCCTTTCATTTTCGAAAATACCCGGTCTTCACACCGGTCTTAAATACGATCCATATCGTCGTATCACTAATTCGGAATGGGTTATATGACACAAAGGTATTTTCCCGGCTAACCTGAATAGTGAGCGTTTGTTTTAAAAAACAAATCAAGTGCCATTTCAAAGGCAAATATTGATAGTCGGTTATTTAACTATCAAACAACATTCACAACAATCAACCAATTTAAATAATTTTTCAAAATTATTTATTTTCAAAATATCTTCACAAGATATATATTTTTCCACACTTTAACATTTGAAAACCAATTTCAAATCACATTTTCACACTTCATCTCAAAATGGTCCATTTAAACCAATTAAATAAATCCTTATCGTTTATTTCAAATTTACATCCCAAATCTATAAATTTATTTCCACACTTTAAAAATAAATCAATGTTTATTTTTAAAACAAATTTCCCTTTCCTTTATAAATTCTATTCTGAATTTACATTTCCAAATATTCACTTTCAAACACCAAATCAATTACAAATTGATTTCAAATTTATTTCAACCCCAAATCAATTACAAATTGATTTCTAAGTTTATTTCAAATCCCAAATCATTTTACAAATCGATTTCCAATTTATTTCAACACAAATCAATTTTTCATTCAACACCAAATAAAATTTCATATCGATTTCCCAAAGATTTATTTTCAAATACCAAATCAATTATCAATTTTTGGATTTCAAACAAATTTATCACCTTTTAAAATAAATTCCTTTATTCTTCCAAACCATCTAAAATTCCATTTTAAATAAATTTCCCAACTTTCGAATAATACTATTCAAAATCCATTTATAAAAATCTTTTCCCATATTTTGGAAACAATTCGATAGGATTACAAAAAAATCAATTTTTCTTTTATATTCCTTCTTTTAAATTTATTCAATTCTTTCAAAAAGAATTTACTAAAAATTCCAACTTTAATTTCAAAAATCCAATTTCATTTATTTCTGGTATACAGCGATACCAAAAATACATTCGGCTAAATTATAGCCTTCAACACATTCAATCACATATATAATCATTCACAGATTATAAATAAATAATCACACAGCATATGAAATAAATTCATACAACATATGAAAACAAATTCATATAATTTGAGGAATCCAATTGGATCCCTCCAACATGTTTCCCTGCATCCACAGATGTTAGCACAATACCCATTCCACTTCGAGGTGGAATATCGTGGTATATGAGATTTATAAAATATCATTCCGCTATTATGCGGCGCAATAGGGTCTCATCCGCTATATAATGCAGGAAAATCAATCACCAATATATACATATGCCAATATATATATATATTGCTATATACTACTATATATAGTATCACATCCAAACAGTCAATCAATAACTGAAAATCCAACTTTCATTTGAGTGAGAAAATCTCACCTTAGCTTTAATTTGCAGTCCATTTTCCAATTTCGGTTGTTTCTTGATTTTAAACCTTGTATAAGCAATTTATACAATTATTAATATCCGAGATGATCGAACAATTAAATTTCCATTTTAAAATCTTAATTCAACAAATAAATTAAATTTTAAGCTAGTGATTTAATTTTAAACAAATTCCTTTTGACAAATTTATTTAACTAAAAATTAAAGTTAAGACTAAATTTTCTTTAATAAAATTTTTCTAGTCACCAAAATAATTATATAGGTTAACTAAATAATTTAGCCATTATAATTTATTGTTTCAAACTAACAATTTGATTTAACTTAGATTTTTTTCTTTATTATTCTTTTACATCTTACAACACCTCAAAAGTCCTATCTAATTTTAAACCGCATATATATATTTTAGTACATAAACAAAATAAATATTTTTCCTTACTATAAATAAATCAAAACAAAATGGTTTTCTTTTTATTTGAACAAATTATCTTTGACCTTACTGAACAAAACATATATATTAAATTAGAAACAAAAATATCTTCATCTACATTTTCCTGTAATATATTCGTATCAAATTAAATAAAAAATGTCGATACCTTACTACCCTCTGACATCGAATTCGCGACCACAAAATTCGTGCTCGAACGCCTCCATCAGGTCACAACAAATCGCACGCGCCTCCTTGTTCTAAAAGCCGAGTCGTCGAAACCCATACAACCTGGAACTCGCGATCGACGCTCGATGCCAACGAACGACCTCGCCTTCCATTGCTGGCCTTCCCTTGCCCTAGTTCTCGCAACATTAGAGTCGATCTTTGCCCTAGATGTCGCCGCCATCCCATCGGCCTCGCGCACGGTGATTCGTTCGCCATGAAAAAGAACTGAGACTTTGATTGATTTATTTTATTTCCTTCGAACGAATAAAGAGGATTTGAGGAAGAACGAATAAAAATTTAGTTCGGCCATAGTTTTGATTATAATGACTCGGCCATTTATCTTTGAACGAGAGATATAAATTTTTCCTTTCTTTCGATGTCGCGTGTTAAAGAAGGGTTGCAGTGATTTTGGAAAGAACGAAAAGCTTCTGATGTGAAAGGAAAACAGCGATGTGAAATAATATCAGCTGATGGTTGATTGGTGTATATATATTAAATTTAAATTCAAATTTAAATTTAAATCGTCACGAATTTGCAACTCAAAATTTTGACATCCTATCGAGGCATGCCGCTAGGCGTTCGTAATGTTATACGCCTATTCCGAACACAATGGAAAAGGTTTCGAGTCCGAATTCGATCGTATAGAGAAGATAGCTTTTTGGACCAGTTATAATATTAAATTTCCGATTTAATTTCAGCGCGTTTGCTTATCGTAGGCCAAACGATCACTCCAAACATTACGAAAATTGAAATCCAATAACAATATTATGGATTCAATGTAACTGGTTTCGTCGAATTTCGAGACTGTGCCTCGGAACGCTATTTTTAAATATCGATTTAAACGATAAAATTTCAAAACTGAACAAACCACTTCCAAATTCAATTCTGAAAGTTCCAGTACCTTCAGAATTATCAATATAGATTTTCCAAGCCTTGAAAATATTTTTAATCATCCTAAAACTGAAGATTCAAATTTTTACCCAACTTCAGTAATTAAATTCAATAATTTAATCGCCAAATCCATTCTGATACTTGAATTTCAAATTGAACTATCATTTGAATATTTAAACTCAATTAAATATTCAAATTTCAAATGTCAAAAATTCAGGGTCGTTACAATCTTTTCCCCTTAAAAGAATTTCGTCCCAAAATTACGAGTTAAGAAGAATGCTCCAATACCCGTTTATCATTTTCCCAAAACCAAACAGTTTTATCAACTTATCAACCCAAATCTATTTTTATCATAAAATTTTCCAAAATCAACCATAAGTTCCAAATAATATGGTTTCCTTAACAATTCAAGTTTTATTTCAAATTCAAATTTTGAATTCAAAATTTTCTCAAAAATTTTCTAACTCTTGAAATTTTCGAAAAGTTTCGCCAGCGTCTCCTTTGCGCGGCTAACTCGGTACAACTACAAAATGTCCATACGAACTCCCAAATTCCAATAGAAAACAAAATGCCAAGTGGCAAAATCAGAAACCCATCAAATTTCATACTGAAATTGAAATGCATACCTTATTGTCGAGCAATTTAAATTATCTTCAAAATCAAAATCGAATTCCATTTTCCTAAGCCTTTACAATCCCTGTATACTTTACTCAACAACAATATCCAAATTTACTTATTGGATTCCAAATATCCATTTACTTAAGAATTTCATTCGTTATTTCTTAAGTTCAATATAAGTATTACATACTTCTATATTTATTTTCACTTCACTAACAAAGTTATATATTCATTTCCATTCAACTTTGTATTTTCAATTCCATTTGAATTCAATTTACAATTTAAATTCTATTTGAATTCATTTTATCTTCAAAAATTCAATATTCACTTTTTCCAAAACTTTCAACTTCGACCAAAACAATGGTTTTCAGTCCTACGTTTCCATTACAATTTGAAAATCAAATTTCCCGTTAACAAAAATTTTCCAAATTTTTCAAATTTTTTCTAACTCCCAAAATTTTCAGAAAATTTTGGCGGAGTCTCCTTTGTACGGAGGAGCTTTTGCAAAATCACAATAGATATAAATATATATACATCGACCCACTCGGTCGGAAAAGCAAAAACAGTTCATATTTCCTATTTTGTATTGCGTAGGCGTACCTTTATTAGCATTTTAAGCAAAGCGGTTTATTGTTAGCATTTGCGCAACCAAAAATGCAGCTAAACGGCTTCCAAAAACCTGCACTTACTCAATTTAAACACGTAAGTGTTATCCCGCCTTTTGGCAAGGCCGTGACACCAAAAAGTCGACTGGAAAACTAAAGACAGTTCATCGTAAAAGATCGTTATACACTGTTTCACCATGGATACCAATGAATTTTGTCCGGGTCCGGATCAGGCTACAATTGATAAGACATGACAAGTAAAGCCATGCAAACCAACGTTCCAAGTTTGAAGTCAATCCGAGTTCGTACGCTCAAGATATCATCGATGCACGTTTGGGAAAAATGGCTCTAAGTTCGAACCCAACAAGATCGACTCCAACAGGTTCGAATCCATAGGTAAAGATACCATTCGAATCCATCAAGACAGGCTCTGTTCGAATCCATAAGGAGTAACCTTGCTACGACTCCATAGAAAGAGCTATAGTTCGGATCCATCCTCTTATATCTTGGTTCGAATCCATCGAAGCCTCTCTTGCTTCGAATCCATTAAGCGAGTCACGGTTCGAACCCAATGAACCATTCCCCTGCTTCGAGTCCATCAACGGAAAGATCTTCGAATTCATTCAACTACGAAGCCTTCGTATCGATTAAGTATAACCTACCTTTATCGATTCGAAGAGAACGTCCATTCGGTCGATTCGATGGAGTCATACCTTCGAATCCATCCTGCCGAGGCAGCTTCGAATCGATCAGCCATGATATACCATGATCGATTCGAACGAACACATTTACAAAACCACCACCTCGAATCCACTAGGTCATAACAGCTGAAACCATGGATTCGACCCTGTCAACTCGGAGTGAAAAGAGGATCGATACGAGAAACACGCGCGCCACGTCACCGTGCACTTGCACCTACCATCGATTCGACCCTATCGATTCGAAGGGATCGATTCGAACGTACGCGTAACCACCAGAAATGCAATCTTGAATCGATCATAACTCGAGTTCTACAAGTCCAAATGCTATGAAATTTTCACAGGAGCTTAAGCACATGATGAAGAATGTCCACGCCAAATTTCAGCTCGATTGGATGATTTCTTGATCGATTCGAACCAAGGGTCGAATCGATCCCAAAGTGGGCCCAGATCTCCAGATTTCGGCCAGGTGGGCCCCCTGACGTACCAGAACTGGTCTTCCCTCATTTTAGGCGAAATATCAGCCTCCTACACCTATAAATAGAGCCCCTGGTCATTCAGAAAAGGGGTCGGACAATTTTGAGAGCTAAAGAGCGCCCAGACTCTGCCAGATCTACTCAGAATCACCACTGCTTCCTTAGATTCAGATTGTAATCATATAATCAGCTGTACTACATTAGAAGAGATTATAATCATCGAGTGAACATCAATAAAATCATCAACTTCAGAGTGGACGTAGGCAAGATCGCCGAACCACTATAAATCTCGTGTTTTTGTTCATTATTTCTGAATTGTGATACTCTGTTTGCTTAGATTTGAGATTTGTGTGTGAATATTGTTGATTTATATCCATACACTGGTGCTTTCACAACATTCGGGGTTTGTGACCAATTTTGGCGCAAACAGTAAGTGACATATATAGGAAATCTATTAACATTTCATTTATTTCCAATAGCAAACACATAGATTTCATAAGCAATACATTCAAAATAATTTCCATAAGCAATTTATATAGTTTCAATTCAACTTTAGTCGCTTACGACCAATTCACATACCATTTTTACTCAATTCAATGGTTTACAATTCATTTTCTTCCATTCTATTTATTTTTAAGCGAAATAAGCTCATATCTAATTCAATTGATTCCAAAATCAATTTATTTTAATTCCATTTCATTTCCAATTGATTCCATTCAATTCAATTTGCATTTCATATTCACATTCGATTTATTTCATTTGAAACCATTTCACAAAAAAATTTCTTAAGTCGAGCATTTATTCAATATTTACTTAAGCTATTTCACTTCAAAACTCAAATTCATTTCCTTGTAAACAATTTCCAATTTCAATTCTTGATTTGATTTTCATTTATCAAATCTATTCCATTCACTAATTTAATTCAATTAGTACATTCACTTATTCATTTTAAATTTCAATTTCCATATTCAATTCATCTCGAATTTACTTAATTAATAACAAGGAAATTTTCAATTTATTTATACAACTTGAATTCATATACAAATTCAAACCATTTTTATTCAACTCCCAATTCACTTTATTTACTAATGTAACCTCATTTGTTCATTCACAAATTTACATTACCAATTTCATTAATGAATTTATTTCAAATATCTTCTTGGAATTCTATTCCAATTTATAAATCACGTTACAATTTACATTTACAAATTTCATTTGTATATGGATTTATTTCTTATACTTTCAATTCATTATTTCTTATTTAATTTCCATATAACAATGACAATAATTCAATATTATCTCTTCCTAACAACCAAGCAACCATATACTATAATAATTCATAGAAAATCATTTCTTTTCTATACAAAAATAGTTTTGGGAAAAATTATTTCATTTACCCTATTTTAAAACAATACTATGTCGGTTTATCTTGTTTAAGAGTTTAGAAACCCCTATCGATTACAGTTGGCCAGACTGCACCGACCAGAATTTATAAACAATCAACCGATAAGTCAACACAATACAAAACAAATTTTTATTCACTGACAAATATGTGCTCATATCTATTATTACACTCACACTCATTCTAGAGTACCACTGACTCTATCTCTAATGAGTAACACTCAACAAAGCCAGCGTTGTCGCTTAACCAACAGCTCTGATACCACATGTAACGGTTACGACTTTTCGACGCTCGAAAGTCGACATTAATACGTCCACTGTATCAAATGCCGCGCAATCGAATGCCGGAAAACCGAACCATTAGGGTTAAAAAGAAGAGGTAGAAGAAGGCAGAAGAAAATAAAGAACAGAAAAACAGAAACAGAAACAATATCAGAATCTCACATTTGCAGTGGAACAATATATAATAGATGAATCAATAATCTTTAAAACAAAAGACTATATCAGTTTATACATACATCAATCAGAGTCAATATTCAACTCAATACGTGAAAACCGAACCATTAGGGTTAAAAAAAAGAGGTAGAAGAAGACAGAAGAAAAGAAAGAACAGAAAAACAGAAACAAAAACAATATCAGAATCTCACATTCGCGGTGGAACAATATATAATAGATGAATCAATAATCTTTAAACAAAAGACTGTATCAGTTTATACATACATCAATCAGAGTCAATATTCAACTCAATACAACAATGGACAGTTATATAAACTTGTCCTCATACAGAATACACAGTGGAATAAATAAACAAGTATGAGAGTACGTCTCGCCATCCAGCTTATCTCCAAAGCTCCAGAATATCCAGAATATCCTGATAACCTAACTCTAGGCTGCCCGTGTGGAAAATTATGGGCACCCAGAGTTTAGAAAGGGAACAAAAAACTCCGAGTCAGTCATGGTGACTGGTGTGAGATCGTAAAACAGTTATTTTCACAAAGAAAATAAAACAGATTCGCAATGCTTTTGGAAAATGAAACTACCATAAGACCTCCCGCCACACACATAATGCAAACGCAGAATTGGAGGAGATTTCTTCTTATGATAGTCAAACATGCTTACTACGCAAAATCATTGGATATTATCATTAGTGCATAGTGTCGAAAACATTTCGAAAGTATAATATTAATCTTGGCCAGCATACAACCATTATTGTATGCCTACTATAGCTACTATGTTCAATAGCAAGTTACCACCAAATTCCATAGTAGGTTATACAACTAAAACCGTAAAGGGTTCGTATTGTTTCTTTGGATTTCCAACAAATGGTCAGGCAAAGGAACTTCCTTACACCGAAATGGAAACGCCTCTGGAAAGACGTCCTGAGAGTCAACCTGCTCTCTGCAAACACAAGGCCGACGCTACCTCATGCTTTAACCAAGCTGTAACTAGGTAGCTAACACACGATCTATGCCATCCCCCGGTCGTCACCGACCTTTATCCGAGGATCCTCAACCACAAAGCAACAACCACAAAGTATAATAAATTTGCAGCATCAACATAGGTAAAATATCTGGGCTCCATACCATGATATCACCTTTTATGCAGAAGGAAATTATATACCCTAGGGGTGCTACCCCTAAAAACCTTTGCCGCAACATTCCTGTTTCGACCATTACCGAGTTGTGAGGCTCGACGAAGTCTCATCCACAAAGCTACGCTTTTTCACAAAGCCACGCTTTTTCACAAAGCCACGCTTTTTCACAAAGCCACGCTTTGATCAACAATTGATCAACAACACTTCGTATGCCACATTACCAAATTGGGAATGTATCACTAGTAACCATCAACTACATAACCTCTGAGCTCGTATGTCTCAGAGAAGGGTGTTAAGCTAAGAGAATAAATTCTTCGCCACCAACAGAAATGTATTTGATAGAAACCAGCTTTACATCTCAAAGTGTAATGTCAGACACACATCCATACAAGTCCATTTCGGGATCGAACGGAACCGAAGGCACTTCCAAAGAAGCCCTTGCAATCCGGGTATTCACTAATCACGTCCGGACTTCCCATCACAGAAAGAGTGATATAAATCTCTATACCGGAGCAACTCGGTGCAGAGACATTCGACAGGTTGTCCTTTCATTTTCGAAAATACTCGATCTTCACACCGGTCTTCAATACGATCCATATCGTCGTATCACTAATTCAGAATGGGTTATATGACACAAAGGTCTTTTCTAGGCTAACCAAAATAGTGAGCGTTTGTTTAAAAAAACAAATCAAGTGCCATTTCAAAGGCAAATATTGATAGTCGGTTATTTAACTATCAAACAACATTCACAACAATCAACCAATTTAAATAATTTTTCCCAAATTATTTATTTTCAAAATATCTTCACAAGATATATATTTTTCCACACTTTAACATTTGAAAACCAATTTCAAATCACATTTTCACACTTCATCTCAAAATGGTCCATTTAAACCAATTAAATAAATCCTTATCGATTTATTTCAAATTTACATCCCAAATCTGTAAATTTATTTCCACACTTTAAAAATAAATCAATGTTTATTTTTAAAACAAATTTCCCTTTCCTTTATAAATTCTATTCTGAATTTACATTCCCAAATATTCACTTTCAAACACCAAATCAATTACAAATTGATTTCAACCCCAAATCAATTACAAATTGATTTCTAAGTTTATTTCAAATCCCAAATCATTTTACAAATCGATTTCCAATTTATTTCAACACAAATCAATTTTTCATTCAACACCAAATAAAATTTCATATCGATTTCCCAAAGATTTATTTTCAAATACAAAATCAATTATCAATTTTTGGATTTCAAACAAATTTATCACCTTTTAAAATAAATTCCTTTATTCTTCCAAACCATCCAAAATTCCATTTTAAATAAATTTCCCAACTTTCGAATAATACTATTCAAAATCCATTTATAAAAATCTTTTCCCATATTTTGGAAACAATTCGATAGGATTACAAAAAAATCAATTTTTATTTTAAATTCCTTCTTTTAAATTTATTCAATTCTTTCAAAAAGAATTTACTAAAAATTCCAACTTTAATTTCAAAAATCCAATTTCATTTATTTCTGGTATCCAACGATACCAAAAATACATTCGGCTAAATTATAGCCTTCAACCCATTCAATCACAAATATAATCATTCACAGATTATAAACAAATAATCACACATCATATGAAATAAATTCATACAACATATGAAAACAAATTCATATAATTTGAGGAATCCAGTTGGATCCGTCCAACATGTTTCCCTGCATCCACAGATGTTAGCACAATACCCATTCCACTTCGAGGTGGAATATCGCGGTATATGGGATTTATAAAATATCATTCCGCTATTATGCGACGCAATATGGTCTCATCCGCTATATAATGCGGGAAAATCAATCATCAATATATACATATGCCAATATATATATATATATATATATATATATATATTGCTATATACTACTATATATAGTATCACATCCAAACAGTCAATCAATAACTGAAAATCCAACTTTCATTTGAGTGAGAAAATCTCACCTTAGCTTTAATTTGCAGTCCATTTTCCAATTTCGGCTGTTTCTTGATTTTAAACCTTGTATAAGCAATTTATACAATTATTAATATCCGAGATGATCGAATAATTAAATTTCCATTTTAAAACCTTAATTCAACAAATAAATTAAATTTTAAGCTAGTGATTTAATTTTAAACAAATTCCTTTTGACAAATTTATTTAACTAAAAATTAAAGTTAAGACTAAATTTTCTTTAATAAAATTTTTCTAGTCACCAAAATAATTATATAGGTTAACTAAATAATTTAGCCATTATAATTTATTGTTTCAAACTAACAATTTGATTTAACTTAGATTTTTTTTTCTTTATTATTCTTTTACATCTTACAACACCTCAAAAGTCCTATCTAATTTTAAACTGCATATATATTTTAGTACATAAACAAAATAAATATTTTTCCTTACTGTAAATAAATCAAAACAAAATGGTTTTTTTTTATTTGAACAAATTATCTTTGACCTTACTGAACAAAACATATATATTAAATTAGAAACAAAAATATCTTCATCTACATTTTCCTATAATATATTCGTATCAAATTAACTCAAAAATGTCGATACCTTACTGCCCTCTGACATCGAATTCGCGACCACAAAATTCGTGCTCGAACGCCTCCATCAGGTCACGACAAATCACATGCGCCTCCTCGTTCTAAAAGTCGAGTCGTCGAAACCCATACAACCTGGAACTCGCGATCGACGCTCGATGCCAACGAACGACCTCGCCTTCCATTGCTGACCTTCCCTTGCCCTAGTTCTCGCGACATTAGAGTCGATCTTCGCCCCAGATGCCGCCGCCATCCCATCGGCCTCGCGCACGGTGATTCGTTCGCCATGAAAAAGAACCGAGACTTTGATTGATTTATTTTATTTCCTTCGAACGAATAAAGAGGATTTGAGGAAGAACGAATAAAAATTTAGTTCGGCCATAGTTTTGATTATAATGACTCGGCCATTTTTCTTTGAACGAGAGATATAAATTTTTCCTTTCTTTCGATGTCGCGTGTTAAAGAAGGGTTGCAGTGATTCTGGAAAGAACGAAAAGCTTCTGATGTGAAAGGAAAACAGCGATGTGAAATAATATCAGCTGATGGTTGATTGGTGTATATATATTAAATTTAAATTCAAATTTAAATTTAAATCGTCACGAATTTGCAACTCAAAATTTCAACATCCTATCGAGGCATGCCGCTAGGCGTTCGTAATGTTATACGCTTATTCCGAACACAATGGAAAAGGTTTCGAGTCCGATTTCGATCATATGGAGAAGATAGCTTTTTGGACCAGTTATAATATTAAATTTCCGATTTAATTTCAGCGCGTTTGCTTATCGTACGGCCAAACGATCACTCCAAACATTACGAAAATTGAAATTCGATAACAATACAACATTTCGGATCCAATGGAACTAGTTTTGTCGAATTTCAAGAGTGTGCCTCGGAACGCTATTTTTAAATATTGATTTAAACGATAAAATTTCAAAACTGAACAAACCACTTCCAAATTCAATTCTGAAAGTTCCAGTACCTTCAGAATTATCAATATAGATTTTCCAAGCCTTGAAAATATTTTTATTCAGCTTAAAACTGAAGATTCAAATTTTTACCCAATTTCAGTAATTAAATTCAATAATTTAATCGCCAAATCCATTCTGATACTTGAATTTCAAATTGAACTATCATTCGAATATTTAAACTCAATTAAATATTCAAATTTCAAATGTTAAAAATTCAGGGTCGTTACACTTTCAAATAACATATTAATCATAACCAAAATTGTTACATTAATTAAATTCTAGCATACTAGGTTCTACAATCAAAATCGTAAAGGTATGTATTAGAGAATGGATTTCCAACATTGACAAGGTAAGGAACTACCTTTCGATAGTACATCCACTAGAGGAATGTACCGAGGCATAGCCACACTGCCCTTTACCAACCCAGAACCATCCAACCTCTACCACACATAGTACCAAATATCCCATCACTTCGATCATTCCCGACCTACCCATGGGATCCCAAAGCATACACAACAAACCTGAAATATAAAAGGTGACCTAGAAAGGTGATGATCATATCCTAATGGGTATGACCCATATAGCCCTACCGCATCTACCCTATTTTTGTAATTACCGATGTGCGAGGCCTGAGGTGACGTTTTACCTTTCATAGAATAGAAAATCCCACTATGAATGTCACATTGCCATTTCTACCAACACACTAATTAATTTCCATAAAAGTAAAAGCCTTGAGTTCATACGCCTCCAGGAAGGATGTTAAGTGTAAGAGGGGTTATCTCATACACCACCAAACAGGTGTACGTTTGTAAAAATAAATTGTACATGTTCTTAAAAATGCGCTGTCAAACACTCATCCATACAAGTTGTCCAGATGAAGGACAAACCGAAGGCACTCCTCTTACTACATTCTGTTTAGAAATCACCCCTAGGATTAGTAGCAAGTAACCCTTGCAATGAAGATTCCAGAATGAAGACACTACTGCCACCATATATATATATATATATATATATAGGTATCACCCCAGAGATTAATGGCAAGTAGCCCCACACCGTGGAGATCTCGGGTCTTCAAAATCATTGTCTTTAACATGTCTTCACTTTCGAACGTGTTTATTGGTTCGAAGTAGTTTTTGGGTAGAAATCACCCAAATTCGATCTCGGTTTCTCCAAACCAATTATCGATAAAAAGATGTCGAGTTACCAATAGTGGACAAATCACTATCAGGTGTAAATATTTTCATATTAAAAATCTAATTTTGAATACTCGACACCACTTTTCAATTTCAGACTTAAACTATTCCTCAGTTAACAATGATGCCAACCAAGTTAAGGTATTACTACCTCTCAACTCATGGCTCGACGAACTTTCTTAGTCCTCGGAATAGCCGGGGTCTCCATGCCTTGAAATTTAGTATCAAGTATAAGATGAAAACATTTTTCATATAGCTTAATTAATCATGAACGATTTATGGAAATTAACTCTTTTATACTTAACACGTTTCCGACATTTCGACCTTATTTATTCCTCGTCCAGGAAAGAGGCCAGGTGAGACAGGGCATTGGTTGCTCCTAAACATCTCCTTTGTTTGAGCACCTCATAACCAAATCTCACGAATAGAAGGATCAGCCTACTCGTCGGCTATCAGTATTAAATACAAGATGACTTACTTCCCATAAACATGTCACCATTTTAATACTAATTAATCTAGTTATGTGGTTACTTAATGGCAAAGACAAAGAAATATCTTTTCTAAAAATAAGATTTTATAATACAATTTGGAAAACTAACTCCTTTTAAAAGTCTTTTCGAAAAATCCTTAATTTATAAATAAGTTTGTTAGAAAAACCAAAGTCCTTTCTATAAAATAAAACACTTCTTTTAATAAATAAATTATAAACCATCTCTAAAAATACTTTGCAAAAGATGGAAAATCAAGCCAATTTCAACAACCTATTTTAAAACATTTATAAAAAGAGAAGGTCGGGATTCCAAATTTCACTTTAAACAATTTCAATCAAAAGATAAAATCACATGCTTGACAACATAAGCAACCTCCACATAGGAATATAAACATATACATGTTCATCATAATCGTAGAACTCCTTTAGAGTTCATTATCACACATGCTTTTCAAAGTGCGTCGTTGCTACCTATTCACTACGATCACTTCGATCTCATATTCTAGTCCACTGCACAAAGTGGTTATTTATGCAATCCGCCTTAGTGGGAAATCAAATTCAAACAACCAATATAGTCATTACATACACACATATACATAATTCAAGTGATAATAATAAATAAATATATCACAAAATATCACTAGTTCTAAAGTTATTTAAAGTGGGCTTTACTCACATACTTGTCAACCAAAATTCCAAAAATAAGCTACCGTTTTTTGCTAAAATCTGTGACAACATATGGACAGAGCTTCACCTAGTTAAAGTGGCTCGAAGGGGCGGTGGGGTTGAGGAGTGGGTTCGGCCTTGGTAGAGGAGGGAGGAGGTGCTTTAAAGTTCATGTCTTTTCGACAGAGGAGGTGATGGCTATGGCTTAAAAGGCTGGGTTTAAAATTTTAAGTAAGGAAAAGAGGTGTTTGTTTAAGGTTTATTATGAATTAATGGAGATAAGGAAGAGGAGGAGGAGGAAGAAGAAGTAGAAATGGAAAATGAAAGTGAGAAATGGAATAAGAAAAGAGGGTATTTATACAAGTAGCAAAAAGTGGTAAAAGACCTTTTTACCCTCAAATCAAATTACCAATGTACCATTAGATTTTTTTCAAAACCCATCCCTTCATTTCACATCATCTTACACAAATATCACTTCATTTGCAACATACTTGAGTGCATATCAAATCAAATCCAAAAACATCAAATCATGATGAAAATATCGTTTTATTTTAATAATAAACTTAAAAACATCTTCTTTATAATAATAATTAAAAAAAGTAAACTTACTTTGTCTTTTAGCGCTAAATGTAAATGGTTTAATATGTGTAAGTATACATATTTAAAAATGTAAACAAGGTTGCAACAACGTTGCACAACTTTCTTTCGATGAAAAGTCGAAAATCCGAAAAACGCGTTTTGGTCACATTTTTCGTTTTTCGAAGAATTACATATCTATGTAAATAGATTTTCAAAGCAAGTTTTCTGTCATTACTTAATAATTAAATGAAGTTAATTAAGGCTATAAAAATCGTATTTATGATATTTAACAAATTCCTAAACTAATATTTTTGAACTGCAAAAACACGACGTCGAACTGCAAAAACGCGAGCAAAATTATATTCTTTCAAAATGAGTCTATATCTTTATAAAACCATTAAAGATGATTTATTAACATTATAAAAATGATTACAATAAATTATTTAGCATTTAAACTTAATTATATGAATATTTAAATTTAATTAAATATTCATAACTATAGAGATAAAATCCCGGGTCGTTACATTCTCCCCTCCTTAAAAGAATTCCATTCTGAAATTTAATACATAGAGAAGATAACTCAAAAGAACATATATTATTTATGATATGTAAAAACCCGCCTTTTTGGACAGTTTAAATCGACATTAAACCACGCATGTTGAATCCAAACCATTCAAATGAGAGGATTGTTATGGGGTAAATAAGAAAAAAAAGAGAAAGGAAAGAAAAATAAAACACAGAATCTCACAGCGGAATGAAAAAATATAATAATCTAATAAACAGTTCATGAAGCTATTTTACAAATGACATTTGATTACACTTTATAACACAGATCAGAGTTATACATTTAGCAGAAATAAATAAAAATACAGCGGAACAACATGATGCAGTGGAATAAATATAATAAATAGTAATAATATACTGAATCTTCGTCTTCGTCCTCCAGAAAATAGTCTTCAATACACTGAAAAGCTTAGACTGATCCGAGCATAATGAAAAGACAAAGCACTCAAGTCAGAACTAAAAGATCTTATGTAAGTTAAATCAACAATAAATAAACATGAGTGCAATGACTTCAGAGATGTTTACGGGGTTTTACATCTCCTATTCAATGACTCACGTGTGTGCAATAACTTAAGAGATGTTCGGGATTACCATCTACTAAGGATCCGTTAACTGTTTACTATGTAGTAATATACGCTATTATAGTATGTCTATCAGTAAAGTAAAGTATTAAAATAGTGTTAAGGCGTTACCCATATCTCCCTTAACACATTTTTATATATTCCCGTAGTCTATACAGATAATGTAAGCTCCACCAAACCGATGGTTTAATTAGTGAGCACTCCATAGGTACGGTACATACCAAACTCGTAATGGGCGCGATAAGGCATGTGACAAGGCACACGAGGCAATGTCAGGGTAGGATTTTACCGTTTGTAGAATCAGGCTGGTAGTAATTCATAGCAGCTACTACCGCCCACCTCGGAACACACTCCCATAATCAAATCGAGGGGTGGCCACCAAATCAATCACAAGGCAACATATATGGTATCGGAGAAGCATGTACGATCAGAGGTGCGACCTCACTTGGCCCAAGTAAGCTGACTCGAGAGAGTCAGGGCTCCGTTAATACCTCATAGAGAATCATTCGCCAGACCATCCTACTTCATTTTGGAATCTCCACCATGTGTACAGTTGTTAAAGTGGTTTTCGGTATTGGAAGAGAGTATGACAATATCCGATCCCGGTCTCCTTAACAACCAAACGCTTATTACACACCAGATGGTTCTTTTACATTTCCAAAACCATTTCATATTAATATCAGTATATCATATTCTCAAAATCATATCACTTTTGAAATCATATTCACTTTCGAAATCATATTTTCAAAATAGGTTAAACCCTCATTTCAAAATCATCATAATTACTCAAAATATGTCATTTCACTAGAAAATATCTTCAAATCCCAACTTAGGTTATAACATCATTTAACCATATTCGCTTTTAAATCCAAGATTTAAATATAAACAATTCAGCCTTGCACAATTTGAATTTTTGAAAATAATATAGATAGTCATAAATAGTTTAAATAGTTTTAAAATAGTTCAAAATAGTTTTTAGTTAGTTTAAAATACTGTAAAATAGTATAAAATAGATTAAAATAGATTAAATAGTTTAAAATAGGTTAAAAATAGATTAAATAGATTAAAATAGATTAAATAGATTAAAATAGATTAAATTGATTAAAATAGATTAAATAGATTAAAATGGTTTAAGATAGTTTAAAAATAGATTAAATATAGTTTTAATAGTTTAATATAAAATGGTTTGATTATTGAAATGGTTTACATAGTAAACATTTTGAAAATCTAAATAAATCTGAATTTAAAAATAATATATCTTTAGATAGTTTATATTAAAATAATTAATTTGGAAATAATATCGAATCAACTGCTTCTTCCATTTCAACAAAATTTGGACCATATCCAGATCAACAAAACTCAATTTTAAACTTTCAATTCAAATTCTCATTTTGACCGTTTCAATTTATATCGATTTCAAATCCATGTTTGTACTACCAATTTAAACCACTTCAAATTCAATAGATTTCCAAGTTTAAATATTCAAATGTTTACAATAACTCAAATATTGATAAATTTCCTTCCTTTTTCAAAATTCAACTTAAAAATTTTAGTTTAAAATTCAGTAAAAAATTCATTTAAACCAATTTCAATTTCACATTAAAGCTTGGATTTTGGAAAGTAATTCAGTTTATATAAATCAAATTTTATTTCAAAATATTATTTAACTAGATTCAAAATTTAAGGATTTAAAATTATTTAATTTAACCAATCCATTGTCCGTATATAATTTTCTACCCTATGGTCAAGTGATACGGATATCTATCATTTCAACCTGCAATAAATTTAAATTTACGGGTATATCATTTCAACCCGCAATCCCGAGTTAAAATTCAAAATACATAAAATTGCTTGAGTATATCATTTCAACCCATAACGATTTTTCTTAATCTATAAGTCCATTCGAGTGTGTATCATTTGAACCCATAATGATTTTCCTAACAATAATTAGGGAACTTGCAATGTGATAACAGTATATAAATATAACATCAGTCATCCAATATCAATAATTAAACATCCATCATAATCATCATTCAATTCAACCAATAAATCACAACAATAAACTGGTTACCATTATCTAACATTCAATTAATAGTTTAAATTCAATATTAAATTAAATGGCAATTATATTCAATAAAATTTAGATTTGATTGGAATGACGATTCAAACATACCAAACAGCAACTAATCAACTTCTAATCATATCAAAATTTTAATTTAACTAACATGAGACAATTTAGTAGTTGTGAGTGGGTTAAAACACTCACCTTCGATTTCAAATCGATTTAAAATCCAAATAAAGGCCCACAGTTCAGCAGCCTTAGAATTTGACCAAACCAGTTCCATAATGTCTAGACTTTCGATACGATCGCAGTGGAGGAAACCGCGCGTGAATCCGAGCTCGTACGAAAAAGTTATTGATGTTAGAAGATTGAAATTCAAATTTTTAATAAATTAAAATATAAACAAATAGAAATTTACCACGTCGTCTTTTTTACCACACGCGAAACGTACCCTCGCTCTCGTTCGTTCACACTGACCTCGAACAGCCGCCACCCATCTATGCTTGTCGCCGCCAATATCCTCCCCTTCGTCTAGATCGGAGGATGTCGTTCGCTTCCACGCCCCACGCCGACCTCCACCTGGCCACGCGGCACCTCCAGCCTCGCCCAATTTGCTCCGCTGCCACCATGCTTTGAACGGTAATCACCACGAAATCCAGTCACTACAGTCACAAGCGAACCCAAATATGTGGCTTACTCGATCTCATCTTCCCAACATCGCCTCCCGATCGTTGATTGGATGAAGATCCATCGTTAGATCGCGAAAACCTAATTTCGACGGCTGAGGTCCATCCTCGATTTCAGATCAAACGATGCATCCAATTGGAAAATGAATAACTGCATTAGATTATGCTCATCGAGAGCTTTCCAACGATGTATAATTTGATATAGTTTGGAGAGTTTGAATTTTGAAATTGAATTTAGGGTTTGTAATTGTAATTTGGTTTCTGCCATTAGAAGAAGGAAGAAGCTGATGATTGAATATACAGATACGTACGGAAATAAGAAAATAGAGGCTGCTAGGGTTAGAAACAAAATCTATTTATATAGACAAGGCCCAATACGAAAGAATGAACATATCGAATTGGTTCAAAACGACAATAACAACCCGAAAAGCCCGTTCCGTTTTCGAAATGAAAGTAGGTCATCCCATAAATCAAAATAGATGTTTTTAATATTTTTAAACTCAATGGAACAGGTTTCAAATCCAAATTCCATTGTATACAAAACTAAGCTTTTAAAATTAGCTTATTTTAAATTGAATTCATTAAATTGATTTCTACGCATTTCGAGCCCGTACGATCAAACAACAAGTCTGATCGCTATGAAACTTGAAATCTCACAATAATTCACCATTACGGATTCGATGAAACTAGTTTCGTCGAAATCCGAGATAGTGGCCAAAATGGCTATTTTCACGTTAATTAAACAAATTATTATTAAATTAATTTAATCACCTTCCAATTTATATTCAAAAGTTAGCCAATTTTTTTATCATTTTGATTACCTTGTAATTTATAATCTTCTAAAATAAATTTCCATGCCAAATCCAATATTAAATATTTCACAAATTACAGTGTCCAAATTAAATTGAAATAAATTCATTACTTATAATTTAATTTCAAATAAATTCATTTATTCTAATTTACATCTTATCATTTCATCAATCATTATTTTATGGATATGGTTAACATTGGTTTACCATTTATTAAATCAATATTCTACAGTTATCATTTTGATTCATATTAAAGGAAAATGGGCACATGGAAGAAGTTGTAAAAAAATTTAGTCTCAAAGACAATAAGTTTGATTTTTAGTCTGAAGGACGCTTTTTAGTATAAATGGAAAATGATAGTTACAACTATCATTCCGTGATTTGCACTAGAAAGTGTCCTTCAGCCTAAAAAGCAAACTTGTTGTCCCCGAGACTAATTTTTTTTTCAACTTTTCCCTTGAGCCTAAAAACCCCTTCATATTAACTGCAATATTTAAATAGATTAATTGCAATTGACTTCCATTTTAATTTCAACGGATTAAATAATGAATGATAATTAAACAATTGTTACAACTTACAATTTGAAACACATTTATATGATTATTGTTAACAACCAAAACGAATAAATTCACATACTGATTAGTTATTCTATACTAACCAGTTTCCATCAATTACATACAATCACCATTAAATACAACATTTAATTTATTTCCTTATTTACAGTTTATATCCAAATCAACTTTACAATTATTTTAAATTGATTGGAATTACATTAAATAGTCATCAATTACATTAAATTAATATTATTAAATTTCATTCTAGCTATTTTTCTCATTAATAAATCACAAATTTTAATTTTTTCCAATATTAAACACCAAAATCTTATTAAATTTAATATTGTAATTATCGAAAATTACGGGCTGTTACATGATTAATCATATACAAAGAGATACATGATGAGTGACTACACCATAGGCGGTGAGTACACTACATTGATACAATATGCAAACTGCATATCAATCCTAAACTCAGGATAAGCCTTCCACATCCTATCCACAGTTTCCCAAGTGCAGTCTTCGCAATCACTACTCCATTGAACCTTAACTAATCTCACAACTTTCTCCGTAACCGCTTCTCATCATGATCAACGATTCGAATAGGCTGCCTGATAACAGTCAAGTTTGGCTCTACTTATAAATATTCCTAGGCAGCTGTCTCTATCATTAGTTCTAGGTCAGCATATATTTTTGTAAATGGGATACATGGAAAACATTGTGCACACCTGACAACCTTTCTGGCAATTCCACTAGATAGGCAAGTGGACAAATCTGCTCAAGAATAGGAAAAGATCCAATATATCGAAGTTTTAACTTCCCAGCCCTCCCAAATCTTACTACTCCACTAATCGGAGAGATTTTCAAAAATACAAAATCTCCAACCGAGAATTATAAATTTCTACGCCTAATCGACGTAACTTTTATATTCGCTTTGAGCTTCCTTTAGCTTCTATCTAATCATATCTACTTTCTCCGAGGCTTCTCGAATCATATCAGGACCAAGTATTAACCGATCTCCAATTTCGATCCAACATGCTAGTGATCTATGTGAACGACCATATAAGGCTTCATATGGTGCCATGCTAATACTTGCCTGGTAGCTGTTATTATAAGAGAATTCCACAAGATGAAGATGATCATCCCACGAATCTTTAAAGTCTAAAATGCAAGCTCTTAGAAGATCTTCTAATACTCTGTTTACTCTCTTGGTTTGCCCATTAGTCTGGGGATGATATACGGTGCTTAAACTCAGCTTCGTTCCTAAAGCTGTCTGTAATGCTTCCCAGAAATGACTGGTAAAGATTGGATCCCGATCACTTACTATGCTGCTCAGAATTCCATGTAAATGAATAATCTCATTCATGTATATATCTATAAGCTTGAGGCAGTCCTCGTCAGCTTTACCAAAATATATGTGCGTTTTTGGTCAATTGATCTATGATAACCCAAACGCCTACATTTTCTTTCCTTGCTCGAGGTAAGCCATCAATGAAATCCATTGATATCTGGTCTCATTTTCAAGTTAGAATTTCAAGAGGTTGAAGTAGCCATGCAGTCTTTTGCTGGTCACTTTTGATCTGCTGGCAATTGGCACATCTGCTAACATGAATGGAAATGTCCCTCTTTGTACCCTTCCACCAAAATGTTCGCTTTATGTCTTTTTACATCTTGTGAACTCCAAGGTGAATATTAAGCTTGTATTGATGGCATTCACTTAACACTTCCTGTCATAAGCTGTCAACAGTAGGAACACAAATTCTTCCATATAACCGTAATACCCCTTGGTTATCTATTTTCAGCCTTGAATCCCGCCCTTTGCTTATATTCTCAATTATCTTCTTTAGATGCCTATCTTTTCTTTGCTTGCTTGTAATTCTTTTGAGAAGAGTCGGAGTCACTACCAAATAAGCTATAACGGCATTCCTTCTGCCTAGCGCATCTGCTACTACGTTGGCTTTCCCGGGTATATATATAAATATTAAGATCATATGATTTTAGGAATTCTTACCAATGTTGTTGTCTCATATTTAAATCCTGCCGAGTGAAAAGATATTTTTAAATTTTAAAGATTTGTGATCCCTGAAGAGATCAAACTTTTTGCCCAGTAAATAATGTATCCATAGTTTTAATGCAAACACAACGGCTAATAGTTCTAAGTCGTGTGTTGCATAATTTCGCTCATGAGTTTTCAATTGTCTAATTGCATAAGCAATAACTTTCCTATGCTACATTAATACCGCACTCACTCCTTCTCCACAAGCATCTGTGTATACTGTCAAACCGCCGCTTCCATCAACAATAGCTAGGACTAGAGCGTTGGTTCCTCCCCCCTTATAAAAATTTCGTCCTCGAAATTGCTAGGGTAGGAAAAATGCTCCCAAACCCATTAACTTATCCACAACCCACTTACTTAAAATTCAATATTCACTTTTCCATACCCTTTTAGCTTTACCCAAACCATTTGCTTTCATTTCTGAATCAAAACCCTTGGTTTCTAATACAATTAAAAAAAATCACTTTTCTGGTCAACAAAATTTTTCTAACTCCCTAAATTTTCAAAATTTTTTGACAGCGTCTCCTTTGTACGGAGAGCCTTTTACAATATCACAAAAAATATAAACATGTATACATCGACCCACACGGTTGGATAACAAAATACATAACAATATATTATCATTTCTTTATTTTATTGCGTAGGCATACCTTTTATTTAGCATTTTTAAGCGAGCGGCTTATTTTATATGCAATTACACAATCCCAAAACCTATCCCATAGCCTCCTGTACCTGTACTTACTCAAACAAGCACATAAGTTTTCAAGAAATTTTATAACATTTCATTTATTTAACTAGCCAAACACATCAACTACCTAGCCCAAACATGCCAAACATATATGACAATCAATTTTAAGGTTCCAACACTTAATTTAATTTCCTTTCCCGTGGACCCATATATCATTTCCTTCAATTCGAAATGATTCACAACCAAATTCATTGCATTCATTTCATATTTACACAAACAACTCATTTTCACTCCAATTTGATTTCTATGTGCCTTACTTGCATGAATTTCCCCTTATTCAATTTCAAATTGATTCACAATCAATCTTATTTTCATTCCATTCATTTCTCGCTTCTATTTATGCAACCCATTTTCTTAACCTTAATTTTACCCCTTTTTAAATTGACTTTAAACCCAATTTATTCAATTTCCGTTTGATTCTCATTTATGTTATCTACCAAACTTTGTTCCCTTTATGTTGCATTAAACCACATTCCAATTCCTGTTAATTTTATTTATGAATCCATTTCATAAATAATTACTTTAGTTAAGTTTTTCATTGCAACCCAGTTCCAATTCATTTTAAATTGAATCTCATTCAGTTTATTTGTTTTTCATTCACTCAGTATATCCAATTTATATTACATCACTTGGGGCCATTTCATGCTAGTCAATTCTCGAACCATTTATTTTACCATAACATGGTTGCTGCACTTGCCTCTCTATTAATTTTTCTTCCAACTTATTTTACCTTTTTCCATTCACTTTATTTTACCCCCATAGTGTTATTCCTTTTATTCTATAGTGAACGTTTTCTCATTTCAAGCTAATCTAATTATAAACCATTCCACCCAAAATTATTTCTAAGGTTTACTATAAACATTCCATATCACTGCTTGAGATATATTTGGTTTCAAACTTAAGTTCATACCCAACTCATATCCCAATCATATTCAACTTATTAACTCTTACATTGAATCCATTTCTCGTTATCAATACTTAACCATTTTAATTTGGTTATCCTCTTTCACTTTTTTCCAGTCTAATAAGTTATATAACTTATTTTATTACAACTCCTTTAATTTCCACTTAAGTTTTATTTACATTCTCTATTTATAACATGTGGTTATATAAACACTTCACCATTCATATTATATTTTACTTTACTCAATTTATTTTTGAATTTTCCATTCCTTTACCATAGTATCACTATTTCCATTTTAGTTTCACCATTCCCTTTCTCAATTCATAAGTTCAAAAACTTATTTATTTAATATCTCTTATCACTTACTTGAGTCCATCCACATTTTATAATCACAACTCTGGATTATATACATCACTTGATAGCTTAAGTATATTCTTTTCATTCAATAGTCATAACTTATAGTTATATAATTATTCTACATTCCAACTTTATATTTCATTCAATTAAATTCCAACTTCTATTTTATTTAACTTATCTTAAGTTATATTCCAATATATCTTATCCACTTTAGTTTACTCAAGTTAACTTTTAATTCCAGGATTAAAATTTACATCTTCCTCTCTTATCTATATCAACTTCAATTTATAAATTCAATACTGATTCCCCTTGACTTTTCACATCATTTAAATAGAATTCCAGAATTCAATTACCCGATCTCTTTTTTTTGAAATCATAAATAACACACACCCACTTCGGTATATCAAATCATACCTCCGGATTTCCAAAACAACTTGGTTTTACCAAAACAATTTCCTTTGGGAACTTCTAAAACAAAACTTATTTATCAAACAAGTCCAAAACAATTAATCATACCCAACCACCATGGTAACAATCCATCACTTAGAAACTCAAAAATGAATACTGGTGATGTGGCCATCATCAGCAGGATTATTTTCCAGCGACTGAAGTGAGTTCAGTGCTTCCTTTCTTTCAAAAATCATTTTAAAACAATTTCTATAAAAAAATATTTCCAAAATAATACTCCATTATTCCCTTTAAACCACTTTGGAAAACACTTTCCAACATTTTCAAGATTTAAAAATCCCCAAACATGGATTCAAATTCATTTTAAAACATTTTCCAAAATTTTCGAGATTTAATTTCTGGTTTAAAACAAGCTTTAGTTATATTCCATTGTATATATCTTACTTATACAATTCTACTTGGTAATATATATTTATATATAATCATTTCAAATTTTATGATTCGTTTGATTATAATATTAACAACCAAACATCCAAATATATATATATATATATAGTAATTTTCAGAAAATTATTTCTTTTATATCAAAAATATAACTTTGGGCAAAATTATTTCATTTACCCACTTTAAAACAATACTATGTCAGTTTACCTTGTTTAAGAGCTTAGAAATCCCTATTGATATGGTTGTACTTCCTGTACCGACTAGAATTCATAAACACTCAACCGATAAGTCAACACAATATAAAAACATTTTATATTCACTAACAATTACACGCTCATATCTATTATTACACTCAAACTCATTCTAGAGTACTACTGACTCTATCACTAATGAGTAATTCCCACCAAAGCCTAGGTATATCGCCAACCTCAGCTCTGATACCAAATGTGATGACCCGCCCTTCAAGACCCCTGAAAATCGACATAAATACACTCATCGTATCGATGCCGAACGATCAAGTGCTAGAAAGACAGATTGTTGAGAGAAAGAAAGTAGGTAGAAGAAGTAAACTGAACAAAACAGAATCTCACAACGGACAGAACAATATATAATATAAATAGCTCTTTACACAAAACAAAACTGTAATATACATATTTCACATCAGAGTACACAAATCAATAATTACTAGCCTAGACAGTTATAACAACCTGCCCTCACAATTTTCTGGTAACTTCAACCAAAACACAGCAGCGGAAATAAACAAGTACGAGTAATACGTCTTCGCCATCCAGCTCATCTCCTAAGCTCCATCGCATCCTAACCTGAACCTGTAATACTCGATCTGACCCGAGCATTATGATAAAATAACACCCGATTCAGTCTGGAAACCAAGCGTGAGAAAATACACACAATTGAATTATTAAAGTTTCAAAATCCCTTTGAAAATCAAAGGTATCTCGTAAGACCACGCCACAAATAAACATGTTGGGTTTTTACCTTATGATAACCATAACATTTCTTATCAAAATCCTCTGATATTATAATAGTGTCTAAGTACAAATACTTAAATCAAATAGCTGAAATTGTTACATTAATTAAATTCTAGCAATACTAGGCTCTACAATCAAAACCGTAAAGGCACGTAGGGAGAATGGATTTCCAACTGAATGACTAGGTACTGGGGTACCACCTGTCACGGTACCTGGTCTAGATCAACATACCAAGGACCACTCCCGATCCCCTGCAACACAAGACCGGACTACCTCTTACTGGATAGCCTGGATAAGATCACCCCGCGGTTGGGATCAGCAACCACCCACACAGCCGAAATAAAGGGACTCTAGACAGGGGAAACCTTACCCTACTTGGGAGCTACCCACTTAGCCTTGCTGCATATCCCCTGATTTTCAGTCATTCTCGATTGATGAGGCTCGAGGCAAAGCGTTACCCTCTTTAGAAATATTCACTTAGAATGCTCATTGTCCTCCAATGACAATGTACTGATAGCACTCGTCCATACAAGTCCGTTTTGGGTCCGAACGGAACCGAAGGCACTCTTCCTACTACATCCATTTTGGAATCATCCTCAGGATTAGTAGCGATTAGCCCTTGCACTTCACTACTCCATCTTCGACTCCAAGCTCTTATCTTCATTCCGAAAACGTACTTGTTGGATCGAAGTGGTTTTCGGATCACAAATCCGATCCCGGTCTCTTTGAAACAATGTTCGCTATTTCCCGGTAAACTCAACCCAGGTTCTTTAGAAAATAAACAGACAAAAATAAGATCGGAGATCACCTCCTAACCGTTAGTGGACGGATTTCCTTATAAATGTCCTAGAAGAACGAACGAGTTTATACGTACAGTATAGCACCTCGAACGGTAACTGTACCATATAATTTTCGTACTTCTCCTAGATATTTCCAAAGTTATATTGATAGTCGGTTATTTAACTATCAAATAAAAAAACAATTCAACCAAATGTTTCAATTTCACCGAAAACACCCAGTCTTTTTTAAATTAAATTTTAAATAAATTAAATCTCTTTATCCAAAACTATATACTTATCATATCAAATTCGGTAGATTTACAAAGCATCTTTCGAAAATATTTGAAAACCCTTTTTTTTAAATTAATGTAGAAAGTACCATTATGGTATCAAACCATGGATCACAACTCAATGGTTACGTCTCTATCCCAAAGAAATTCAAGACTTAGCTGCAGGCCCACACTTCCTCCGATTACGCCACACGAGTATACCCTTACTTTTCGAAAACCTTATTTAATAATTATCTCAAAATAATGCTTGTAGGTCCTAAAAAAAATTCCAAGTTAAATCTAAGCAATTATACTTAAATAAAAGTTATTATACAAAACCATATTGAAATTAATAATTATCTTTTAAAAGCAAAAATGCCGACGGGTTCTTAAATAAAAATAACCCTTTAAAAATCATTATAAAGTAACTTTTATAATCAAATATGTTTTAAACAATTTAAAAGAATTAAACAACTAATTTTCCCGAATATTTTAAACACTTTTAAAAATTACCGGGTTAATAATTTAAAACCCTCTTTTAAAAACAAGGCCAATTTCTCGATTTCCAATTTCATTCCGTAAATTTGGAAATCTCACTTGAACTCTAGTTCGACCAATTTTATTATTATTTCCCAATTCGCTTTTATCCTTTAAAAACACTTTAAATCTTGATTTTAAAGCCTTATATTTTTAAACAAGTACCGTTCAAGGATTATTATTTAAAAACTCTATTATATACTTTTATTCCAAAAATCCCTGTTTACAATCCTTTACCAATTTAAACCATATTTTTAATTGGTACTTAAAAACACCAAAACCTAGGATAACTGCCATAACATTCAACCAATTCAGATCACATGATAACCTGTCACAATTTATTCAACAAAACATATATCACTATATATGTAATTAAATTCAATATTTTTGAGGAATCCAGTTGGATCCCTCCAACCTGTTTTCCTGCATCCACAGATGTTAGCACAACATAAAAATACCAATTCCACTTCGACGTGGAATATCGCGCTATATAGGGGCATCCCCTATTATGCGAGGCACATAGGGCCTCATCCGCTATATAATGCGGGAATATCAATCACTCCAATATATATATATATATATACCACAATATATAACATCACATCCAACTGATAAAAATTCATCAACCCAGCCAATCAATCATTTTAATAATTTTAACTGTTTAAAATTTATCACTAGCAGTCCAAAATTGAGTGAGATTAACTCACCTTGAATTTACGTTGCCCAGCGTTTCAATTTTAAATTAAATCGAGCGCGTTCGATTTAACCTAAAATTTTAACGAGCTTAGATCGCCTCCAGATCTATACTGCAGCGTAGATCTCGTCGCTGTGATTCCGGCGCCTCTTGTTTTGTCCGATTCCGACCTCGTATGATCAAGATATGAAATTTTAAAGTTTGAATATAATTTTTATAATAAAATTTCACTTTCCCTTTTATTTTAAATTTTGAAACCTAGATCAGGGCCGTTCAATTACCAACAAAAATCAAGGCCGCACAAAACTCTATCTTCCTTCACGCGTGAACCTGCTGAACAAACCCATAGCCGCCACATCCCCTCAACTTTCGCGCCCTCCACGACGACCACACTGATGATCGGCGACCACCATTTGGACCCCCTACGCGAGCTCGACCATCGCCCAGAATCTAGAAGCACTCGGCACCCCCAGCGTCGTGAAATCACCCCCTAACGCCCGTGCAAACATGACCTCCAAGCTCCTCCTCCGGTCGACGATTGCCGATCTCCACCGTACATCGCCTAGTGCTCGAGCTACTCTACGACTTTCCAGTTGAAGTCGTGGCCTAGAAGTCGATGGATGAGGAGATAATAGTGGAGGAAGTTTGCAAGATTTCGGCCATTGATTACAAAAGAGGCGGCCGCGTATTTGTTATGAGGGTACTACTGTTTTAACGCGTATTTATATACGTATAAGTGAATTATTTTAATATTGTTTTCCAAAATTACAAGCTTTTTCTAACGAACTCCAAAGAACACGTGCTGCCTGGTGTTTATAATATTTTACCCACATTCCGAACACAACGGATTGTGTTTCAGGGCCTAATTCAATCATATATGGAAGATAGCTTTTTGAATCGAATTAAAATATTAAATTTTCGATATTTATTTCAATGCGTTTCTATTCCGTATGACCAAACCGTAATTTCAAACGCTACAAAATTTGAAATCCGATAATAATACACTATTACGGATCCGATGGAATTGGTCTCATTGAATTCCGAGACTATGCCCTGGAAGGCTATTTTAACTCGTCGATTAAATCGAGCGATTTTCAAAATCGTCGAAATCATTTAAAATTTTGATTTTAAAACTTTACTAACTTAATTATAATCCAACTAGACTTTAAATAAATTTTAGAAATCATTTTCATATCCATTTATTTCTCTGATTCCCGTATTATCCCAATTTCCAATTGTTAGCTTATATTTTCCCAAATAAAATTAATCGCTATATTTGAAACTTTATACCATTTCACCAATTCTTCCATATTCAAAATCAATTAATAATTCACACTCGACATTTAAAATAAATTAAATGTTCAAAATTAACAATCGAAATTCCGGGTCATTACAGAAGTGGTATGGTTTGCTTGGAGAGAAATGGATGATGGCAGAGGCAAGTTTGTTTTGTGATGAAGTGGGTAGATTTTGGTGGAGGGCTGGATGTTGGTGGAATGGGACAGGAGGAGGGGAGGTTGCTGTGTTTGCAGTGTGATGAAAGTGGCCAATCCAAATTTGCAATGTAATTGGAATGATGGTTTATGGATGGCAAGATGAAGTGATTGCAATGGTAAGGATGTTGTATTGTTATTTGGAAGGAGATTGGTAATGGAAAGGGCAGTGCGGAGGGCGTATTTGAGTAAAGTGCAATGGAAGAGAGAGCAAGCAATTGAAGAAAGTGGAGATGTTGTAAAAATTAAAGTGCAGTGTAAATTTTTTGTTCTATTCAAATGTAGAACAAAAGCACATAATAGAGAAATAAAAATGAAAATGTAATGCAAATAAAGTGAACTAATTTTGTTTTGAAATGAAATTGTGTATGTTTGTTTTTTTATATGTAGAGCGCAAGTGCAAAGGAAACTAGAAAGCAAGAGATGAACACAAACAAAATGAAAACAAAAATTACACACAAACACATAACAATAAATTTTTTTTAAATGCAACTCAACACAAAAAATGAAAATAAAATTTAATAAAACAAAAATAATTCGAGGAGTAAAATTAAAATTAAATTGCAATTCTCCGGTAATTGCGCCAAAAGCTTGGTGCTAACGACGGAGAATTCTATCGATTAGAAAACCGTCGTTCAAATATATTATTGTTATACAAACCGCAAGCGCACGATGTACAATCGTAGTATGTATGCGAGTACATGTCGATCCGCAGGAAAAGAATTAAATTCTAATATTACTTAATCAAACCAAAATTTTGAAGTGTTTTAAACTAAGAAAAATTGTAAAAAATAAACTAGAGCACACGTGAATAAACTATGTGATTAAGGGAGCAATTTAGAGGCAAATCCACTTCTAATCATTCATATAAATCAACACAAAATTCGTCTATAACCTCTCTTTAAAATATAAGTAGAAATGATTGATGTGTCTATTATAAGTATGGTTTATTTGTGCTATTAATTAGCACAACTTAAACCATCAAACTCCAACACACCCTTCAAACTCACTTATCAACTCTCATGAAGATGACATGAAATTAAAAATAAAATCTATTTTAAGTATGATCTATTTACTATTAATTAGTAACATAGACTATTAAATTTTGATTCTAGCTTAACTTTCATAGCAAAATCACTAAGGCAAATAATCAAATAGTTTATGTTTAAAATGGAATAAGCATAGCCTATTTGAGATGTTAACATAGACTATCAAACTCACTTAAAAAGAAATATAAACCATCATCATTCAAATTTTCCATTAAGCATAAAAGAGAGATCACAAGTAAAATCATTATGTTAATTTAATATGTTTCATGAGAGCTTCATCACCCCTAAATTGAAGGAGTTTAGCCACTCATATTTGAAAACATGTTATCATAAAATGATTTCAACATAAAAAAAATAAAACGAGAGTTAATTAAAAGAAAAGAGAGTTAACTACTTGCATGAAATAAAACTAAACTAATTACAAGAGTTAAATCTATGCTACTAACATTAAACAAGAGAAGCATAAATTAAGTAGGAGATTATGAAATAAAAAGAACATGAAAAGAAAGCATAAAATAAAAATTACATGAAAGTAAAAATAAGGCTAAGAAGCCATTAAGGAAATTTTTATTTAACTTTGATTTGTGCCTACAATCTTGCATGAAAAGAAGAAAATGATTACATGAAACATAAGGGATATTTAAACATACTAAAACCCTAATTCATATTTTAGGGGACTACCTAAAATGCCATTGAGAAAGTGTAACCTCCAAGTAATCATTAGGGAATTAATTAATCTCCACTAACATGCGTTTAAGCATCCATTAACATGTGCATGTGTTTTTAATTATGGACCATATGTTAGTGGGTATGTAGCTCCTCTATGTTGCATGAATTTTTTTATTTCTATTCTCCATTGGACTTCAACATATGTGCATGCATACATTCATGAAACCTCTTCATATTTGCACTTCATTTCCTACAATTAAAAATAAGAATATGCAAATAAATTTTCTCAAATTAAATCATACATAAAATTACCATTTTACCCCCCCCAAATGAAGATGAATGAATGACAATTTGAAAACAATTTAAATTTTGATTTAAACATGTAAAATACCCTAATATACTCATTTATTTAAATAAAAGAAGATCGAACATGGAAGTAAAAATATACACTTTTACATGCACATCAGTTAATGTTCATGTTTTAACATCAAAATTATTGATGGGTTAATGTTCATGTTCTCTCTTCATTATAATAGTTATAAATATGAACAGATAATTCATTATAAGAGGTGTAGGTAGATGTGAGAGAGAGGGAAATCAACAATTGTTCATTTGAATTTCATTTTGGATTTAATTCATCCCAATAACCATGAATTAATGGGGTGAAGGAGAACTTAATATGTTCATTGAACATGTGCATGTTTTTTTAATGTCATTAATTCATAACTAAGGTGAATCCACTCAATTTTTTGTTCTACTAATATTAGTAGATGAAGTAAAAGTAGAACTTAATACGTTCATTGAACATGTGCATCACCGACTTCAGCTTTATTTATTGAATATTTATTTTTCATACTCCTTCAATAAAGCTATCAATATTTCAGCTTTATTTACATGATAAATGTTTCTACCGTGGTGAAAATACCAGAAGAGTGTAATTATTTGCAGTGGTGAAATATATCAGAAGAGTGGATGCAGTTTGGATCTAGACTTTGGAGAATGGTCAATGCATTATTTGCTCAGTTTTAGTTTATCACTAATGTGTTGTTCACTTGTCATGTACTTGTATTTGCTAGGCTAATGAACTAATGTGTAACTTATAAGCATGGGCTATTTTGATTTTGTGATGCATGCGTTCACTGTGTTGAACACTAGAACTGTTATATTCCTATTTGGGAGTCTTTCACTGTGTCTTACTATCTTCATATTTTATGCTATTTGATGATTCTGAACTAAGTTTTGTAATGTGCAATGTTTCATATTTGTACATTTGAGTTGTGTGATCTATTTGTAATATGTATTGCTTTAATTCTATGAATCTGAGAAAAAACTACGGTTAACCAATGTAAGTTGAACGGTTAACGACTAACCATTAAGAATCAACGGTTAACTATTTCATTACAACATTTAACCACAGTTAAAAATGGTTAGTTCGGTCGGTTCTATTCAACCAGTATTAACCGACCATCGGTTAATCGAACCGCTTGTGATTTATGGTTAATCACAATAATTAACCAATCGAGTTGGTTAACCGACCGTGCCCATATTGTAGCATTATATATAAATAAAATCACAATTTATCACCAAATCAAGTATGCAAGACCTGTAATAGTTGTTACACTCACACTATAAGAGCGGCTGGCTTTAGCAACGGCTAAAATGCGTCGGCGGCCGTCGCTAGCCGTCGCTTTTTACCCCATCACCAACACAGAAAGCGACGACTCCGTTGTTATTTTAGCGACACTTAGTGACGGTTAAGTAGACACGTGGCAATATCCTAGAAGTTGAAGGGCTATCGCAAATTGACACCATCCGTCATAAATCTAGGACCAATCAGCCGTCGCTAACCTGGAAACAGACTGCCATCACTAGCCGTCGCTAACCTGAGACCAATTTCCTGCACTAAACTCCTCCTTAGGCCATCCAAACGCACAAATCTCCATCCACCTCATTTACAACACATGTATACTCAATTTCACAACTACTACCAATGCAAAAATCATATAATCTCATACATATCACACAATCAAATATTTAACGCAATTATCATTATTTACACAACCATTTCATCAACCAACACCAATATCTCATCAAACTACAAAACCATACCTACAAACAAGTACATCAAACAAAATATCCCAACCAACTCATGTACATCAAACAAAACATCCACTAATCCATCAAACAATCCGCCAACAAACAAGTATCAAATTCATAAATGCATATGTACAAAATAAAATGATCAAAATCCATCAGAAACACAGCCATACCTACCCATCGTCGTCGTCGTCATCCTCCCACGACATTGTCCCATGCTCAGCTATGTATGCCGCAATATACTCATCTAACTGCTGCACCAACGCCTCACTCTTTTGCCAATCATTGATCTCCGCTAGCTGTTGTTTCAATTGAGCTATCTCCTCTTCAGCCTTAGATCTCCTGTAGGACGACTGGATCATCATGGCCTGTAAATTATTGATAACGGGCTATAATTTATGCTCAATATGAAATATTGCTTATATATTAGTTAATAAAGCATTTTACCTCTTGATTTTCGAAACCGTAATGCTTATTTCGTGAAGGATGGTCAATCAAAACATCTCATATACTATTTGACTTCTCTAAGGTCAATTGACGGCCAGTGGATTGCGCCACTCGAGCATGCTCGATGTCATATCTTTTCTACGATCACGAACAAAATTTTGCCATAATAGATATTTAATTTAAAAGTTTTGAAGTTTGAAGTAAAAAAAAATTAAACATTTTTACCATTATTGATTGATATTTATCATCTGTCCAAGTATATAAAAGATTGCCTTCCTCATCTTTCTGCTCGACGGCGTGCGTCACTATGAAGACCTTAGCCATTGTAGGCTCACGATTTAACTTCCTATGCTGTTACAAACATGATGAAATAATGTTACAATTACAAATATGATTAATGAACAATGTTAACGAACAATGTTACAAATATGATTAAATAATGTTACATCTGTTTGTAAATGCAATTGCTAAACTTACCAACTCTGCACGATGTTGCTGAAAGGATTTAGATCCACCACGGTGCAAAGCAGGATTTTTATTCCTGTTTGCACGGTTTCGTGCTGATAGTTCTTATAAATTTAAAGACACGTTTAACTAATTTAATGCAACTAATATATGAAATTTAAACAAATTATAATAACAATATGAAATTAGATAACTTACTTTCATTTAAGGGGTTTCCCACGGTTGGAGAAATTCGACCCAAACATCGGCGCTCATCCACGACGGTTTCTTTCTCAGGTTCTTTGCTTTGGAGAGGGTGTCCCTATAATTTTTCCGCATCCTCTGGTTCCAGTGATTTGCAAATACATCCATATCTCGCGGATCGACATGGATGGCGACCTATATATTAAAATTAATTAGAATTATGTACATTATATTATTTTCCAAATGAATTATAAATTTATACTTACCATCAAGTCGACCTATATAGCATTCTTAACATGGTTTAGGATGTCATCCCAATGAGGCCAGCATCCGGGCATCTGACTCATATAGGCCTTCCTAGATACCTGTAGGATGTAGTCCGAAGGCTTAATTTCAAAACCCCTGTATAAATTTTAATGTAGGAATTTAATTAGTATAATTTTAAATATTAAAACAAGCAATAAATTTGATACTTACCCCGCACTCTTAGAGACAATCTGTACCATTGGACGTACATCTGGCGATGTGCCGTTGGCACCTGTGCTAGGAGAAGGAGAAGGAGAAGGCTACGAAGGCTGAGATCTGTTGGAATGTCTCTTAAAAGGCATATCTGTTACAAACAAATCATTTCATATAGTGATAGAATATATCATTTCATAGAATTTAAAAAACAGAACAATACATAGCTCACAATATAGTCATCATTATTAACATATAACACAACTCAGAATATACAATATACACCTAGATTTTCAAAATTAGGGTTTTGATTAAACCTAGATTAAGTAGTAATTAGAGAGCAATAACATACCTTCGAGCTTTGGAGAGTTGTAGCTTTCGCGATGGAGAGATTGACGGCTCGCGTCGGGAGGCGGCGGTTGTAGCGTCGGTGGAGAGAAAGGGGCTGAATTGTTTTTGGGGGGAAGAAGAAATATGTTTTCTGTTCGCCGATTGTTGTTGTATATACGCGTTAAACGACGGCCAGCGTCAGACGTTTTTTTAGCCGTCGCTAGCTACCATCGCTAAATGAAGCATGTTTTGTACTGTCACCTTAGCACCTTAACTAAGTAAAGAGGCTTAATCCACTAGTCATTACTCTCTAGCTCACTATAACCCTACCTTTGATTACCGACCTAAGATGAAATGCAATGAATTCGCCTATTCTAAAGAAAACAAAGGGATGATAAGAAGTTAGAAAGTAATTAGGAGCATTTACCCTTTGATTTTACACACATTTGCACTTGACTCTGTGAAGAAATTAAAGTTTTAGCATGTCGAACTTAATAGAAGTTCATCGTGAAAATTTACTTAAAGTTAGAGAGGAAGATATGAATTTTCTCTTTGTTGAAATAAAATGTTAGTGGGCTATTTTTGTCTATCAGTAACCCTGTTTGACCCAAAATAACAAGTTAATGAAAGAAATGGATTTTCTCTTTTCTAAAATACAATGACGAGTCACTATGAAATTTACTTATTTAAACATGTTTACATTTAATTTTAATAAATACAATTTATTTTAGATTCTTCAAATTTTATTTTTAGGAAGTTTCACCTTAAATTATATTCTAAAACCTCATTTTGAAGTTTTAAACAATATAATATGATTCATATCACTACTTGTTTATTTACAGATAAAAATACACATGTTATTACATTTTGTCATTCTTAACGCTACAAAGTTCAGAATTTCATTTGAACTTGTTTATAAAATACCTCTCTTTTTATTTCAACATAAAACATTTTGAGTACATTTAAAAAATTTATTCATTAAATACACTTAATTTTTCCAAAATTAGTATTCCACTTTTATTATTTGCAAGCCACTTTATCAAAACATATCTTATTTGAAATATCCATATCAGATCGTTGTAGTTCGTTTGCACAAGAATGCACCTTGGAGTTCAACTTCATAAAACATTACATACATGGTATATTGTTTTAACCTCAACGAAATATAGTATTTGTGGAGCTTCCATGCTTCATTTCTAATTGGTGAACATTCCCCATGGATTTGAATTTATGATGTCAATATGTTTTCATATTTTAATTATTTCAAACTAAAGTGCTGTATCAATTTCTCTATCATCTTCATAGAGTGTTTTTTTAAATTTTGTATGAATTTGTATGCGGATTTGTGCTAGTTGCAGTAATAATATGTAATTCTAACCAATTGTAATCGATGTTGTGCGATCATCGAATAACCCCCTCAAATCATGTTTATGCACGTATAAATTTTCAAGTGAAAATTTGGTTTCATCGCTTATTTTTAGTTTTGGCACATGTAAAAGACTTTCCAAAAATAAGTTTTAAATTATATCTCTAATTTTAATTTGGCAAATTTTATTTCAACACAGATAATTATTTAGTAGCCCCCTTCCCCCCCCCCCACAAAATAAATAAAATTTTAAAGACTAAAATACCCTTATAAAGCTGCGTACTTTCTTTCTTCTCGATTCCATTATCTTCTTACATCAATTTTTTACTGTCTAAACCACCGCTTCTTCAAAACCCTAGTTTCTAAATCAGTGAAGAAAAAAAGTTCAATATTTCACTACTAAGTTATTTTTTGGGTTTACAAACTTTTTTAATTGTAGTTCTGAAGATATATGAATTGGGTTTCTAAATCGGTAAAGAAAAAATTCAACTTTTCACTACTAAGTTATTTTTTGGGTTTACAGACTTTACTAAGAAAAAATTCAATTTTTCACTACTAAGTTTCTAAATCAGTAAAGAAAAAAATTCATTTTTTCATGTTTTGCGTGATGGAAAGGGTAGTCCTGAAAATGGTAGGGGGCTACTAAGTTATTTTTTAAGTTTACGGACTTTTTTAATTTTTGGAGGGCTACTAAGTAAATACTCGGATTGAAATAAAATTTGCCTTTTAATTTTGGTTTTTGGAAATTAAATATGCACATTAATGCATGTTTCTACGATCAAAACAATCTTTTTGTGAAAAAAGTGCATATATTTGTACAAAACTTTTCAAAATTTTGTTTTGTAGTCCAAAAACTTCAAATTTGCAGGTTTCTCTGCAAATATTTGCAGATTTATTTGTAAATATTATAAAAACTAAAAATAGAGTTTGTATTTTAAATCTGTTTTTGAGGAGGGTCGACTGCTAGGAAATTATACAATCTTCAATATCTCCAACGCACTTTCTGTTTTAATATTATTTATGTAATAATCCGATTTCAACTTTAGAGATGCTTAATAATTTTTTGGGGAAGGTAAAAAAGACTTCAATTTTGGATAAAGGGGCAAACTTTTGTAATTTGCTATTAGACATGTCAATGGATACTTTCAGATGGAGGTAGTGCTGTATCCGTGTCCGCATACAAAGTCATTTTCGGATAACTGCATCCGCGGATATGAACAGATATCGAATAATTATCATATCCGCTAACGATCGATAAATCAAGAAACATAACTAAAAAATTTTAGTTTACATAAACTTTATTCAATCTCATTGATCATTAAAGTGTTAAAAATAAACTAATACGAATACGATGATTATAAATATTTAACCACAGTTAAAAATGGTCAGTTTGGTCGGTTTTGTTCGACCAGTATTAACCGACCATTAGTTAATCAAACCGCTTGTGATTTATGGTTAATCGCAAAAATTAACCAATCGAGTTGGTTAACCGACCGTGCCCACCTACTAGCATTATACACAAATAAAATCACAATTTATCACCAAATCAAGTATGCAAGACCTATAATGGTTGTTACACTCACCTTACCACCTAAACTAAGTATAGAGGCTTAATCCACTAGTATTTACTCTCTAGCTCACTATAACCCCGTCATTTATTAACGACCTTAGATGAAATGCAGTGAATTCACCTATTCTAAAGAAAACAAAGGGATGATAAGAAGTTAGAAGGTGATTAGGAGCATTTACCCTATGATTTTACACACATTTGCCCTTGATTCTGCGAAGAAATTAAAGTTTTAGTGTTTCGAACTTAAGATAAGTTCATTAAAAAAATTTGCTTAAAGTTAGAAAAGAATAAATGAATTTTCTCTTTGATGAAATAAAATGTTAATGGGCTATTTTTGTGTGCCAGTTACCCTGTTTGACCCAAAATAAAGTGCTAATGAAAGAAATGGATTTTCTCTTTGCTAAAGTACAATGACGAGGCCACTAGAAAATTTACTTATTTAAACATGTTTACATTTAATTTTAATCCATACAATTTACTTTAGATTCTCCAAAATTTATTTTCAGGAAGTTTCACCTTAAATTGTATTCTAAAACCTCATTTTGAAGTTTTAAACAATATAATATGATTCACATCACTCCTTGTTTATTTATAGATAAAAATACATACATTATTATATTTTATCACTCTTAATACTATAAAGTTCAGAATTTCATTTGACCTCATTTATAAAATACCTCTCCTTTTTATTTCACCATAAAACATTTTGAGTACATTAAATTAGTCACTAAATACACTTAATTTATCCAAAATTAATAATTTCATTTTTATTATTTACAAATCATTTTATCAAAACATAACTAATTTGAAATATCTATATCAGATCGTTATAGTTCGTTTGCACAAGAACGCATCCTTGAAGTTCAACTTTATAAAACGTTACATGGATGGTATATTGTTTTAGAATCAACGAAATACAATATTCGATGGAGCTTCCCCGCTTCATTCCTAATTGGTGAACATTCCCTGTGGATTTGAATTTATGATGTCAATATGTTTTCATATTTTAATTATTTTAAACTAAAGTGTTGTGTCAGTATCTCTGTCATCTTCATAGAGGGTTTCCTTTTGATTTAGTATGAATTTGTATGCGGATTTGTGCTAGTTGCAGTAATAATATGTAATTCTAACCAATTGTAATCGATGTTGTGCGATCATCGAATAACCTCCTCAAATCATGTTTATGCATGTATAAATTTTCAAGTGAAAATTTGGTTTCATCCCTTATTTTTAGTTTTGGCACATGTAAAAGCCTTTCCAAAAATAAGTTTTAAATTATATCTCTAATTTTAATTTTGGTAATTTTTTTTGGAAATTAAATATGCACATTAATGCATGTTTCTACGATCAAAACAATTTGTTTTTGAAAAAAATGCATATAGTTATACAAAACTTTTCAAAATTTAGTTTTGTAGTCCAAAAACTTCAAATTTGCAGGTTTCTTTGCAAATATTTGCAGATTTATTTGTAAATATTCTAAAAACTAAAAATATAGTTTGTTTTTTTAAATCTGTTTTTGAGGAGGGCCGATTGTTAGGAAATTATACAATTTTCAATATCTCCAACGCACTTTCTGTTTTAATATTATTTATGTAATAATCCAATTTCAACTTTATAGATGCTTAATAATTTTTTCGAGAAGGTAAAGAAACTTCAATTTTGGATAAAGGGGCAAACTTTTGTAATTTGCTATTAGACATGTCAACGGATTCTTTCGTATGCAGTTAGTGCTGTATCCGTATCCGCATACAAAATCATTTTCAGATAACCGCATCCACGGATATGAACGGATATCGAATAATTATCATATATGCTAATGATCGATAAATCAAGAAACATAACTAGAAAATTTTAGTTTAACATAAACTTTATTCAATCTCATTGATTATTAAAGTATTAAAAATAAACTAATATGAATACGATGATTATAAATATTTGGCCACAGTTAAAAATTGTCAGTTTGGTCGGTTTTGTTCGACCAGTATTAACCGACCATTAGTTAATCGAACCGCTTGTGATTTATGGTTAATCGCAAAAATTAACCAATCGGGTTGGTTAACCGACCGTGCCCACCTACTAGCATTATACACAAATAAAATCACAATTTATCACCAAATCAAGTATGCAAGACCTACAATGGTTGTTACACTCACCTTACCACCTAAACTAAGTATAGAGGCTTAATCCACTAGTCTTTCTGTCTAGCTCACTATAACCCCAATCGACCTTAGATGAAATGCAGTGAATTCACATATTCTAAAGAAAACAAAGGGATGATAAGAAGTTAGAAGGCGATTAGGAGCATTTACCCTATGATGTTACACACATTTGCACTTGATTCTGCGAAGAAATTAAATTTTTAGTTTTAGGAAAGCACTTGATTCTGTTTTAATGAAAGAAGTTCATTATAAAAATTTACTTAAAGCTAGAAAAGAAGAAATGAATTTTCTCTTTGTTGAAATAAAATGTTAATGGGCTATTTTTGTGTGTCAGTTACCCTGTTTGACCCAAAATAAAGTGTTAATGAAAGAAATGGATTTTCTTTTTGCTAAAATACAACGACGAGGCCGCTAGAAAATTTACTTATTTAAACATGTTCACATTTAATTTTAATCCATACAATTTACTTTAGATTCTCCAAAATTTATTTTCAGGAAGTTTCACCTTAAATTATATTCTAAAACCTCATTTTGAAGTTTTAATTAAACAATATAATATGATTCACATCACTGCTTGTTTATTTACAGATAAAAATACACACATTATTATATTTTATCACTCTTAATACTATAAAATTCATAATTTCATTTGAACTCATTTATAAAATACCTCTCCTATTTATTTCACTATAAAACATTTTGAGTACATTTAAAAAAAATTATTCATTAAATACACTTAATTTATCCAAAATTAATAATTTCATTTTTATTGTTTACAAATCACTTTATCAAAACATATCTAATTTGAAATATCCATATCAGATTGTTATAGTTCGTTTGTACAATAACGCATCCTTGAAGTTCAACTTTATAAAACGTTATATAAATGGTATATTGTTTTAACATCAATGAAATACAATATTCGATGGAGCTTCCCTGCTTCATTTCTAATTGGTGAACATTCCCAGTGGATTTGAATTTATGATGTCAATATGTTTTCATATTTTAATTATTTCAAACTAAAGTGTTGTGTTAGTTTCTCTGTCTATCTTCATAGAGTGTTTCTTTTTAATTTTGTATGAATTTGTATGCGGATTTGTGCTAGTTGCAGTAATAATATGTAATTCTAACCAATTGTAATCGATGTTGTGCGATCATCGAATATCCCTCTCAAATCATGTTTATGCACGTATAAATTTTCAAGTGAAAATTTGGTTTCATCCCTTATTTTTAGTTTTGGCACATGTAAAAGCCTTTCCAAAAATAAGTTTTAAACTATATCTCTAATTTTAATTTTGGTAATTTTTTTTGAAAATTAAATATGCACATTAATGCACGTTTCTACGATCAAAACAACCTTTTTCTAAAAAAAATGCATATATTCGTACAAAACTCAAAATTTTGTTTTGTAGTCCAAAAACTTCAAATTTGCAGGTTTCTCTGCAATTATTCGCAGATTTATTTGTAAATATTTTAAAAACTTAAAATAGAGTGTTTTTTTAAAACTGTTTTTGAGGAGGGTCAACTGCTAGGAAATTATACAATTTTTAATATCTCCAACACACTTATGTTTTAATATTATTTATGTAATAATCCAATTTCAACTTTTGAGATGCTTGATAATTATTTCGAGAAGGTAAAAGAGACTTCAATTTTGGATAAAGGGGCAAACTTTTGTAATTTGCTATTAGACATGTCAACGGATACTTTCGGATGCAGATTATGCTATTAGACATGTCAACGATCGATAAATCAAGAAACATATACGAATACGAATACGAATGATTATAAATATCAGTTTAACATAAACTTTAGTTTAACATAAACTTTATTCAATCTCATTGATTATTAAAGTGTTAAAAATAACTAATACGAATATGATGATTATAAATATTTTTGAACAGTCAATATGATTTAGTGTGTACAATCTAAACTTCTAACTTAATAAAACAATAAATAAATATATTTCATTGTACTAGAATGCATATAATTTAAATTATAATCTTGAGAAAAACGAAAGCATAATTTTCGGATGCAGATATCTTTATATCTGCATCCGAATTTATTTTTTCGAATATCGGTTTTATCTACTTTTCGGATGCGGATGCGGATGGATTTCGAATTTTTCGAGTATTCATTAATAGCCCTATTTGCTATAGGATGTAAAAAATGTTCCTCTTAAAAAGAAAGTAACTACTCTAATCCTCTGCATATTTTTCTTTTCGATGATCCCGTCGAAAACGTCTTTTTATTTCTATGGTATTTTGCTTAATTTTTCCTTCAAACGGTAAAAAAAAGTTAAAGGACAATGTTAGATCGACCGAAAATTAGAAGTAAAATAAAAGGGTCTGCTTTTAAATGGTTAAAATTAGGGGGAGAAGAAAATATCAGACGGCTGCTCTTCTTTCGCATAAAATGACAAACGCAACTGTGGGCCGAACTAGCATTACGCAAAAGTTCGTTTGGTTTCATTTTGAGTTTTGTGTTTTGCGTTTTCAACGTACACTACAAAATACAAGAAAATATGAGAAATTTTTTACAATTTTTAGCCATCGCCATGATGGACGGGAAATGAAGGCGATGAATTGTTTTCCATCCTTTTGTTATATCTCAAAACACGAAAAATCAAATAAACTTGTTTTCTATTTTCTATGTTAGTTTCATTTTTCAAAATTGTCTGTTTTTCAACAATACATGATAAATGTAAATTTTTGTTTAGACGAAAACACAAAACTAAAAATAGCAAACCAGCCGGGTCCTAATTCATTATCTTTTTCTACCTGATCTGAGGTTTCCAAACGCAGTACCAACAATCACAATTCCTTCAAACTAAAATCGGGGAAACCCTATATCGAAATGGATAATCTCGTTTCTGCAAGAAATCCAATTCTGGCTATTTTACTAAATCCGTTTGTTATTCAATTTCACCGATTCCACTCCACCAGTTTGTCATGTTTGTTCATTTTTGCTATTACAATTTCAACTTTCTGCGAAATCAGTTCCACTGTTCGAACTTTCCACTCGGTGGTTGCCTAAATCGTTAATTGTTCGACTTTCTGCAGGTAATTTATTTATTTTCCGTTAGACAGTAGAATACCTTTAGTTTTAGGTAGGGATGGTAGGCCCATGTTCCTTTGACTGTTTTCTGGTAGTAGTCATGGTTTATAGGTCGGAGAGGGAGGTATGAATGAGGAATATGGAAGAAAGAAGTTGTTTCTTGAATGATAATATAAGTGAAACTGATACGACCTCATTAGGTAGAACTCACCCCTAAAAGCTAGCTTGTAAGGGGAGGGTGCCTAATGGGTTATATACAAGCCAATGTATCACATATTTTACAATGTGGGACATATCATTTCACCGCTCTTCGAAAGTCCGACGTCCACGTCGGCCCACCCTATCGACACTGACCCGACGGTAGCCCTTTTCTCTTTTGGACGGCTTCACTCACCTATCAGTATTTTAATCTAGCCTATAGGTCGCCCCTCTCGTGGCTCGAACTTTCAAGTGCGGACATATCATTTCACCGCTCTTCGAAAGTCCGACGTCCACGTCGGCCCACTCTATCGACACTGACCCGACGGTAGCCCTTTTCTCTTTTGGACGGCTTCACTCACCTATCAGTATTTTAATCTAGCCTATAGGTCGCCCCTCTCGTGGCTCGAACTTTCGAGTGCGGTTCTCAGTGAAAGCACCAATTGATACGACCTCATTAGGTAGAACTCACCCTTAAAAGCTAGCTTGTAAGGGGAGGGTGCCTAATGGGTTATATACAAGCAATGTATCATATATTTTACAATGTGGGACATATCATTTCACCGCTCTTCGAAAGTCCGACGTCCACGTCGGCCCACTCTATCGACACTGACCCGACGGTAGCCCTTTTCTCTCTTGGACGGCTTCACTCACCTATCAGTATTTTAATCTAGCCTATAGGTCGCCCCTTTTGTGGCTCGAACTTTCAAGTGCGGACATATCATTTCACCGCTCTTCGAAAGTCCGACGTCCACGTCGGCCCACTCTATCGACACTGACCCGACGGTAGCCCTTTTCTCTTTTGGACGGCTTCACTCACCTATCAGTATTTTAATCTAGCCTATAGGTCGCCCCTCTCGTGGCTCGAACTTTCGAGTGCGGCTCTCAATGAAAGCACCAATTGATACGACCTCATTAGGTAGAACTCACCCTTAAAAGCTAGCTTGTAAGGGGAGGGTGCCTAATGGGTTATATACAAGCCAATGTATCACATATTTTACAATGTGGGACATATCAGAAACAGAAAAGAAACGGAGAGAGAAGGAAGATTAGTGCAATGGTGTTTGAATTACTAGAAGCAGTAAGAGGTTTTGCAATTAGGCCACTGTAGCTTGGTCACTCCACTTGAAAGAATCTTTCTTCAATAAGTTTGTAAGAGGTTTTGCAATTAGGCCATAATGCTTGATAAGCTTTAAGTGATGACGGAATGGGCCACTCCTTAATAGCCTGTACCTTGCTAGAATCTACAGCTATACCATCAACTGTTATTACATGTCCCAAGTAATCGATTGATTCTTTAGCAAATGGACACTTTGATAGTTTAATTATCAACTGATGCTCCAACAGGACCCAAAAAACAATTTTAATATGTTCCAAATGCTCGCGCATAGCTTGGCTATAAATTAGTATATCATCAAAAAATACCAATATAAACTTTTTGAGATAGAGTTGAAAGATTGTATTCATCAATGACTGAAATGTGGAGGGTGCATTTACAAGACCAAAAGGCATTACTAAAAACTCATAGTGCCCATCATGTGTCTTAAATGCAGTTTTGTGTATATCCTCTTTAGACACCCTTATTTGATGGTACCCAGACATTAAATCCAACTTAGTAAAATATTTAGCCCCAAACAACTCATCAAACAAATCATCTATAAGAGATATTGGGAACTTATCTTTGATGGTGATGTTGTTAAGCCCTCTATAATCAATACACAGTCTTCAAGATCCATCTTTTTTTCTCACCATAACTACAGGCGAAGAGCATGCACTGCAGCTAGGCTTGATGATTCCTGAGTTTAACATGTCCTGGATGATTTTCTCTAGCTCATTCTTTATGTGGTGCGAGTGTCTATAAGGTTTGAGGCATACAAGCTTAGAACCAGGTATTAAACGTATTTTATGGTCATGGGATCTTGGGGGAGGTAGAGAGGGGGGTATAAATTTGTGGGAATTTACCAAGAAGGTGTTTAACTGCTTCGGGGATCACCTGTGGTTTTTCATCCAGAGAATACGTGCACAACATCATAGTTAGTTGTCCTTGGACACAACCCTTTTGTATAGCCTTTTTATCCACAAGTTTCATGCCCTCTGGTTGGATTCCTTACCATATATATGGCTTGTCTTGATAATTAAACCTGACTTGTAATTTGATGAAGTTTAAAGTAACTTCACCTAAAGCCTTCATCCACTGAACCCCAAGTACAATCTGACATCCATCTAGAGGTAGCAATAAAAGATCCACATGCATACAACAGTCTTGACATTTTAACATAACTTGCTTGCACAGACTTGCACCCTGCAGCCTTTCACCATTTGCCACTAACACATCAATTTTTTTGAGTCATTTACCATTAACTGAAGCACCTTTGCCAAGTTACAATCCACAAAATTATGTGTAGAACCCGAGTCAATGAGTATCTGGACTGGTTTCTCATAAATTATACCACATACCTTGATTGTGTGTAGAGTTGGAATACCACACATTGCATGAAATGTAATGGCTGGGATTGGTTCTTCCTCCTTGACTTCTAGAATCTCTTCATTGCAAGTTTCTCCATTATCTTCTTCCTCTACATCACTGTCTAAATTCATAACTCCTTCAAGAACATAGATCTGCTTGGTCTTACAATGATGATTAGGATGCCACTTTTCATTGCAGCCATAACAAAGATTCTTTCTTTTCCTATCCAAGATCTCTTCCGGAGTCAAACTCTTGAATTTGATAGCATCTGTAGTGGCAGGGTTTTTGTTGGTTGATGTGCTCGGATTGGTGGCTCTAAAATTCTTAGTTGGAAGATTTTTGGACAAGGTTGATTGTGAGGCAGGATTGGGCTTATAAAGTTTCTTAGGATTTGCCCATCTCTGTTCATAAATCTTTGCCAACGAAACTGCCTCCTTGAAGTTCGCTGGTCTAGCGGCTTCAACATCAATTCTAATGTCTTCTTTTAATTCATCCATAAACTTATCAAAGACATAATCGGGATGAAGGTAGGGGAGAAGTCCTTGCAGTTGCTCGAACTTGGTGAGATAAGTCTGAACAGAAGAAAGTTGTTTTAGATTTGCAAAAGCTCCAAAAGGCTTCTTTAATTCTGGAGGAGCAAACCTGACAATGATTTCCTCCTTGAAAATTCTCCAAGCATCATGATTCTTGACATTATTTGTTAACCATTTGTACCATTTTTGAGCATCATCTTTAAGGTGGAATGAACAGGTAGGCACCCATTCGATGTCAGGAGTGTGGTGGTATCTAAACAGCTGTTGCACTTGGTCAATCCATTCTATAACAGTTACATCTCCAGAGTAGACAGGGAATTCCAATTTAATGGTAGCATGCTGTAATAAGAAGGGAGAAGGTAGAATACTGGATAGTCTTGCAAGCCCATGGGTGTGATGATCATTGATAGGAATTGGAGAGTTTTCATTTCTGTGGTTAATTCTTTGGAAGGGTGGTACGTACGGGGTGCTTTTGGACGATTCTTGGTGGCCATAGGAGGGGTGTTTCTTATTTTGCCTTATTTTTTGCATGAAAGATTCCAATGTTGCTGATAGTAGATCTATTTTTCCATTCATTTCTTGGGTGGTTTGATGTTCTTGCTGTGCTTCAGTAAGTTGCTCAAGTGTGTTGTTGGTCTTGTCATTGAAATGCTCCTGCCTGGCCCATAGATCATGTTCATCATCAAGAGGAGGCATGGTGATGTTGCTGTTATCATCATTCCTTGGTGAGTCAGGGTGTTCATTGAAATCATCGTTCGGGTCTGGCTCTGGTACCACTTTGGTAGGCCGATGTTCCTTTGACTGTTTTCTGGTAGTAGTCATGATGGTTTATAGGTCGGAGAGGGAGGTATGAATGAGGAATATGGAAGAAAGAAGTTGTTTCTTGAATGATAATATCAGTGAAACAAAAAAGAAACGGAGAGAGAAGGAAGATTAGTGCAATGGTTTTTGAATTACTAGAAGCAGTGATGATGTAATCTCCAAGTAACTAAAAATGAGACCGAAGCAGATTTCAAAGCATAAGGAAAAACAAGAGAGAATAATATGAAAGCATATTGCAGTAACAAGAAGACAGAAAAAAAGCTATTTTATTTATCAACTTCACAAAAAATTTCAGCAAGGCCTTAAGCCACATTTATAATGAATATTACAACGGCTCTAAACTAACTCATTTACAAATATTAACCATGGTTAATTAAATAATCAACTGCAGCTACAAATTCTGTTAATTCACCCTGTCCACGTTGTCTTCACTATGGCCTTCCCTTCTGATGATCTCTGACTTCCTTTCTGATGAACTCTGTCCTGCATTTGATTCTATTGCTCCTCTGATCTTCTCTAGGCTGTTATTCGAACTAGGGTCATAACAAGGGATAATGTTTATTTCCAGTCATTAATACGTCAAGTTGAGTCTTTACATCGTAATAAACAAAAAATTCATGTTATGATTTTGAAATATTTTATGGAATGATAAAGAAAAATGCTTGCCTGAAGACTTTGGTGTAAACTAAACAAACTCCAACTTGTACTAATGTGGTAGCATTACTAATCCGAACCTAGTTTATCTATCTAATCAACTCTTTTTTTGGTCTTCATATAGTGTGGAAAGTGCAAACATTGGTTGTTTTTCCCCTTGTAGAAGTAAGCTGCAGTACATCTTAACTTCATGAGGTCCATGAAGAGAGGTATGTCTTATGTAAATGCAAATTCATTGGCTGCTTTATTTTATTAAAATTTCTTATTATGTGAAAAAATGTGTTACTTCATTTACATTTTGAAAACCATGTATCATTATGTTTGTGTATATACCAGCGGTGCACATACCCATATTGAACTGACCCAATCCACAAACCTAATCCAACACACATAAACCAACCCTGACCTATTTTTTGTTTGATACGGATATAATGTGTGACTCATAATTTATACGGGTCGGGCGAATATTTTATTCAGTCCAATCCTCAGTCCTCACTACAAGAAGAAAACAAGTTAACAATGGTGAATAAACGTTGTTAAGACACTTTAACAACGTTTTCGATGCCATTGCCAAATCCATAGTTGCAGGGAACAAGTTTTTTTCACAACACCTTTTTTATGTTACATTGACCGTTATAGATAATATATTCACAACATTTTTTTGCCGTGACATACATTTTATAATTCAATTAAAATGACTTTACACAATGTTTTCTAATTATTGTAAGTATTGTGAGATATCGTTTCTACCACGCATTAGAAATAGTGTTGATACCGTTTTAACGATAACTATAAGATGTTGTAGTTTACTTCTATAATATTTTTTCCTCAGCTGTAAATATTATTCTATATAATAGCTGTAAAATGTTGTAAAAAGTAACATATACATCATTGGAAGGAGTAGTGGTTAATTTATAAAATAAACAAAACACAATCTTTCCAAACGTGGTATTTGGTACTTTGACCATGTTTGGTGAACATTGCAGTTATAACAAAATTTAAAGCTATAGTTTATTTGTATATATAATTTAATATTCACAAATCCTTTCATATATTGTTCATATAATTGTGACAATGTTATATTACTATTCTCAGAATGGCATCTACAATTTTTATCAAACAATGATTTCATTAAAATATGCCATAAAATAGTACATGACAACAGTTTTGTATGAAACCTTTACATATAATGACATCTAAAGCTTCTATTAGATAAAACTACATGTAATATAATGTCAGATATACTTATAAATTTGTATCAACTTGGTCTTGTCATTCTTCACATACAATTCTTCACCTTTTACGGCATCAAGCTCCTTTAGGGCTTTCAACAATTGAATTGACAAAAACGGATAAGGTGGAAGAATCAAAACTTGGAAGCTGGTTTTTGACCTGAAAGCAACTAAATTGGATGAAACCCAAAGACACTTTACAAAGAAATTTTTTTTTGCATGAAAATAAAATGAAATTATAACGATCAAGATTATTATGCATATATAAGCGTTGCTCTCTATAATCACAATATTAATAAGAAGGCGATAACCAGAAAATATCAACATGATATTACATATGAGTAAATATAAATTTATATCCTACAAATAGTCCAAGAAATATTAATACTATGGTTGATGCTACCATAATCTCTATGTTTCCAAGTGCAGTTGGTTTGATGCTGTTGGAGAAAGGGATATCATAAATCTTTTCACAGTAGGGAATCATATAAGGGAGGCTCAACAGATATACAATTTTGTTCCTGTAAATCGGCCTATATACTGCAACATAATATGGCAAATTTTTTTGCCTACATCCTATTTTCAACACCTAAAGATTTGAAGTGTGTGTCAGAGCATCACCTGCAATCAAAAAAAAAGGAAAAAAGTACCAAGTACTAAGAACACCAAAGCTTTAGAGCTCAATCAAATGAGTGGCAGTAAACAGACGTTTAGATTTCATAACATTCAGATGTCATACTTCATTAATCCATTGGTCTAATCTAACAGAAAAATAGTTTTCTTGGTCAATTTAGCTGCTCCAAATTTCCACATGTACAATATTAACTTTAATGAAACATAAAACTTGTTAAAGTTATATGTTATATAAATACCATGGTGTCTTATGAAAAAGCATTAGCTACTCTAAGTTATAACTTGTGACATGTGATAAAACATCAGAACGCTAAATTCATAAAAATGAGGCAAAAATTTTGGCAACATAGCAAAGAGGCAAAAGCATTAGCCGCTCCAAAATTTTGCACCACCCATGAAAACTTTTCGATATCACCATCCGATGCAATGGTCACATGTCATATATAGCATATACTCACTGACTTGGACCAAATATTTTCAATGGGACAACACTAAAAGCACAGCTAGCTGAATATCAATATGCGTATTTTCCTGTTGAGGTTGAGCTGAAGTTTGGTGTTTATTTACGATAAATGAAAGATAGTGAAAACTTTGCTTGTAGAATCACACCAGTGACTTGATTGAACTGAATTTGTAAAAAGATGAAAATAACTTTAATTATTAACATAATAGTTCTGTAATTCAAGAATATATATATATATATGGAATTTTTAGCCTTGACATTTCTAGTTATAGTTTGGCATGAACTGCAAATACTATATTAATGTAAATCAATATTTCATTCATAATATATCATCATATTTTAGTGATAATTTTAATTTTGGTCATTGATAGAAGCACTATCTCCGCAATTAGAAGACTATTGGTCTTTGAGCTTAAAAAATGAAATGATAATTTAGAAAATACCAAATTATGCCAGAGCTCTTCATTCGATGAATTAAGGTGATAAATATTTTATTGGTTGTAGATAATAGAACAAAATAAAATATTGCATTATCACTTGGGTCTCCTAGTGGATTAGAGAAGATTATTGGACATCAATTATGTATGAGGCACAACCAAAGACTATAATGATTTGTGCTTGTAGTTGTTTCAGTATTGGAGATCGGTTGACGCAGCGAAGGAGTGGATTGAAGAAAATTATTAAGGAGATGACAATGGTTAATAATCGAAAAGAAGGGAGGGAGGACAACAGTGTAAGATTTTTCAGAGAGGAACTAGTGAAGATAAAGTTGTAAACTCAAGTATAGTCAAAATAACCATTGAACCCTATGTAACTAAGTATCATTATTAATAGTAAAGAAGTAAAGATTTTAGCATCATAGGAGAAACATTAAGGATGAGAAAACTACCAACCTTTTTGGGCTTGCTGGTTTTGCAACCAAAAGAGTACTTATAACAGCTCCGATATTTTCATGCACGGCTAAAAAAGTTGAATAAGAGGCAGAAAATTTTAGTCTCTATATTAGCAATTTGGTCTTTAAACAACATTCAGGGGCTGATTAAAAACCGAACTTTTCAGTCGCTATTTCCTTGCCCTTAAAAAATATTTACACGAAATTTTAAGTCTTCAAATTTAAATACCGAAAGTGGGTCTTAAAAAATTCTAAACACTGAATTCTAAAGACTAAAATAAGGTCATTGATCAGTCACAAATTAAAATTGCTATATTTAGATTTCATATCCCAACTTGATGTACGATCTCATATCCCAACTTGATGTACACAACGCAATGTTTTTAAAAATGTATACAAACTCTGTAATATTCATAAAGTGGGCGTGTTTTCATATATGCTAGTTGATAATAAAACTTAATAACATTAGAAGTAAAATATTTATTACAATCACAGCTCGACTTGGACAATAGTTAAGCAATTTAATAATAGATCTTCTTGTAGTACATCCAAAATAATACTCTAGCAACATTATGTCCAACAATGAAAAACAAATGGAAGATGCTTAAACAAAGAAAACATCTGTGAACATAAATATACAAAATATTTATTATAATCACTTTACACAACGATGCTTTTTTTTTAAATTAGGAGACCACTTCTAACATATCAAGCTGTAACATATCGAGCTCAGAATTTAACAGGACATGCACCCGTTAAAAAAAACATATCAATAATGTGGTACGAAACCTACTATTAGATTTTAGTAACCTCCAAATCAATGAATAGAGAATGATGCTAAACAAAACTCACCAAATAATTCCCAATTACGAGAAACTCCACTTACAAAAACCAATAGATAAATAAATAGAAGATTAAAGAAAAACCTTTCGGTTGAAAAACAACAATGGAAAATTTTTCTCTTGTTTCTTTCATTCTTTGCACATCTCAATCCTTATTCATCATCAACTATTCCGTATTGATCCTTATCCTTTCATTAGTTCATGGTCATAGAATAGTCGGCAAACAATTTAGCATAAAAGTATAGATTTAAAAAACTATTAGGGATGAATTTATACAAAAGAGTGCAGCAGGAAAGAGTTGAAGTAAATGGAGTGCATTTGAGCACCGAATTACCAATTGTGGGAGAGAAAGGTTTAACATGACAAGGAGATTGTTGAATTTTCAAAGAAAGAGAATACGCTTGTTTTACATGTTTGAGGAAGAAAGTACATTGTGAGTTTTGAACAAGGAAGTGGAGGCATTTAATGGTTGAATGGGATCCTCAATTCAAGGGAACGATAATATTAATGTATTAAACAATTATTTATTCTAATTAAAAATCTAAAGCCATACGAGATGGATCACAAAATTTAGTTGTTGGATTCAAAAAAGAAAAAGAATATCATCACCCTCAAATAATCAAAATTAAAATATCATCACCCAGAAATTAGTCTTTAATTTGCTCCGAAAGTTATAAGACCGATTTTCAGTCTTTAGTATAAAAAACTAAAAACTGATTTGTCCAATCACTGATCTGTCTTTAGATTAAGACCGAAATTCGTATTCTTTAATTCAAAGTCTTTAATCATATTATTTTTTGTATTGAAGCCTCTTCAGGATAAAGTGCCTACAAACATAGAACCAAAGAGGATCAGAATCAGCTATTAGAATTACATTGAAGTCAAAATTAATATCAATAAAGAGAATAAAAATATGTTTTATATATAATTAGACAATTTGAGAGTACAAAAAAGCAATTATATTGGCCTTTTTGTAAATTGTTTATCCTACAATTGGCAATGTTGTGTTTATATATCTTACTAACAACCGATATAATATTGCTCATATAAAAAATAATCATATTTAACAGAAACCCTCTACTTTAGTCGTGAGTGTTTAAGTGGGAAAAAAATATATGTTACATATACAAACAATAACATGCATAATATGACATTAAGAAATTTGCAAATGTTTCATCAAAAGGTTGACAAATTTAACAAATATGTTGTAAAACAATCCAGAAGAATAACAATGCTAGAGATAAAATTTTTTCTGTACTTCTGAGAAGTTAGCCAAAAGACTCGTTTTATTTGCACAAGTTAAAACATTTCAATTCTAATAAAAGATATAAAAAATTGCGAAGTAATTCAACCTTGATTCATTTACACTAATTCATATTCATTTGCACAATGGGTTTTTCGACCGCTTCATTTGTGAGTTTCCCACTCTTGTTCATGTGTCCTTTTGTCCACAACATTGCTATACATATTTCTTGATCAAGTTTTTCATGGTTTCTATCATCATCAAAGTTAAATATTTTATCACAACATGTGCATGCTTATGCACTGTAATACTCTAGTAATAACCAATTTAATAATAGTATATGGTCTTTGGGTTTTGAGTTTCACAAAACCGTTTCAATTTGTACTATAAATAATTTCAGCTATAACTACTTTCAGTGCATTTAAAAAACCATCTCAGCTTCAATTCTCTGATATTCGAAAAACTCGCTTAATGTTGTCTTTTTATATGAAACAAAATGTAAACCCATTTAAAAAATATTCATTTCAATATACAACCATAAATGCTAATTATAGGATTCCACAATGAAATTCATGCATTCGATCTTCAAAGTACTAAAACCTACAATACTTTACCATTGTTCTCATTTATGTGCAAACAATTCCTAATCTAAATTTAAGAAGAATCCACTTGGTTTTAAAAAAATCAGATTAGGTAGTATGTTCTGAAAATTATTTATAAGTATTGTAGAGATATCGAGGGAAACACCAGCTCATTGTAAATTCTTAGTTATCAAAAAGTGACATAAATGATAATTATAGGATTCCGTAATGAAATTCATGCATTCGATCCTCGAAGTACTAAAACCTATAATTCTCTACTATTATTCTCATTTATGTATAAACAATTCCTAATCTAAACTTAAGAGGAATCCACTCGGTTTTAAAAAGATTAAATTAGTTGTTATGTTCTAAAAATTATTCATAAATATTGTAGAGATATTGAGGGAAACACACCGACTCAATGTAAATTCTTAGGTATCGAAAAGTGTCTTGAATCATTATAGTGGAACAACCTAACGTAAGCCAGTACTTGACGCCTTCACAAATTGGTTGTAGATCTCAATGATATAATATGCCTAATCAAATGTGACTTGGTTGTAACTCAATGAACCAGTATGCACTTAATCTTCCAAGTTCCAACTATTACATTTTAAAGCATGGTTATTAAAGAAGTTGTAGAAAATCATTAAATTAAAGTGTCATTTCATGAGCCCTTTGTGAAATTTTGGTTCGTGATAACATATTATAATCAAACAAGGTTATGACACTATCCAACCTATCCAAGAATTTGCACAATCCACCAACACATCAAATAGGTTTCACAAAATATAAACATACCGCTAAAATTGACGCTTCTCCACTAAAATTAATGCATCTCCACATAGTACATCCAACCTAAAAGAAACATTACGAAAAACGAATGCAATCATCACAAAAATTAAGATCTACAGAAGTATAGTTTAAAAATTAATGTTAAATAATTCAATGGTATTAGAAGTTAATTTTTTTATCTAAAAACAACCAAAATTCACAAAGGAATTTCAAATGCTTAAGGTTTATTGCTACAGTGGGTTTCAAAAGTTCATGAAAATTTTAAGATGAAAAATGTGGCAAAAGCATGAAACTTCAGTTTTCAAAATTCGAAATGATGCATAGAAAGTCATAAAAATTAAAGACTAACCTAGATCTAATTATGGTACCCCTAAAATAAGAGATAATTAGCCAATCATACAAATTTCTGCAAATCGAGCCTAACTCTTATAGAAATATTTGCATCAGTCAAGCAGTGCGGGAGTGACGTGGTAAATAAAATTTGAATGGAATAAATTGTCTTTGGCACGGTGAGTTATTGACGGAGACGTGGTAGAAAAATCAAGGAGAAGGGGGAAGGGTTTTCATTATTGCCGCCATTAAATGAGGAAAAGAACGAGCGTGGTTATTTTTATCTGGATATACCGAGAGAATGAAAAATAAAAAAATATGAGTTGTTTAAAATATTAGGTGTACACACCTATTGCATGACTTTTTTATATTTGTTCACTACATATGGAAATAAGGAAATAGTAATCTTTTAAATGCCAATTTTTAAATCTTATATCTGGATATACCGAGAGTAATGAAAAATAAAACGTATGAGTTGTTTAAAATGTTAGGTGTACACACCTATTTGCAAGACTTTTTCTCACTTATTCACTACATATATGGAAATAAGGGAATATTAATCTTTTAAATGCCAATTTTTAAATCTTATATCTTTTGACAAAATTAGATTGTTATTATGTATTAATATAGTTTTGAAAGCTTGTTACTCTAGAATTTTCCTTTTTATAATTCCTTTCATCATTTCGAGTTTCACTAATTTTTTTCAAATTTTCAAACATACTTCAAACTTAATGAAATACTCACGTTTGAAACTATCTTGAGAAGTTTTATTTGTTGAATTTTTTGAATCATTTAACAAATTTAAGTTCCTTAAGAAAAAAGATATCACAAATATATTTTATATTTCATGAAAAATATTTATTATTTTCTAAAAAATTAAAATGTTGATGAAAAGGATAACCTTTTGAGAAAATGAATTTCTAACTTGATTGAAATTTTGAAAACATTTTGTTATAATTTCCAAACTAATAATTAATCTAAGTACAAGTATTTAAATTTCAAATTTGTCAATTTGTCAAAATAACATAGGAAAAGTCGTCGAGAAACATCAGCTCAAGTGATAAGATTTTTGGATTGTGGTTGCAGAGATCTTGGGTTCGATCTTCTTATACATCAAATGAGTGCTCTGCTTAAATTATGTATCACCCTTGCTATCAAAAAAATAACATAGGAAAAATTGTCAAGAATTAATAGTTCAAGTGGTAAGTAGTAGATGCTCTACACCGAGATTCTAAAGTCATGTGTTCGAACCCTAAGACACCAAAATGAGTGTTTTATTTGAATAAAGTACCACTCTTGTTCTCAATGTAGGAAAAATTGATTTGAAATGATAGCCGAGACAATTGAGGATGGATTTAATGAACAATATATATTAAAGATAGTATGCAATCCATCGACTTGCATTATTACGGTAAGGTAAGCCTTCTTATCCGTCTATTTAACTTACTTAATGAAGTATGGTTTGGATTTATCAAACGATATTTTCAAATGTGGATACTATCATATATGCATCTGAAAGTATTTCGAATATCGAATATCTGTACCTGCAGGTAATGGACGAGTATTTTGTAATATTTTATCTGCTAACAATTAAGAAATCTAAAGATATAAATAGACAATTGTAATTCAATCATAATGATAAGAAAAGTACAAAAAATAAATATGATGATAAAAATTGTTTTGAGTAACATGTATGCATTTATTTATATATAATACAAACTATTATCTCTTTTTTCCAAGGCAAGTCGGTTCTGTAGTGGACCGTCCAATGCTTTGTAAAAAAATAAGCAGGCGTAAGACAAAATACCTCAACAACTTTAAATACAACAATTAGAATAGTTGTAAAACAAAAATGTATAAACTATTATGCTAGAACTAAACTAGTCCTCCAAGGAGGAGAAAGAGCTCATAGAACCCGGAACCAGGACATGGCCTATGACATGGACGTATATTGAAACTAACCTAGCGTGATCGGGTATATAACCCATAGATCGACAGAACAAATAAAACTTCTATCCCAATTGTCATTCAATAAGATTTCTTGATTCCTCTTTCCAAGATTATCATTAGATGAGGGACAAGGCGTCCCCATCAATGTGATGAAACAAGTAAATACATATAATTTATTATGCTAAATTTCGCACACTGTAAATTATTATCTTGATAAAAATGGATGAATAATTTTCTAATGTAGATACCTTCATATTCGTTTTTTCGAATATCAAATATTTATCCTTTTTTGGGTATGGATTTATGATTTTCTTGGTATCTATTAACAGACCTACTTGGATCTAATAATTTATTCATCACCAAAATTCACAAATCTATTGTTTTGTGATTTCTAAGACTAATTTTTTTTTCAGTTAAAACTTTTTGATTACTATTTTAACAGCGAGACCCTTAGGAAAAAAGTTTCGGTAAATGTGACAATAAAATTCTTAAATTAGGTATTTTGATATTGAAAATTATTATATTAAGAATTTACCGCTAATAATGTTAGGATTCTAACAATGAGAATTATTATATCATTGACTTTTCTTCTTCTCTCACACACCTCTTATTGCACCTAATGATATTTAGTATGATAGTTCTCTTGTAATTATTTTTTACATTAAATTTTTTATATTTAATAAAAGTTGTTATACACATTCTTTATACATTATTTAGAAATCATTGTAATAAATACAAAATTTAGCAACAGTGTATACAAGTTATTTAACTTGTTTTTGACATTGTTATGAATATATTGTTGAAACAATAAAATTAACAACATTTAATGAAAGTTGAACATAATATTTTTAACAATGTTAGAAAAACATTGTCCTAACACCCTATTATTAAAAATTACATAAACGTTTCAATTTTAAAAAATAATAATATTTACAATGTTAAAATATGTTATTGAATCAATAGTTATAATACATAATATTGAACACAATTAACCTGCAATGTTAAAACAAAGTTGTCAGATTTTAAAATTCAACAATAACACATAACTATTATCGATAACCCAAATGTGATAGGATAAAAAAATAACATTGTTAGATTTTGTTTTCAATAACTATTTGGGTCAATGTTGTAAAAATAATTTCATCACAACATTTATGCAAAAAATGCTTTAATGAAAAACTTATTACAACGCTTTCTTTATTATATGTTGTTAAAGATTTGGCTTTTTTACAACGCTTCACAAAACCATTGTTAATTCAAAGATGTAAAATAGTGTTTTTCTTGTAGTGCCTACTTTAACCCAACCATATGTAGAAAAAGTTTATTTCGAAATTACCAAAGAAAATTAGAGTTGTCAAAACCTGAAATACATCTATTTGTTCACTCAGTATTCATCATCTTTCCATCGTCTCATATAAGTTTTATAAATTCTAAACTTAATTTCTAAAATATGAAATTAATCATGTTTAGTGGATTAATGTTGTGTGTAGGATTTAATATGAGCATTTAAGAAATATTTTAAGATCGATTCTATTTACTTGAAATGAAATTTTTATTAGATGTGTGTGGATCGATTATATGCATTGCATTTTGTAAGGGAACCCTAATGAGATGTGCTATGTAGTCAGTTAGTTCTATATGATGTACTACGATGTTTGAAATCTGCAATTTTGTACCAAACATTTTGACGAATTATTTAGATTCTTTTATATCATGTTCTCATTTTGTACTAAGTTCATATGATCCAATTCAAACTTGTTTAATCCGATCCAATCCATACTTCAACCTAGCCAAATCTCATATGAGATTGAGTACAAATTGAACTTTCTTTAGTTCATGCCTATGCCAGCCGAGTGAAGAATTCAATTCAGCCCGACCCAATCCAAACTTTATGCCAAAATAGTTAAGGCGCAAGACTTGCGCGTTGGGTTTTTTTTGTGCGCCTTCTATACTAGTGAGCTTTTTTAGTGGAAAAAAACTGCATTATGAATTACTACTAAAAATGATAAACTTAGTGTTGATAACCATTTTTTCTAAATAAAAAAGCATGGATTAATAGGTAAGAAGTCACAAACGGTAATTTGAAGCCAGAACGATATAAATCAAAATTTTAATTTTTTAAAACAAAACGGTATTAAACTATTTTATTAGTTAGAATTTAAATTTAGCTCTTTTAGTGACTAAAATTTTAATTTTTAAACCATATTTTATAAACTAAAATTAAAATTTAGATATTTTATAAACTAAAATTCAAATTTCACTATTTTATTAATTGCAATTTAAAATTTAAACCACATTTCATAATTCATTCAAGTATTTAAAGTTTTTATTTAACTATTTTTAATTAAATAATTAAATTTTAAATCATATTGCATAATTTATTTAACTATTTAAATATGTTATTTAACTACTTTATTAAGTAAAATTTAAATTTAAATATTTCATTAAAAAAAGTCTAAAATCCAAATTTTAACTATTTAATTAACTAAATTTTATAGTTTAGACCATATTTATAATTTATTTAACATAACTATTTAAATTTTAAACTAAACTAATCAAATTAACTTAAAGTTTAAATTAATTTAAATTAACTTTTAAAAGTTTAAGCTAATTACAATTAACTTCAAAGTTTAAAATTTAAACTAATTAAAATCAACATTAAAGTTTTAAACTAATTTAAATAACTATTAGTCTAAGTTTTTTTAAAAACCCTCTCAGTCAAGTCTGGTTTGGTGACAGGAGGAAGTGGTGGCGACAGTGGCTAGGCGGCTGTAGATGGAGACAATGGCGACAACAGTGGCGGCGGCCGTGGTGTCGAGTTGTCGACGATGACGGCTACAGTTTTTTTTGAACTTTGAAGACCTTAAAATGAATGTCGAACTATAGTCGACGATGGACGGCCTGCAAAAAATGTTGACAATTCGAGGCGCGTCCTACTGCGCTTCGACGCTTGAAAAAGTCGTGCGTGTTTGCACTTTTCGTGCACCTCCATTAGCAGAGCTGCCTTGACGTCGAGAAAGGCGCATTTGCTGCGCCTGCGCCTTTCTGGCGTCTAGGCGCATGACCTGACAACCATGCATTGTGCAACCATAGTGTGTGTATAATCATGAAGTTCTATTTATTATCTTATTTGATTCGCGACAAACTACCTATTAATCGTGAAGTCCTATTCCTTGATCTATTTATATTGTGACCAACTAAGAGAAACGCAAAGTCCAACTTTCAACTACAGTTTTGAAGTTGTTTGCTCGTTATTAAATTGCTTCCTCTTGATGAATTAGGCATATTAGGGTTATCCAAGGATCCTTGCAAAACTAGATCTAAGAAGAGACAAAGATGAAGAAAAAAAACATAAATAATTTCCTTTGAACTAAAATTTTATTAAATTCATCAAAAAATTACAAAGAAATCCTAAAATTGAGAACCAATCTCAATCTCTAAACCCTAAAACAATAATTTTCATATATCACAATAAACCTAAACAAGTCTATATATAATAGTTTGATGTAATATATATAGTTAGATCAAAATATTTGCAGAAATCTATGGTGAAATCTCCTAAACACCCTTGAAGCTTCGAAGTCCAAATTGCTCTAGCAATTTCCAATCCTGTTGACTAGAAGTCTTGACCATTCGACCTGTCCAAGTCGACTGGAAAGACCTAAAGAATTCCAATCGACGTAAGCATAGTAGTGTGCTCGGGTCGAAAAGGCCTTAAAGACCAATCGACCGATAAGGGCTATTAGTCAGCTAGGAGGAGTTCCAATCGACAGGTAGTTCTTGCCAGTCGACTTAACTTCTCGTCTCTCCTTCCTCCTTCGTCCTTTTGCCACTGGGCCGTCTCTATTACTCCAATCGATGCACCGTTTTCACCGATGTGATTGTGATATCTTCTTCTTTGATTTGGAAATATCTTTTATCATCGATTCCAACAATCTTCACTTTGATACTATATTTCCATATAAGTCGTCCAACTCCATCTATAAACTCATACTCAAATCAATCTCGGATACGGATATAGCACCATGGATACTTTCTAAATAAACTTCAACATGGACATCACCAAATACACTTTATCGACGAACTCCACCATGATCTCTGTCCACCAATAAATCGTTGGAAGTATTATAATGTAAATAGGACACAACCTAATTGTCACCATCCTTAAAAAAACTTAAACGACCTCCAAATCACATAATTATGAATGTCTGCCAATTGAACATGCATGTTGTTAATAAATCAAAAATGTTTGTGATACCACAGAGGTCTCTATGCAGGCTTTGGGTTTCCGTTGCATGCTCCACCTTGATTCAGACAAATTTGCCTTTCAAACTCCAATTTTAGAAGACCCTAACCCTCCACCGTTTTTTCCAAATAGTTTATCCACTTTTTTGCTTTCCTGCTTTGCACGTAAAAACCTTTTATTTTCTTTCTATACCCATGTGGCTCCACCGCGAATTTAAAAGTTGTAATTCTTTTCTTCCAACTGACATACTAAAATAAGACTATTTTATTTCTAGAACACGCCTAACTCATGTGAGTTTTACCGTCTTTTCCAGTCTAACCGAATCCGTTCCTTCAATTTTCATACCATAACACTCAGCTGATTCCGTCTTGTACTTTTGTTCTTTATAGTCAACGAATGCATTCTTATTTTTGCATGTATGGAAACATGCACTTGGATTGATCACCCAACCTTTGCTTTTGTCTTTACCTACATACACGACGTTATCAAGTTCCTCATCTAAATTCACCTCATCACCGCTATTATCCTTTTGTTTCTTTTGATCTTCTTTCAATGCCTTTATTGTTTCCTTATCTCTCTTCAGCTTGTTGTCGGATTTCAATAAATGACATGGTTTTTTAGAATAATAGCAGACGATCCCTTTCCATATTTGGTGTCTTACCTCTTCTTGCAAGATTCATCTCATCAGTCGGGTTTCTATTTTCTTTTTCTTTTCATATTTAATGCAACCACAGGCGTTTTCCAAATCTTCGGTGATAAGCTTATTAACGTGAAGGCTTGTCTCATTGTCAAACTTGTAATTCACGACTGTCAATTGATTCACAATTGCTAAAAAATCATTAAGGTGCTCCCCAATCGATCCACCTTCCTTAAGCTTTCAATCTTCTCATACGAAAAGCCTTGTTTGGTTGTAGATATCTTTGCGTAAATACCTTTCAAATTCTTTCAAATTGCATAAACAATTGTTTTATTAGTAAAATATAAAACACTGTTTTCTCTAAAAATCACCGAATACCGTTTAGTTGTAGATCTACATTACTTTAAAGATCGTTCTGCGCGACGACCAGGTGAGGATTCCTTCTCTCTTTTCTTTTTCTTTTTTTAATAATTCATTTCGGTATCGACCTCTTTATGTCGGTACCGACATAAAATGCCATTTCCTTCATTTTCACATCTACTTTTCACATCTACTTTTCACATCTACTTTTCACTTTATACCTTATTTTCAATTGATCCTGATCCCTTGCTTTCACGTCCTTGCCACCAGCACTAGACGTCGCCGCTCGCAACTGCAGGCGAACTCCATTACTTAAAAGAATACGATCCGAAATTCTCTCCACTTCAACTTCTAGATTCGATTCAAGATCCAAAGGTGGATTCAACGACGATGGCGCTGCCATGACGTTGGCAAATGTAGCTGGAATTATCTAATGGCCGAGGAGGGGTTAGAGCTTCAAACAGTGATTGGCCACGCCAAGATTTGTTCATTGCAAACCCCTATGTCTTCCTTGTGTAAAACTCGGGCCTGACCCGAAGCTAGCACCTCAGTGTACTCAAGGCTTGACTGCCTCACTTCCACTTTGTGCTAGCTTAATGCTTCCATCGGCTTCGCTTCGGGTCTCGCACAGTACCTTTTGTTTTGCAATGGCTTCACATTAATTTGAAATGTATGAATACCTCCACCAAGGTGTGGTCGATCACAAGTTGTTGCTTAAACTTCAATGAGACGGTCTTGATGGATGGTGGCATCTAACACACTCAGTTGTCTGAGTTTGCCACATAAGTCAATATCTTGGGTTATGGCACAATCCTACGTTCCTACAAAGAAGGCTCCGCGTCGCTCTGGATAGCGGTTCCATTATCGATTATCCTACGACAATGGGTAAGATCAGACACACATTTCCATAACGCGACGGAGTTTGTTTGCAGCACGAGCGGCTATCTAAATAGATTGTTCCGTTCGTCGTGTAATTAACATATGATACACACTGCATAAATTAACACTTCAAATTGCCCCAGTTGATGTTCAGAATCTGATTGGTTAACACACATCGATATCCGTTGGATTCTAAGTGTCGATCACACAGGTTCATATTAAAATAGAACAAGATAGAATGTACCCAGCCGTGTTCAATATCAAGTTTTCCAGAATGACTCATCATTCATCTCGCTTCAATGTTGGTGTTCCCGAAGGCAGCTCTTCTACGGCTCAAGCAACGACATCTACGCCAACCGAAATTAGACGCTCAATTCAATCGAGTTACAAGGAGCGCTAGTACCAATGGCTCCATTTCAAAATCAACCTCCCTCACTGAACGAAGATCCTGGCTTAAGGGTTTTGAACGACCCCAGATTCGATACCGTTCGTATTGGCGAGTAACTCATTCCTATAATATGCCTCCAATACGGGATTCCGAAGAGTCAACATCAGTTATCGCAGTACTTCCTACCTTCTAACAAACGAGAATCTTCACCAATGATGCCTTTTCCATCCTTAGCGGTTTGTCGTTCTAGTATAACCTCTACCTAGAAGAGCCAGAGCTTCTACTCAAGTTCCTGCCCCCACTCATGACTTTGTCTGGTGAGGTGAAGCCGATGAAGGTGCAGATAGAGTGATGAAAGAGAACGTGGTCGAGGAGGTGCACGAAGAGAGGACAGTAAGGAGGAAGGATGAAAGGAATACAAGAAGGAAACGACAAAACGGAGGATGATGAAGAAGATGATGACACCGAGGATTTCGACCATGGGATAAATGAATCATACTGGACACTTGGGAGGAAATCTTACATCGTGCGGCTGCATCTGGTGAAGGCCTCGTCGAAGATCAATCAAAAGCCAAATACTTGGACGTTGTTGACATTATAGCCTTGGAGAAACACAAGGCGCTGGTTGAAGAGGATGCGACTGTAAGCAAGTCGCCCGTTGAGTCTTCTGTTGATCCTACTGCATTAGATCTAGCAGAACAATCTATTCCCCATTCCAAAGAGCCTGCGATGAAAATTTCAATTTCCGCGGGGGGCCAGCTCTGAGGCCGCTCTTAATATGACGCCTGCTTAAAGCCTTATATTTTTGTTTCCATTTCTTAACCAATGCAATCAATGATAGAAGAGGGTGAAGTCACTATATACCCCGTCAAAGAAACTCCAACCAACGAAGGTATTTTCCTCGTTTCACTAGTATTTGAGAAGCTTCAGTTCTCACTGGAGGTCGTCACTAACCTTTACTTCACTGTCTGTGAACTTACAGGTTATTCGTCGCTTCATCCTCCTCCGCCACTAATTCTTAAGGCTTGGGTCTTGTTGCTATTTCCACCAATTCCACCTCTGTCACCATGGCACTAATCGCTCTAATTCCTTCCTTCAACTCCGTCCTCGCTCCTGATTCGCAAAAGATCGAAGCTCTGGAGGTATTGGATGACACATCGCAGTTCATGGGGAAGATATTACCATTACCGGTACAATAGGCCCAACTTGTTCCATTTTCATAGCGGAGAGATTGAAGCTTGACCTCAGCAAAATCAAGATTAAACAAGAGCCGGGAACTAAGATACCTGCTGCTTCGAGACAACAAGCTTTACTCTTAGAATTCCATAAGCCAAAACAAGCCTTCGAAAGGTAGCGGCTTTGGCGCATCCTCCAAATCTTCTAACGCTCATGTTGACAAACCTAAGGACCTTATTACCATTACAATCGAGTGAGATACCACACACTCTGAGGGCAACATCCTTGGGAATGGGACATCCAAAGGTGAGAAGGGTCAGAAGGACTCAAAGAGGCCACATGACGGATTTGGAGGCAATGTCTGGAAGCAAGAGAAGAAAAAGTAGGCATCTGGCTCAATTCCTGTGAAAATAGTTTCCTTTTGTCTCCTTTTTGATGTAGTGTTTTTTTCTTTTGCATATGAGCCGAGTTTGTGTGGGATGATCGCACTTCACTTGTGTTACAATCGAGTGAGATACCACACACTCTGAGGGCAACATCCTTGGGAATGGGACATCCAAAGGTGAGAAGGGTCAGAAGGACTCAAAGAGGCCACATGACGGATTTGGAGGCAATGTCTGGAAGCAAGAGAAGAAAAAGTAGGCATCTGGCTCAATTCCTGTGAAAATAGTTTCCTTTTGTCTCCTTTTTGATGTAGTGTTTTTTTCTTTTGCATATGAGCCGAGTTTGTGTGGGATGATCGCACTTCACTTGTGTAAAAGACGACTGTAAATAAAGATTGTTGTCTGGTACAACCTTTGTAGATCGTTGTCCGGTACAACCTTTGTTCGTATTTACATTCCTGCACTTTTATTTTACTTGCATGTATATATAGTTGCCTACATATATAATATAACTGTCTTCAATGTGATTTACTTATATTATACATATATATGTGTTTGTGCAATTCTATTACTTGCTGTAGCTCTGTACATATAAGTAAATTTTTATTGTTGCTCAACTATACTCCATTGCCAAAGTACTTCCATTTTGGCTAAACAGAACTTGTTATTCGTTTGGCCATCATCGTGGCCGAATTTGTTTATCCTCGGTCAAGTTCCGTTTTGCCGCAAACAAGGTCATAGTCAAAGAAGTGTTCGACTTCCTGTTGTCTCCTATCTTTGGGAAGCAACATTCTGAGTATCTACCTTTGGACATCATATTTCAGTCTCGTCCATCTTTAGACGTTGATCGAAATAGCTACTCGACCATTATCGTTTTATCCTAAATAGGGCATGTCCTGTCGAGTTGCAAACGTAGTTGTAGATATTTCAATTACACACCGATTCCTATATCCGAGAATCAGTGTTTTGGGCGCCTATCTCTGGTTTCCCGCTCTTGATCTTACCTGTCTTTGGGTGTTGATCGAGAAGATTCATTGGCCGTTCTCGCTTATTCTCAGTTGAATATGTCCTGCCGGGACACAAGCGTGGTCGTGAAAACCTCAGTTGTACACTAGTTTCTATATCGGGGAACCGATGTTTTTGGTGTCCGACTTCGAGAATCCTTCATTGACTCTGCCTATCTTTGGGCATTAGTCAAGATCAGAGGGATAAAGGTGAATTATGTGATCGACCATTGTGATTATACTTCTTTGTCCTGATTGAATCAAAGGAGTTGGTCGGTACTATCTCCGGGTACCTGAGTGCACTTTTAATTGCGCAACACAATATTTTGCTTACAAAAACTTGGTTTTATTGATTCAAGGAGCCAAATTTATTTATTAATAAAAGAAGTGGCTAGTCCAGCCTTATTAAATTCCCCAGTTCACTAAGGTGGCTTATTTGTAGAAAACAAAGGAAATAATCTAAGTGAGATAACGTCGCAACATGTCGCTATTCTACGTCAATGGAATCGGGTTCCTATCAACATTGGCTAGCTTGAAAGTTCCTTCGTCAAGTTTGTTCAATCACATATGGACTTTTCTAAATCGGATTAAGTGCTCTAGTACCAAGAATGATCCGCCTCCAAACGAGGTCCCCCACCTCGAAGGTACGACTTCAAACCTTGGTGTTGAAATGTCGTACTTCTCTTTTCTGATTAGAAGGAACTTCCAGTTCTATTGAAATCATGGCTTCGGCTTCGTAGGCCGGAGTGGATGGAATGTGCCCAATCACAGACTTTGGGTCATCCTATAAGCCCATAAACCTAGTTGTCTTTAGCTTTGGTTAACGCTTTTCAAGATGGACTTCATGATTTTATCCAGTGTAACGATCCATATTCTTTACCATTTTAAATTATTAAATTAAAGAATGATTTTGAATAAAAGTATTAAAAAATTAAAATTTTATGGTTAAAAATGTGTTTTAATAAGTTTAATTTGGAAAGAAGAAAGAAAAAATAGTTTAGTTTATTTTGGAAATCTATTTTGTTTTCAATTTTAATTCAAATCCGGTTAATATTTTAGTAAGAAATATTATTTTTTGAAATGTAAATATTTTACATAAAAATATTCTAAAAATTTTTCCGAGTAAAACGTCAAAGTTCATTTCGTGAAATTCTGAATTTTCTAGCTTCGTTTATTACGGTTTGAAATTTGTTTTTACGCTTTGGGTAGTGTATTTGGCGGCAACGGTAAATTTTTGATGCGTTCGTTCTAGCACAGGCTTAAGCTTGTCATATTGTTCTTCTTTCCTTACTAATCACAAGTATTTTTATTTCTGTGTTTGGACGTCCGATGAGGAATATATGGGTTTGGAATCATAGGTAGGAGGGCACCTTATATTTTAAATTTGAATATTTAGGTACGTTAGTTGCTTGGAGCAGGTCTTACTGGTTCCATGTATTTGGTTTACGTGTGTTGAAATGAGTCTAAATTTGGATCCATATGTTTTGAATTACGTGCACCTTCGCCACCTTATTTACTCTTTCCCTATGCCGCTTTTTCATTCATTCCCTCTTTTTCCTTTTTCATTATCTTACGTCCAGCCTCTCCCCTCCTCCGTCCAGACCCGCCAGTAAGCCGCCTCCTCCTCCAAACGCCTGCACCACTCTCTTCGGCCCATATCCATCCACTCCATCCCAGCCAAACAGTAAATCACCACCACCCTCCACCCAAAACCGCAGTCAACATCCCTATCTCCAGATCACCACCTTTACCCTCAGCACCTCTCCTCCGCCATATCTCCCTCACCCGTCACCTTCCTACTATGCCCAGAAACCGTCCAGCCAACTTAAACCTCTGCCACCTTTCTCGAACCAAACCCAAAACCGCAGCCAACCCATCTTGTACCACCCGCCTCCACCCAGTAACCCCGACCATCTCTCCTCCCTTCGACCAACAACCCACCCAAAGCAGCAGCTGCCACCACTCTCCGGCTCCAACGCAGCCATCTTCCCTTCGTCGAAACCGCAACCACCCCGTAGCATCACTTTCTCTCTCTCTTCGCCAATGTCCGTTCGCATCATGTTCATCCCCAATTGTTCGCATTTGCACGTATTTGTGTGGTGTTGGATCCGTAGCTGCTGTGTCGCGTCGCTCAGTGTTCGGATTCACGTACGAATGTGTGTTTTATAACTCTCACCAACTAGAAATTTAAATGCAAGTTTAAAGTCGATGGTTATTATATATATTTGTTGTGATGTGTAGATAGTTAATAAAGTTTAAATTGCAAGTTTAACTCATTAATATTGATAATTGTCGATATGTGTAGTTAATTTAAATAAGAAAATTAAATTGCATGTTTAATCCATTAATATGTTGATTGATTATATGGGTGATTAGTTGATATATAAGTTATTTGCATGCTAATTTATTTGTTGAATTATGATATATGCCATGTTTATACCATTTGTGAATTGTTTGGAAATTTTATAAATTGATATGTGGATATTATGAACATAGAATAAGGCGATAATGTATTATAACACCCTTGGATATATGACATTACAACCAACAACAAAGCCATTATCTCCAAACATGTTGGGGTCGGCTAGAGATGGAACCCAAAAGTAAATGACAAAATCAATTTAAAAATTATATATATATATATAAGGTGAAAATAGAATAAAGATACAAATAAAATAAAGTAAAATAATTAAACAAATAATAATAATAATAATAATAATACTAAAAAATTTAGATAAAGAAACTAAAAAAACACGATAATAATAATACTAATAATAATAATGGTACCAATAGTAATAGGAGCTGAAGACCAAACGTTACGTCTTTAGCTCCTATTCAGTAGTCCTATAATCTAAAACTTATGATACTACCCCTAAACTAAACCTAAGTAAAAAACTTCTAGCTCATGGTTGTGGTACATAGATTGCTAACTTCCACGCACTTCTGTCCGACACCAGCTCTTCGGATATATTCCAATCTCTCAAGTTCCTTTTTACTACTTTCTCCCATGTCAACCTTGGTCGACCTCTACCTCTTTGAGCATTCGATGCGGCCTATAATTTCAACGCGCACATATACCTCGAGAGGCCTCCATTAGAGATGTCCAAATCATCTTAAGTGGTGTTGGCCTAGCTTCTCTTCAATTGGTGCTACTCCAAGTTTTTTACATATATCATCATTTCTAATTCGGTCTTGCATTGTATGACCACAACTCCATCGCAGCATACGCATCTCTGCTACACTTATCTTCTTGACATGTCTTTTATTAGACCAACATTCTGCACCATACAACATCGTAGGCCTAATTGCCATTATGTAGAAGTTTCCTTTAATTTGTGTGATGTTCCTGGAGAATGTCAGATGCTAGTCGCTATTTCACCCATCCTTCTCAAATTATAAAACTAACATCTTCATCAATCTCACCATCATACTGCAACATTTACCCTAAATATCGAAAGGATTTCTTCTTGAGCGCTACTTGTCCGGCCAGAATTGGCATTTCCATCATCTGACCTGACCGCTTGTAACATTCCCCCTTTTGACCGTCTCCAGTCGATAATTAAACCAACTCGAAACGTTCAAAAAGACGAATTGTTATTTAGTTTATAAGGTTTAAACAGAATCAGCCACAGAAACACAGATAATAACAATCAATTAAAACAAATGAGAATTTATTTCATTACTATAAATCTTTTATATACATCAGAGTTTATACAATTTTTTATACTGATACAGCGGAATATTTAAAATACAATTTTCTTCCGAACTAAAAATGATTCTTTCCTCTCTCTCTCTAACTTCGTTGCTCGAAAATCTTCAAGCTGTAGAAATACTCGGTCTGACCCGAGTATTATATTCAAAAGAAAATAATACACAGGTCAGTCTAATTCAAACCAGTTTATGAGTGCATAGAGGCAGTAATAATTTAAATAGACGACAGTCACAATAATTCCCGTCTATCCGACTCTTTAAACAAAGAAACCGGATAACGGTCAATATAACACTTAACAGTGTTTAACAATAAATCAGCAGATTTAAATCATCAACAGAGATAGATAAACAATTTATCAAATCGACTAAATCAATTTAAAACAATCGAAATTGTCACTTTAAAACCATCAAAAATTTGATTGGCTGCCGTACACGCACGCGTGTACGGCCTCGCCAATATGGTATAAAAAATCAATGCATCACGAGCAAAGAAATGTCAATTCAAAAACTGTCGAGTTTGGGTGGGTGTAGTGCACGCACGCGTGCACTGCCTCGCCAACTCATGTGCACCAACCAAAACGCACAGAGATAAAAACAAGGTCAAACCCAAAATAGGTTCAACACAAGGCCAATGTCAAAAGAATCAAAATGGCATCAGTCACCAGAAAGGATCAGACAAACCAAAATGGAGCAGTAGACAGGACTGCCTCGGCCATCAAATGCAACACAAGGGAAATAGAAACATACAGACTATACAAATGGTCAAGAAAGGCAGGTAGCAATAACTACACTAGAATATCAAACAGTGCTAACCCAAATGAATGGAGACAACAGAGACTAGAGACCATAAGCAATGCATTAAGTAAATGCAACTGACATTAAGTGTATGGCAAACAAGTATTGCATCAGTGACCCAAAACATATGCAGTGCAAATAGAGGTAATGTTCAGGGCCAAGACAAAGCATACAACAGGGCGTAAAGTACAAACTGCACTCGAACTACAGGACAGCACATACAGGCATGCACCAGTTTATAAAACAGTGGTGAACCACTTCATGTCAACTCAATGAAGTACAAGGAAATAAAGGCTAAAGTTCAAGTCGAAGTGTGTACGAGTTGCAGCAGTATGCAACATAGTGTAGCATATATACAATGACACCAAGCAGTAGTTATCAAGCATCTAGTCAAGTATAGCCTCAATGCACGAAATAAAATCTGCAAGTGCAGGGGAGTAATACGTGAAGCACACATGAAACCTATAGTTCAACTGATCAGAGATGGAAGTTAGTAGCATCAGACCAAAGTGCTCAAAGGCAATGGTCAAACATGAAACGAAGTCTGCGTGCCAAAAGGTCAGAGGCAATGCAAACTACAGATCTAACTCGAGTACAACAGGAGATGCAAAACAAACTGCACCAAAGAGCAATGACCAAATTCAGGTGACAATGCTAATTTGAACAAGTATACATGCATCAGTATGTATATGCAGTGTATACAAAGTCGAGACTACAAGAATACAACGCCCAAGGATGTCGAAGTCAGGTAATGGTAAAGTCAAAACCCAAAGTGAACAATGCAAGCGAAGACAAATGAACACAGTCGAAAGTGCTACCAAAAACAGTCAATAGTATGGAAAAAATCGAACCAGACCAACATCACAAAATCGAGTGTGCAGCCGAAGACAACTACAGGTACAGATACAACAAAAATGAAGACCCAATTCCTCAAATGACCGAGTAAAGTTCAAAGACAGCGAGCTACACCAACTACAAGCCCAATGTGACAGCAAACACGACTGAAATGCAACCACAAAGAACATCATCAATTTGAATGACAAGTGCACTAAACTATAACAGTGCAATCCCAAATTGAAACAGCGAGTAGTACAAATTAATGCAGACTGTTCAAAGTTTAAGTAGAGACTACAAGATGAACCAGGCCCACTAGCATACTTAGAGACAAATAAAAGTATCACTTTTAAACGAGACAGAGAACCAGTTTTAACCAAGCAAATGTCCATCACGTATACAATGACTACACTGAACAAAAGGTCAGACTACACAAATTCAAAGCAATGCCACTGGCAACCATGCAATACAAGGTAATTCAAAAGTTCTTAAACAAAACTGGGACCAAGCTCAATTACTAACATAATTCAATGCAACTCAAAAGAACTCAAATATCCAGACAGTGGACAACGAAATACTTCAATGCGACATAACCCACTGTAATAAAAATTTATAGGTTTTACAATTCGAAGCCAGGTGACAGAATGATAAACTGCAGTTTCAATTTAAAGAAGGCCGAGCAGTGAATTTGTTTAGAAATCAATGTCAACAGTTCAAAGAAATTGATTTAAGTCAAAAACCATGGTGAACGAGGAATCACTAAGTCAAATTTCAAAACCCAGCATCTATACAAAATCATACGACCTAGATGAATAGGTCGACGACGGTTTCAACATATATTCACGAACGAAAAAAAAAACAGGGATTCAAACCCAAATGATAACAACTCGAATATCTATCCAAATCAATGGCCGACAAACAAGGGACGAATCCAACAATCCAATACGAACGAAAATTGTAGAATTCGAACACTAATACACTTGAAGTAGGAATTAGATGTGAGTAGGGGGGCTACTCACCTTTGTTCGACGAGGTCGCGAGCGAAGGAGAACGGGAGACGAAGCCCTAAAATTTCCAGATCGAACGAGATCGCCGAGCCCTAGTTGTATCAAGTCGCCATTTTTTTTCTTTTTTTTTTCTTTCGTTTGTTCGATCTGAAGAGGGAAGGGGGGTGCGTGGGTTTAACAGAGAATAAGGGGTAAGACGTGGGGACGTGGGTTTGCAGAAGAAAGGGGGTAAGGGTATGGGCTGAAGTATGGTATAAGGTATGGTATTTTCTTTTCTTTTATTTTTCATTTTGTTTTTATAAATAAAAAAGTATGTTATTATTTTTTTGTGTTAATTAAATTTTACAAAAGAATTTCAATTGATTTACAATTTGCAATAAAAATTAACAACCAATTTATATCACTAATTTACGGAAATTTTATTGTTATAAAATTCCAACAATAACATCAATTTAGCTGCCAACACAAATCGTTTATTGATGATTAAAATTTGGGCATAACCCAGTTGTTACATAAATTCAATTTGAATTCGATTAATTTTTATACGCGTTTATACGTCGGGTATTTACAAAACAATTTCGATAAATATGTAATTTGAAATCCAGTAATAATTCAATATTACGGACCCAATGGAACTGGTTTCGTCAAATTCCGAGACTGTGTCTCGGAAGATTATTTTTAATTTCAATTTAAACGATAATATTTCAAAATTGAACAAATCGCTTTTAAAATCAATTCTGAAGCTTCTATTACCTTCAGTATTATCAATATGAATTTTCCAAGCCTTTAAATTATTTTTAACCAGCTTAAAATTGAAGATTCAAATTTTATTCAATTTTCAATAGATTAAATTCAAAATTTAATCACCAATTCATTCCGATAATTTGAAATTCAGTCAAATCATCATTCAAATATTTAAAATTAATTAAATATTCTTAATTTTAATTGTCGAAATTTCAGGGTCGTTACAAACTCCCCTCCTTAAAAACTTTTCGTCCACGAAAAGGAAAAGTTGTTAGATTTTCATCGATATTTATACTCTACTCAATTTTTCTAAGCTTGAAACTCAATACAAATAAATGAATATAGGATTCATTTCATTTGTTTAATCTCATTAGTTTTGTTTAACTTCTCTTTTGTTCAATGATTTTCAAAAATCAAAACGCAGAAGTCTTTTACTAACATTTTCGACTTATAACTCAGATTCAAACTTTAAAATTCTTCACATTAGAGATTTATATAATATACCTCTTCCAAAGCTGTGGACTTTCAAAACATTACAAAGATCCTGTTCCTTAGTTCATTAAGTTGGAATTTTTGTAATTCTACTTCAGTTCATTGATTCACTATTTACTGTTTGAAAATACTTGCTAACTCGAAATTTAACAAGTCCATCTTCGTTCTTACAGACATTAGACATACGCTGGCCAGGCGTAGGTCTAAAAATCTCCAAGTACTAAATATACTTGCTTCAATTTCCAGTGAAAATACTTTTAAAAATTCTTTTAAAAATGGATATGGAAAGCACGTTCCCCCATGGATTACAGTTCCACCCGGCGGTTACGCTACTATCCCAGTAGAGTCGCTTGTGGCTGTAGATTTCTCATCTCTTAAATTTCGCCATGGTTGTCGCCATAGATTGCAGTACACACGGCGGTTATGCTACTATCCCAGTAGAATCGCTCGTGTCTGTAGGCATCACGCCCCTCAAATTTCGCCTGGCATTAGATTGCAGTTTACCCGGCGGTTACGCCACTATCCCAGTGGAATCGCTTGTAACTGTGGGCATCTCGCCCCTCAAATTACGCTAATCATCAATCAATCTAATCTCATCGCGATGATCTATCGCGAAGGATTTCCGATTCAAATAGTCACTCTGACTAAATGTAAATTCTACGTAGCTACGAATTTCAAATGGACACTCTTCAAGAGTTCCAATACCTTCTCCAATAATAAATGGAAGGTACTTTTCCACATCCTCAGTTTAGAAAACATAATATCATATATGTAGTACTTTCATTTCACATTTCGTACATATAACATCTATGTAAACATACATAAGATTTCCATAACAATGTCTTTCTAAACTAACAGTTTCAAATTTACCGCATTCATATATATATAAGTTCTAAAACTTACATATCCATATTCATAACAAAATAGAGGATTTCAAAATTTTCCTCTAAGTCGATTTGGAAATTTAAGGTTATCTCAAACCTAATTCATATTCATAATTCCAATTATTATCGACTTTCACATTCGATTTGAATTACACGCTACATCGTCAATTCTCAACACAGAATTGATGTCTATCGATATATAATCTCTAAGCTCGTACGTCTCAGAGAAGGGTGTTAAGCTAAGAGAATAAATTCTCCGCCACCAACAGATATATATTTAATAGAGATCAATTGCTATGTCATCAATTCACAATGTTAGACATGCAATCCAAATCATCATCTGAAATTCAAAGCTCAACTTATATTGTCTTTGATGTCGAAGTTAAACTCAATTTTAACTTAACGATTCAATCTTTTTGAAAAATTTCAAATTGAACAAATTGTTCAAATTCTCATTTAACTTTTCAACTTCGACTTTGAAAATGAATTTCAAATCATTTATTCCTTACGGAATATATTCACAACTTTTCATTTTTGGAAAAACATTTCCATACTTATTTAAAAATAAGTAATTCACAAATCCAATTTATTTTCAACATTTGAAAATATTCGATATACTTAAATCAAAATTAAGTATATATTTCATCTTTTAAGGAAATCATTCTCTTTCATACATTTACTTGAGTTAAAACGAATGTTACGTAAAACATCGTTACGACAACTCAAAATCACTAGTATAGGGATTCGAAATTTAGATAGATGTATAAATCCCAATACTATACAAAACATTTCCTTTCGGAAATCATTTACTATAACAACAGTGTTATAGTCCACCATTTCCTTATATTCGAAAACGTCTATTTCAACAATGAATGTTGAAATCTATGATTTCGATATTCAATGCCTTTGAAAACATCTTTTTAAAACAATTAACTTCGTTTTAAAATATCACTTTCCCAAAACATGTCCATTTTATTCAATAATATATTCACGGTCCAAAATTGTGAATATACTACTTTTAACAACTATACAGAATTTTACTTATCAAAATAAGTCAGTTTCGAATTTATAAACAATGTTTATAAATTTCACTTCTATTCATAAAGACTTCAATTTATAAAAATTGCTTTATTAACCAATCCTTTATAACTCAATTTTATATCAAAATTTTAATTTATAAGTGAATTACTTATAAATTCTTTTATTTCGCAACTTCGATTCATTTTATAACTTCACATTATAAAACTTTTAAATTCCATTACTTATGAAATCCATTAATATTTCATTTTTAACACTTATACAAATTATTTTAAAATTCCAATATAATATCAATCTTTTCAAATCTTCAATATAAACCGGTTATAATAATTCAAAAATTCCAATTTAAACTATTATATAAATTTATCAGTTTTCCATTTCCAAGATAATCAATTAGTTCTTTAGTAAATCATCATCGACTTGGTTTTTCAATCTAAATCACATTTGATTCATTCACATTGGATTTTACTAACATTCATTCATATTCAATTAGTTTACTTTTACTAATTTATATTCAAGTCAATTTGCTTTCAATTCAAATCAAATTTGGTTCTATTTAGATTTACTTATCTTTCAATTTGAATTCAATTACTTAGCTTCCAATTTCCATCAATTCAATTTCATTTATACTTAATGAATTTCCATACAATCAACTAACAACCAATGCACATTCAACTTAACCAAATTTATTTACTTTGCTTACATTCAATTTGGTTCAACACATTTAATTTCAATTGGTTGATATTCCAATTCTGATTGAATTCTTATACTCACCATATTCACTAATTCGCTCTTACAGTTAAAGTTGAATTTCCTTTTTATAATTCAAATTCATATTCATTACTTCACTTTATTAATTCATTTTTTTGATATCAAATTCAACTTCATTCAACATTACTTAACTATGTTCCATTTTATCTTCACTTGCATTTATTTTCACTGTAAAACTTAAGTTCGCCTCAAATTTATTTGAAATTCTATTTTATTTAACTTTTACTAAGGTCAAATTCATATCACATTTCAAAATGCAGATTTTGTTTTACTTAACAAAACTGTTTAACCATTTTAACAACTGGTTTGATTCAAATTTTCTCATTTTATAAGTTAAACAACTTGTTAATTTAAACTTTCTAATTCATATCATATAATCACTTATCTTTTAAGTTTAAATTTCGATCTCAATGATTCATCAAATCCAGTTCAATTTATTTAACTTCCTTTAGTTAAATTTCAAATCCATATATTTATTAATACTAATTCAATTCAATTTAACTTTTCTTAAGTTAAAAATCTTTATTTTCAAAAACAATTTTATACTTCATTGGATTTGAAAAACGTTTCCTTTTTAAAGCGTTTCTCGTAACTATTCATATTAAACATCATAAACTAAGCTTTGTGTAAACCAAAGCTCTGATACCACCTTGTAACATTCCCCCTTTTGACCGTCTCCAGTCGATAATTAAACCAACTCGAAACGTTCAAAAAGACGAATTGTTATTTAGTTTATAAGGTTTAAACAGAATCAGCCACAGAAACACAGATAATAACAATCAATTAAAACAAATGAGAATTTATTTCATTACTATAAATCTTTTATATACATCAGAGTTTATATAATTTTTTATACTGATACAGCGGAATATTTAAAATACAATTTTCTTCCGAACTAAAAATGATTCTTTCCTCTCTCTCTCTCTAACTTCGTTGCTCGAAAATCTTCAAGCTGTAGAAATACTCGGTCTGACCCGAGTATTATATTCAAAAGAAAATAATACACAGGTCAGTCTAATTCAAACCAGTTTATGAGTGCATAGAGGCAGTAATAATTTAAATAGACGACAGTCACAATAATTCCCGTCTATCCGACTCTTTAAACAAAGAAACCGGATAACGGTCAATATAACACTTAACTGTGTTTAACAATAAATCAGCAGATTTAAATCATCAACAGAGATAGATAAACAATTTATCAAATCGACTAAATCAATTTAAAACAATCGAAATTGTCACTTTAAAACCATCAAAAATTTGATTGGCTGCCGTACACGCACGCGTGTACGGCCTCGCCAATATGGTATAAAAAATCAATGCATCACGAGCAAAGAAATGTCAATTCAAAAACTGTCGAGTTTGGGTGGCTGCAGTGCACGCACGCGTGCACTGCCTCGCCAACTCATGTGCACCAACCAAAACGCACAGAGATAAAAACAAGGTCAAACCCGAAATAGGTTCAACACAAGGCCAATGTCAAAAGAATCAAATGGCATCAGTCACCAGAAAGGATCAGACAAACCAAAATGGAGCAGTAGACAGGACTGCCTCGGCCATCAAATGCAACACAAGGGAAATAGAAACATACAGACTATACAAATGGTCAAGAAAGGCAGGTAGCAATAACTACACTAGAATATCAAACAGTGCTAACCCAAATGAATGGAGACAACAGAGACTAGAGACCATAAGCAATGCATTAAGTAAATGCAACTGACATTAAGTGTATGGCAAACAAGTATTGCATCAGTGACCCAAAACATATGCAGTGCAAATAGAGGTAATGTTCAGGGTCAAGACAAAGCATACAACAGGGCGTAAAGTACAAACTGCACTCGAACTACAGGACAACACATACAGGCATGCACCAGTTTATAAAACAGTGGTGAACCACTTCATGTCAACTCAATGAAGTACAAGGAAATAAAGGCTAAAGTTCAAGTCGAAGTGTGTACGAGTTGCAGCAGTATGCAACATAGTGTAGCATATATACAATGACACCAAGCAGTAGTTATCAAGCATCTAGTCAAGTATAGCCTCAATGCACGAAATAAAATCTGCAAGTGCAGGGGAGTAATACGTAAAGCACACATGAAACCTATAGTTCAACTGATCAGAGATGGAAGTTAGTAGCATCAGACCAAAGTGCTCAAAGGCAATGGTCAAACATGAAACGAAGTCTGCGTGCCAAAAGGTCAGAGGCAATGCAAACTACAGATCTAACTCGAGTACAACAGGAGATGCAAAACAAACTGCACCAAAGAGCAATGACCAAATTCAGGTGACAATGCTAATTTGAACAAGTATACATGCATCAGTATGTATATGCAGTGTATACAAAGTCGAGACTACAAGAATACAACGCCCAAGGATGTCGAAGTCAGGTAATGGTAAAGTCAAAACCCAAAGTGAACAATGCAAGCGAAGACAAATGAACACAGTCGAAAGTGCTACCAAAAACAGTGAATAGTATGGAAAAAATCGAACCAGACCAACATCACAAAATCGAGTGTGCAGCCGAAGACAACTACAGGTACAGATACAACAAAAATGAAGACCCAATTCCTCAAATGACCGAGTAAAGTTCAAAGACAGCGAGCTACACCAACTACAAGCCCAATGTGACAGCAAACACGACTGAAATGCAACCACAAAGAACATCATCAATTTGAATGACAATTGCACTAAACTATAACAGTGCAATCCCAAATTGAAACAGCGAGTAGTACAAATTAATGCAGACTGTTCAAAGTTTAAGTAGAGACTACAAGATGAACCAGGCCCACTAGCATACTTAGAGACAAATAAAAGTATCACTTTTAAACGAGACAGAGAACCAGTTTTAACCAAGCAAATGTCCATCACGTATACAATGACTACACTGAACAAAAGGTCAGACTACACAAATTCAAAGCAATGCCACTGGCAACCATGCAATACAAGGTAATTCAAAAGTTCTTAAACAAAACTGGGACCAAGCTCAATTACTAACATAATTCAATGCAACTCAAAAGAACTCAAATATCCAGACAGTGGACAATGAAATACTTCAATGCGACATAACCCACTGTAATAAAAATTTACAGGTTTTACAATTCGAAGCCAGGTGACAGAATGATAAACTGCAGTTTCAATTTAAAGAAGGCCGAGCAGTGAATTTGTTTAGAAATCAATGTCAACAGTTCAAAGAAATTGATTTAAGTCAAAAACCATGGTGAACGAGGAATCACTAAGTCAAATTTCAAAACCCAGCATCTATACAAAATCATACGACCTAGATGAATAGGTCGACGACGGTTTCAACATATATTCACGAACGAAAAAAAAACAGGGATTCAAACCCAAATGATAACAACTCGAATATCTATCCAAATCAATGGCCGACAAACAAGGGACGAATCCAACAATCCAATACGAACGAAAATTGTAGAATTCGAACACTAATACACTTGAAGTAGGAATTAGATGTGAGTAGGGGGGCTACTCACCTTTGTTCGACGAGGTCGCGAGCGAAGGAGAACGGGAGACGAAGCCCTAAAATTTCCAGATCGAACGAGATCGCCGAGCCCTAGTTGTATCAAGTCGCCATTTTTTTTCTTTTTTTTTTCTTTCGTTTGTTCGATCTGAAGAGGGAAGGGGGGTGCGTGGGTTTAACAGAGAATAAGGGGTAAGACGTGGGGACGTGGGTTTGCAGAAGAAAGGGGGTAAGGGTATGGGCTGAAGTATGGTATAAGGTATGGTATTTTCTTTTCTTTTATTTTTCATTTTGTTTTTATAAATAAAAAAGTATGTTATTATTTTTTTGTGTTAATTAAATTTTACAAAAGAATTTCAATTGATTTACAATTTGCAATAAAAATTAACAACCAATTTATATCACTAATTTACGGAAATTTTATTGTTATAAAATTCCAACAATAACATCAATTTAGCTGCCAACACAAATCGTTTATTGATGATTAAAATTTGGGCATAACCCAGTTGTTACATAAATTCAATTTGAATTCGATTAATTTTTATACGCGTTTATACGTCGGGTATTTACAAAACAATTTCGATAAATATGTAATTTGAAATCCAGTAATAATTCAATATTACGGACCCAATGGAACTGGTTTCGTCAAATTCCGAGACTGTGTCTCGGAAGATTATTTTTAATTTCAATTTAAACGATAATATTTCAAAATTGAACAAATCGCTTTTAAAATCAATTCTGAAGCTTCTATTACCTTCAGTATTATCAATATGAATTTTCCAAGCCTTTAAATTATTTTTAACCAGCTTAAAATTGAAGATTCAAATTTTATTCAATTTTCAATAGATTAAATTCAAAATTTAATCACCAATTCATTCCGATAATTTGAAATTCAGTCAAATCATCATTCAAATATTTAAAATTAATTAAATATTCTCAATTTTAATTGTCGAAATTTCAAGGTCGTTACACCGCTGAACTCGTACTTCATATATTTTGTTTTAGTTCTATTAGGCCTAAAATCCTTTGATTTTAAAGTCGGCCTCCACAACTTCAATTGTCTATCAATTCCTATCATACTTTCGTCAATCAGCACAACGTCATCAGCAAAGAACATAAACCAAGGAATCTCACCTTTTATACCCTTCTTAACATCATCCATCACTATGACATAAATGTAAGGGCTTAAAGCCGACCCTTGATGTAATCCTCTGTTAATGGAAAAATCACCGATTTCACCATCGCATGCTCTGACACTAGTCACAACATCATCATACATATTCTTGATAAGGTTAATATACTTTGTTGGGACCTCCTTCTTTCCAAAGCCCACCATATAACATTTCTCGGTACTTTGTCATAAGCTTTCTCCAAATCGATAAATACCATGTGTAGATCCTTCTTTTGCTCCCTAAATTTCTTCAAAGTTGTCTTATTAAGAAAATCGCCTCTGTGGTCATCTCTCAGGCATGAACCAAATTGTTTTTTTGAAACGCTTGCCATCCTTCTTAATCGATGTTCAATGACACTCTTTTCCAAAGCTTCATTGTATGACTTATAAGCTTAATTTCTCTGTAGTTTGTGCAACTTTGACCATCTAATCTATTCTTGAAGATTGGAACTAATATGCTTCTCCTCTACCCATCAGACATTTTGTTTGATTTGAAAATATTATTGAACAACTTAGTTAGCCTGCCATCCTTCCATTTTCACACCTCAATCGGGATGTTAACAGGCCCAATGCCTTACCTGCTTTCGTCCGTTTTAGCGTCTCCTTTACCTCAGACTCTTGAATCCTCCAAACAAAATGTCTGCTGGTGTCGTCAAAAGAGTCGTCCAACACAATCTAGTGATATCATCTTCTTCATTGAATAACTTGTCAAAATATTCTCTCCATCTATTTTTTATCTCATCGTCCTTCATCAAAAGTCTATTATTCTCATTCTTGATGCATTTAATTTGGTTGAAGTCTCTCGTCTTCCTCTTGTAGAGCTTAGCTATCCTATAGACGTTTTTTCACCGTTTTTCGTACTTAGCTTTAGATGTAGATCTTCATACACCCGACCCTTTGCTTCATTCACCACTCTCTTTACATTCTTCTTTGCCGCTTTATACTTTTGCATGTTGTCCGTGCTCCTGTGATGATGCAAGCATATGTAGCATTCCTTCTCTTTAATAGCCTTTTGCACATCACTGTTCCACTATCACAAATCTTTAGGTTCACGTTTATTTTCTTTTGTTATTCCAAACACCTCAGTAGCCATACGCGTTGCCATCTCATCTCATATGTCATTTGCTTCTCCTTTCATATTCCATGTCCTTCTCTCATCATTCTATCCATAAACAACCGTGAGGCGTCTCCTTTGATCTTCCACCATTTCGTCCTACTAATCTTGGCTCCTTTGTCCCGTCGAACACGTATCCGAAGACGAAACTCATATATCAAAAGCTGATGTTGTGAGACGATACATTCTCCAGGTATGACTTTACAATTTGCACAAGCTCATTTGTCGTCTCTTCTAGTAAGAATAAAGTCAATCTAGCTAGAGTGTTGGCCACTACTGAAAGTAATTAAATGCGATTGCCTTTTTCTAAAGAAGGTATTAGCTATCATGAGATCATAAGCAGTAGCGAAATTCAATATTTCTTCTTCTTGGTTCCAATCGCTATATCCAAAACCATATGTACTCTCTCAAACCCCCCACTAGTTTTGCCAACATGGCCGTTGAAATCTCCTTCTATGAAAAGTTTCACGCTACTTGGCACATTTTTCACCATGACATATGGATCTTCCCAAAAATTCCTCTTGGCGGTTTCACTTAGGCCTACTTGTGGGGCATAGACACTAATGACTTTCAGAACCATATCACCAAGCTTGTATAGGATGATTATGTCTCCTTGTCTCCTAACATCGACTACTCCGTTTTGAAGGTTCTTGTCAATTGAAATGTCTACTCCGTTCTTGTTAACTTCTTTTCCCGTGTACTATAACTTGAAGTCTATATTCTCCACCTCCTTCGCCTTCTAGGCCATCCATTTGGTCTCCTGAACGCATAAGATGTTTACACGTCTCCCAGTCACAGTATCAACCATCTCTCTTAACTTTCTTGCTAAGGACCCTACATTCTAACTATCTAACCAAATCCTATTTTCATCGACTTGCTTCCTTGCCCATCGCACCCGTCGAGTAAAGTGTGAAGACATTTGCTCATTTATCACTACATCGGGACGTCGATGTAGCGCGCCACTAAGGGAGTGACGAAACAGCCCTTGCATATTTATCACATACCTGAGCTTCGATATGACGTGCTGCTAAAGGAGTGGCGACCCAGCGCTTACTTATTTATCACCATACCCGAGCCTCGAAATGACGCATCGTTGAGAAGGTTACGCCCCAAAAAAATATGATACGGTTCCATTTGGGGAAATTTTGGTCATAAATTATGAAATTTCATATAATTGCCATTTTGTAATTTGAAAATTTTGTACAAATGGATGTGTTTATGTCTAATTTTTTATATGTTACGTGAAGTAAAGATTTTAACATGCTAGTCAAATTTGTTTGCAAATTTGTACGTGTAGATTTTTACTTATGAATTTGTGAAGTTATATGCGAATAAATGTGTAATTTATGAAAAGGTGTTATTTGGACGTGGAAATTTTTCTATGGCTTTATGATAATACATGAAAAATATTTCGTAAAAGAATTTGTATTTAATTCGGTTGTTTAAGTATTTTTATAATTTATTTTTGGAAAATAGCTTTTATTGGAAAATATACTTTTATATAAAAAATTATTTTGACTTCAGAATTTTATTGCAGGTTAGTGAAATATTTAATTCGGTAATTAAAGTATTTTTATGATTTATTCTCTAAAACTAGCTTTTATGTAAAATCCAAGAATTAGAAGAAATCATATAATGATATGGGAAACCTTTGTTACCATTCTTCAAAAATGTAGGAAATTATTTTAAGAGATGTTGTTTTTGAAAATATATTCTTATTTTAGTAATTTAAACAAATTTATTTCAAAGGAAAAGTGATATATTTTAAATTTTAAAAATAATATTTGGTCTCAGAAAAATCCAAAAACTTTACTGAAATTTCTAGATGTATAACCAAGTAACTAGGTTTCAGAAACTGAATTTTATTTCATATTTTAGTATATTAAATAAATTTATTTTAAGAAAAATCATCGTATTTAAGATTTTATAAATAATAAATGTTTTTTGGAAAATTTGAAATTTTTACTGTAGTTCCTGAGGTAAAATGAAGAACTTTTTATGTTGAACACTTTTTGAAAATTTTTACGTATTTTTCTATAAAAATTAAAATGGATAAAATCGACATACTTTTATAAAGTGAACGATTGGTTATTAAAGAGGCCGGAGTCGGATAATGACATACACTGTCATTTACCAGAACCACTTTAATAACTGTGTATGCGAAGGATTTTTCAAAATGTAAAGGTTGAATTGGCGAACGTTTGTTGGAATAAAGTAAGAGAACGATAATGGATGACCCCGACACTTGTATCAATTTAAGATGACTAAAACATGAGCTCTATGAACTGACTAATGAGGTTAGCTACCTCTAACAGACATCTTTCCCTCGTATTATTATCTTGATTTTAAACTTGATTGGTGCACCTTGATCTTGGATTGATGGTCGCGGTCGACCGTTAGGGGTTACGAGTAGCCATAAAGGGTAAGCTGGTAGTATCCTATCTTGAGCATTGCCTCACGTGCCTTGTCATACGATTATTCCTTATGCGAGACCACTACCATTTTGTTTTAGTATTGTACCTATAGGGGACTCACTGGCTACCGACGTTACTGGTTGTGTTACAGGATCTACATAGGGTACATGCTTAAAATTATGTTAAGGGGATTAATGTAAAGCCTTAACGTTATTTTAACATTTACATCATTGATAAACAATACATATGTATGATATATACTACATATAGATAGATTAACGGATCTTCAGGATATGGAAAATCTCGTAACATCTCTTAAGTTATTTTACCCATTGTACGCATGATTTTGAGTTAACTTACATGAGAATTTTTAATTCTGACTCGGGTGTGTGTTTTTCATTACGTTCGGATCAGTCTGAGTTGTTTCAGTGTTTCAAAGACGTCTGTTTCTCGAAGATGAAAACGGATTTAGGTAGACCGTGTTTGTATTTTTCCGCTGCATTATTTTGATATGTGTGTTAAATGTATAACTCCGATTATATTGTAAAATAGCTTCATAAGTTGGTATGTAATTATTTTATTTTGTCATTCCGCTGTGAAATTGTATATTGTTCTCTTCTCCTTTTATATTCTTAAACAAACCCCATTGACAATCCGTCTTTTGAACGGTTTGGAATGGACATGTGTGGATTGACTTGAATCGTCTGAAATGACGAGTCGTCACATCCCCACTGTCTTTATCTGTCCATCCATCTATGGATGTGCTACTGGCGAAAAGTTTTTCTCAATTTTGTACCGGTTTTAGACAATTGTTAAAAGTTTACCGATGTCTCCAATTGTTTGAAAACATCAGTTTTAGACAAGGGTTCAGTGAGCCAGTGGTCATTCACTTTGATTAGCTATAATCAGTTAAATAACAAGATTATGAATAATAAGCTGATAATTAATAAATATTTTTTTTTCTTTTTTTCGGTCAGCTCCAGGTAGTTTTAAGTATGTGTCGATCCATGTCCATTGGAAACACGTACAATCGGTGGATCTTTCAATTTTCTTGATTGGCTTTGGTATAATGCTCCTCTTTTTAGCCCTGGTATGGATCTTTACAAAACGGGGAAGACGCCAAGTAGAGGAGCCAGAGACCGCACTGGGAATCGAATTAGTCCCAGTGCGTGCATCCTCAGGATCAGAAACCGAAGATGTGTGTGCGATATGTTGTTCGGATATTGAGCGTGGGGAGCAGTTCGTTAAACTGCCATGCTCCCACTATTTTCATCTGCAGTGCATAGACAAATGGCTGCGTATATCACCCAGGTGCCCTATCTGCAGCAGGAATTACAGAAACTGTAAGTGTTTAAATTTTGCTTCTTTTTTTTATTAGATGGTCACAATATGTTTCCATTTCTCTTTTTTTTTTTCCTTTCAGGATTTTGTGTGGACCAGATAGTTGCAATTTGTGTGGGGAGCTTGTGTTGAAGATGGTCGCTTACTTCAGTATATATAGAGTGAAAAAAAAAACGCATCTTTTGAGGCATAACTGCTGGGTTGAATAATTTAGTTTATGGGTCATTTAAGCCAACGGTCTCAGTTTGTTAATACTACTAAATTACACATATTTACAAACTCCTATGTATTGATCATATCTTTTTCTTAGTGCTGCTAAATGCACCACATGCGTCCGGTGAATATTTGAAACATGTTTTTGGTAGCTATTTGTTTCTATGGTCCTTAAAATTGAATGTACATGATGGCATTATTTTTGTTGGGGCACATTTTTGCATAATTCATTTTAACTACGACAAAAATGTTGAAATTTGTTTGCTTGCCACAAGCTCACTTTGGCTTTTTATGTATGCGTTTACATGTAAACGAAGAAATAGCAAAAAAGTTACTGAAGCAAGTTAAAAGTATTGTTAACAAGTAGCATCTCTTAATTATGACCATCTCTCTTATATGACCAATGAGAAATAAATTGGTGGGATGATGTTATTCTGAGGTTGATGAAAAGAACATCATGTGGGCGGATTTAGAAAGAAAGTTCGAAGTTGAGCACTGATATTTTAGAAAGAACTACGATTCGAATATGTAATAACTCGCACCTTAATGAATTCAATTTTCGGTTAAACCGAAAACCCAAGTCCATTAAGGTACGGACCGTTGGTGTTGGTAACCTGTAAGAAACATAAGTATATCAAAGAGCTATCAATTCGAACTCACGACGGAATAGTAAAATATAATAAAACATATACACCGACTAAGACTACCACCTTGGATAACTAGCTGCCTTGTCAGTGCAGAGCATGAATGAGAAGAGCTGTCCACTAATTGTTTTCGTCTTTTGCCAGTATCACGTCCCTCTAAATCTATCGTACGGGTTGTAATGAGGAGGGGGTCTGAACAACGTTCTGGTGATTGGTAAATTACTAACTTTATCCATAACACTAGTTTATACCGATTGATTTCCATTTAAGTGTTATGTCTGCTATTCAAGGATTATATATTTAATTCTATATGCGTGTACGATATACCCAACCTACTCCAAGGTATAAGTATATGAGCATGTGTGTGTGTGTGTGTGTATAAGCATTGTTGTACATCCTAAAAGAATTCCCGGCCACTTAATACTTCTTACATAGGGAAAAGATAGACTCAACGGTCATTTAATACCTCAACTCGAAGTGGGCCCTCAATAACGGCCATTTAATACTTCTTAAATATGGAGGATGCAGACTCAACGGCCATTTAATACCTTGACCCCATAGCAGGCCCCTTCATAATGTAATTGATGGTCAATTGACCCTACCTACGAAAGCAGATGACTCTTGGATACGACTTTACAATTTATTGAGCCATATTACTAACGCATATTAAAGACTTATCTAAGGGTTAACCAGCCTACCTTTAGCCAAACAAACAAGCAACCAAAATTTGAGGTCTATGCGTATCCCATACGGACTCTACTAGTAGGAAGTGTAAAACCGTAAGGGCCTAACCCAAGTTCTTGCTAATGACCGTTCAGGATCGCTAGTGGTCAGACCTATGCCCAACCCTGCTCCACAAATACCGATCTACCAATAATGCTGACATAGAGTCAACCTCTGAACCAAATCCCGTTTAGACTTACCTAATACAAGTCAAGAAAAATGCCTACTCTCCCGGTTACTTAATACCGCTGGTTTGGAGTTGAAGCATACCCACTTACTCAATTAGACATTGTCATAGGTTATTTAAGACTTCTTAAATAGGGAAGAGGTAGACCCAACAACCATTTAGTACTTCAACACGGAAATAAACCCCGTGACCACCCCAAAGGTATTTCGCCATCTAACACTTCAACTCTGAGGCAAACCCTAGTATGTTTCCTCCAAACATATACGCGAATGTATATCCCCTACGGGTCCTATAGTCGGAGATGTCCCAGTAGTACATATCACATGATAGCCCTTTGCGTAGGACAGACTTCCATTGTGTAACCATACCGACCTCGCATTCCAATCCATACTAACCCAAGTTATTTGTAATTAACCTAAATATTGGTCTAAGCCCACTAATTCACACCTGTCACAAATGTATTACTGGGGTTATATATTTCAACTATAGAAATTATTACGCCTCCTAAGATCATTTATTCGTATTCATTTACTTACTTACTATGAACTTCTTTTTTTATTTTATACGTCTACTATCTTTAACTTCTATCCTCATTAACTTTATTAAATGCCATTTATGACTTATTTTACCCCAATGAATGTACCTCGTAAATGATCCTTTATATTCAAATTGACAATTGTTAATGAAATTTATTTATCCGTTTCAGAATTAATTTATCATGCCTATTCAATTTCCTTCGTAAACGTCACATTTAATTCTATAATTAAATCCATCTAAACGAATTTACATCCATATTTTCTTACTGTAACTTCTCACTAACTATGTAATTAATGCCTATTAACATTATTACCCCATAACTCCTTGATTATTACGTTATTCGTATTTTAACATTTTATACATAATTAATATGATAACCGAAGTTTATATGTTTATTTCTTAAATTTATACTGTATGTATAAGTATATTATTTAATGTTATTGCATGAAGTAACTTATATTTTTTATTGTAGCTTTTTAGTTTTTACATTTAGGGATTTTTGAATATACACCTAGTGTAAATTCCACAAAAATATTTATTTTACATTTTAATGCATTGTGTAATGATCCGGAATTTTAAACACTTCATATTTAAATATATGAATTATTTAAATATTTGACTCATGGATTAAATGTGTTAAAAGCATTTTATAACCTTGTTAAACTCCTTTTAAGCAATAAAACATGAAGGTAAACTTGTTAAAAGCATTCATCTGTATGTATCAATTTGAAGAGTTCACAACTCTTATGTCGCTCCCACTAAACGGGGGCTTTGTCCTTTATTCCAAAATAACCGTAACAAATTATAGATACTTTTGTGTTATTTTGCTAATGCAACAAACACTGTTATTCTAGTAGATTTATCACATAACAACAAAGCATTCATCATAAAATGAAACTATCTTAACTTTCAGCCAATATTGAAATTAATTATTATTTCATAAATAATATTTTGTATGTTTATGAAAATAATTTTTCATACCTTGATGCATCCACTGATAAGTATCATATGGTATGCTTGCACTATATCCGCCAATAATATAATAGCATATGAAATACGAAACTTCATTCAACTACTTATTATGAGTTATTCATTTCTTTTACTATAACTAGTTTATAGTCGAGTGTTTTCGATCAAATATCTTAAACTCATTGAAATTACTTGTATAGAAAATAATTTTCTATATAAAAAACACAATTGGAATAAAAGTATCTACTAGTATTTTATATAATTCTCATTTCTGAAATCACTCATGAAGCAGAGTTGGCTATTCACTCTCTTTATTTCAATTGTGCCTAAGTTACACCCACTCTTGTACATTCGTTTTTCTTTTCTAAAATGATCAAACCATTCAAAAGATATCTTTATTGTAATCAATCTTTTTGAATACACGATTTCGCCTCGATGAACTAATTTAAATGAAGTTTTGTATATTACGAACTACGACCGTTCATCATATATCATTTATATGTGATCAAATATGGATCGAATATCTATATTTTTTTATTGCTTAAGGGTCCAAACCTCATGCAAATATACAAAGTATTAGGCAGATAAATACTTAAGCGACCAAGTTACGAATGTGTTTAGTAGCGTATAGTTAGGTTCTTGCATAGGGCTTAAAGCGACAACGTGCCAAAAGATTTAAGGTAAGTATATCTTATATTTCTTTATCAATCTTTATTTTTATTCAATTGTATATTTCAGCTGATAAACATTTTATCAATTATACTAGTTACACAAATTAATTAACGTAGATTATATTAACTTTATATAGAAAATGTTCTTGCAATATTAGAAAGGTTAAATGTTACCATTTTATTTTTCTAATAAGGTTCCCACTAGATTTTTATGTTTCTCAAAACCCTAAGAAAAATATGGAAATCTTTTGATCACTCTAATGGGTGTTAGGACTCGCTTTCCTTTGGATTCCGACCTTGAGAAAAGCTCAATAATTCATAGGCCCACAAGCGATGGATAACACTTTATTAGTTATATGATATACTATTCCTAACCCGTGGTCTTTAACCTAATCTCATCTTGACCTAGAAGAAAGCTCAACAAATCAAGTATGGTTATTCATTATCCACCATTTCACGGCGGCTTAAGTATAATGCACTTACCTTGAGGGAAGCTCAATAAATACGTGCATGTATCTTACCTCATATAGTCAATATATTAGTAGTACTATACATAACGTCTCTAGCTTGAGGAAAGCTCAAGAGATAAAGGGCATGCAAGTAATCTACTAATATATAAATGGTAGATGACAACTTATATATATATTAAAGATTCATAACCTTTAATATACTTATTTTGAGTGATATCGATTTATGGAACAATGTATTTCTTATGAGCCTTATGATTCAAGTGTTTGACACATCAGAAATCACATAATATGTACCATACGTATGTACCATACGTATGTATATATTTCTTCAATCTAATTGGGTTTCTTTTTGGTTCCACCTTTATTATACATTCATATTATATAAATTTAATTTATTTATAACCTTTTATAATTTAGTTAACTTATATAATATTCTTATGTATATTATTAATTAAATATTATTTAATTATTATCATTTAAATCATATTTAGTTAATTTATTTGATCATGTATAAAATTTCAAAATTTTTACACTAATCATCTTAAACCATTTAAGATAGCTAATCAATCATAACGTTTATAGTTGGTTTACGTATAGTGACTCATAATTTTGAACACTTCGTACTTAAATAGCTGTTAACCTAAAAAATGGATCAACACCCTGGTTTAAGTTTGAAAGCACCAGCCCTATTCTGACAGAGCAATATCACAGATCACAGATATGAGAAAAGAACAGTAAAAGAAAGAAGATAGAGAATTTTTATGGTGGTTCGGTTGTTAATGAAGCCTACGTCCACTTTATATTTTTCTTATAGACTGATTGTTGTTACAAGATGTGTTTTACTACAAGACTTTGATTATCTCTCAATAGATTGAATCCTCGAAGTTGGAATCCACTAGAGAATCACAGTGAATTACTATGGAGATTGTTGTGAGGGAGGCTGAGAATGAAGAATATTTCCAGCAAAGCTTTAGCAATCAGTCTGGAGGACCCCCATTTGTGTTGTAGGTAGGATGCTATTTATAGAGATTGGAGAGCTTCTGGGCCAGACCTGCCTTCATCAGCTTGCAAGAAGGCTACATGCGACATAATGGGGGGGTTTGGCTCACAAAACAAGCCAAAACCGTTGGTCAATGGCGACCTATGGTGCTCGCGGGCGACCCGATGGGTAGCTGGCGACCCGAAGACTTGATTTGTTTTGCTTGCCTCTTTTGACTGTGTTCCATATCGGGTTTGTTTGATGGTTTGAGAAGAGGCATGGGTTGCTGATGAGCTAAGCACTTAGGATTTTTCTAGGGTTTGTAATTGGAGATGTTTCCATAGTCTTTTATCGTTGCTGTTTCGCTTCGATGGCAATTCTCTAGCTGTTTGCGTTTAGCTGCCGATTGAACTAAATGCTGACCTCCTGGCTTCGCTGATCCCAGTCATTGTCTTAGTTGTACAGCTTGGCCTTTGTTACTTCCTTGCCTTAGCTTTTCTGATTAAGTTCTATGCCATTTTGATGCGGAATTGTTCTGTATTCTGCTGGATCTTGTTGGGTTGAAAACCCGGATAACATTTGCCCCCAAAAGTACGCCTTTTGAATAAAAGGTGTGCTTTGCTTTAGAACAAGTCATGGCAATGAGTCTTCGGTTGTTGAGCTTTAGTCTTGGTGGATCGTTCAGCTCCTTCAGATTCTCTTGCCAGTTACAAGTCGTTCCAAACCTGTTACAGCCTAAGACTCTGCCTAAGTGTAATCTATACATCACAACCATCTCGTTTCATTCAAGGTTATTACATCACATGTCTCTAATTACATTACACATCCCTAACCATCCCACATTCATTCAGGATTTACATCACTATCAATTTTTGCTTTCCATTCAGAGTTTTTACATCATATATCAACATCAAATCATATATCAAAATAACATCATATATCAAAATCACATCGTATCACATCATATATCAAAATCACATCGTATCACATCATATATCAAAATCACATCGTATCATATATCAAAGTCATCCTGTATTGTTCTATTTATAAGGCATTCAAATCCATTCAGGATTTATCCGTATTGTTCTATTTATAAGGCATTCAAATCCTTTTTTGGCAAAACCAAATTGTTTTAAGGTCTGATCTTTTCGGACCGCTTAAGTAAGTTTAATGCGTGATCTCTCCGGATTGTAAAATGTTTTAAGTTAAGGGGTTGATCTCTTCGGATCATTTGTTTGTTATGTCAAGGGGGATTAAGTAAGCCTATCCGCTCACTCTTCGGTGATGGGACTTACTTCTTGCACTCTGGTCCCGTGGTGGATCTCTAAGGCGATCAATATCGTACAAGTCCATCCACTCGCTCTCTGGCAAGGGGACTTGCACCTTGCACTCTGGTCCCATGGTGGGACTCTAAGGCGATCAATATTAGTTATCAAAATTCAAATATTCAAATCAGAAATTAAACAAGCAGGAATCAAAACAAGCAGAAACTCTAAATGTTCCTTTCAGGCATCCGACTCAGAGAATGCCTAAGGACCGTTCGGGATCCCATACACGTGTAATCGGCCTTTGATGATTGTTGTCCTAATTTCTCTCAGGCATCCGACTCAGAGCGTGCCTACGGACCATTCGAGATCTCATACACGTGTAAGCGGCATTCGATTATTATTGTTTACATACCAAAAGGAAAATTGCGGGAAAAGAAACGATAAAACAAAGCATTGAAATCGAATCCGACTCCCGTTTACCTCAGTCATGGGATAATTTGCCTCGGCACCTGTCCCTGGGCGTTTCTTGATGCATTTGCCACGGATGATGGTTCTCCTTGCAATTCCATCGTGGTTCTGTTCCTAACATATTACGGCAGCTGGTTGTTCCGGACCAGTTCTTCTATCAGATCACGAAAGTGTCGACACTTGTTCGTCTCATGTCCATTCAACTCATGGAAGATGCAAAACTTGTCAGTTCTTTTCTCCTGATCAGTGGGCTCCCTCCCAAGCGGCCTACGGTAGAGGTTCTGCCCCCTCGTATCCAGGTATATCCTCTCTGGGGTTTCAGTTAGGTCGGTGTATGAGGAGAATCTTTGCCCGTTTCTCTGTCATTTTGGGTCTTTGATGGCGTCATCGGCTTTCCTCTTCCCTTTGTCTTTTCCAATTCCAGCTACAGACGGTCCCCCACCCTCGACGGTATTTATTTCAGCATCCACATCCTCATCCTCGGCTTCGGTGTCTTCCTGACGCAGGTACCTCTCAGCTTCGTAATAGAATTCTGCAAGATCCATCGGTGGGTCCCTTTTCAATGTGGCTTTGAAATCAGTCTTATTCGCGACTCCAAATACTGCTGCCATTAGGATAAACGATGGGTCTTGTTTGTCCACCGCGGTTGCCGCCTCATTGAATCTTGTTAAATAGCTTCTCAAGGACTCCTCATGCCTTTGTTTCACATTTGAGAGCGTAAGTATATTCCTTGGTTGTGAGACATGAACCCTAAACTGTCTCAAGAATCTGCTCACTAAGTCGGTCCTCGTGCTTATGGACCCATTTTCCAATTGTCTGAACCACATTGCAGCTAAATCTGTTAAGTATAAGGGGAAGCATCGCCCCATTACTTCCTCAGAAGCACCTATCATCTCCATATGTTGGATGCATCGCATCATATGAATTGTCGGGTCTGTCTTCCCGTCGTACATTTCCAGTGTCGGAAGCTTGAAATCTTGAGGGTTTCTCGCATTTCGGATATTAGCAGTAAATGGATTTCTGTTCACATCTTCCTGACCCTGATTTGGGGGGCCTCCTCTAATGAATCTCCGTACCAATTCAGCAAATCTGTTCTCACCGTCCAATGAAGGTCTCTGTCCTAAAGCAATACTTTGCCCCCTGCCCTATTGGGGGTATCCCGGGATGGACTCTTATAGCAACATACCTATGTTCTGATTTGCAACTCTAGCTTCATTCATTCTTCCATTCCTTTGAGGAAGTTATGGTACATATCCTTCTGTCGGTCGCATGCTAGTATTCGGATCAACACCCATGCCACCAGTCCCTGGCATTTCAACAGTCGCTCCAGCATTGGCATTAATTCCCACGTTGATTCCAGCGCTGCCCCCATGTGTCGGTTGCTCTGGGCATGGGGGCAAGGCTCCACCTTGCTCCAATCCAAATCCGACAATCCCTGCATTGTTCCCTGGAGTTTGATTCATATTCCCTGCAGATCTAGCCATCCCTTGCTGCTCCATCCTTTGGAAGAATCCGTCCATCATCTCCTATTGTCTAGCTAAGAGTCCATCCTGCATCTCTTTCATTATCCTTTCCATCTCTCTCTAATCACATAGCTGAGTTGATGAGAATTTGAGGACACTTCTCGACTGCCCCAAGCTCCGATTGACTTACTCTAGTTTTAGATCTGGTGTTAGGCCTCTTTATTTTTCTCTGAACTTTGATTCAAACTTCAATTTTTCAGATCTCATTCAAGGTTCTCAGTGAAAGTACCAAAATGTTAACCCAAAAAATGGACCAACACCCTGGTTTAAGTTTGAAAGCACCAACCCTGTTCTGACAAAGCAATATCACAGATCATAGATATGATAAAAGAACAGTAAAAGAAAGAAGACAGAATTTTTATAGTGGTTCGGCTATTAATGAAGCCTACGTCCACTTTATATTTTTCTTGTAGACTGATTGCTGTTACAAGAGGTGTTTTACTACAAGACTTTGATTATCTCTCAATAGATTGAATCGTCGGAGTTGGAATCCACTGGAGAATCACAGTGAATTGCTTTGGAGATTGTTGTGAGGGAGGCAGAGAATGAAGAATATTTCCAACAGAGCTTTAGCAATCAGTCTGGAGGACCCCCTTCTATGTTGTAGGTAGGATGCTATTTATAGAGATCAGAGAGCTTCTGGGCCAGGCCTGTCTTCATCAGCTTGCAGGAAGGCTACAGGTGACCTAAAGGGGGGGTTTGGCTCACAAAACAAGCCAAAACCATGGGTCAATGGCGACCCATGGTCCATGGGTCGCTGGCGACCCGATGGGTCTCTGGCAACCCGAAGACTTGATTCGTTTTCCTTGCCTCTTTTGACAGTGTTCCATATCGGGTTTGTTTGATGGTTTGAGCAGAGGCAGGGTTGCTGATGAGCTAAGCATTTAGGATTTTTCTGGGTTGTAATTGGGGATGTTTCCATAGTCTTTTATCGTTGTTGTTTCGCTTCGATGGCAATTCTCTAGCTGTTTGCGTTTAGCTGCCGATTGAACTAAATGCTGACTTCCTGGCTTTGCTGATCCCAGTCGTCATCTTAGTTGTACAGCTTGGCCTTTGTTAACTCCTTGCCTTAGCTTTTCTGATTGAGTTCTATGCCATTTTGATGTGATGGGATTGTTCCGTATTCTGCTGGATCCTGTTGGGTTGAAAACACAGATAACAATAGTTGAATTATTTAAATATTTGAATCCTGGATTAGATGTATTTAAAGTGATTTTATAACCTTTTTAAACCCCATTTAATTAATAACACATGAAGTAAACTTATTTTTGAAATATGTTTATAAAAATAAATTGCTTGAAGAAATATCGATAATGTGATCGAAAATAATTCTATCGAGAAACGACTTTTACTCGATATACTCTTTGAGCACTTCTAATATATTAATGTGTCATTAATTAGCAACTAAAAATATTTTGTATGTTATGGCTAACTAATTTACAATTAGTGATGTAAGCAATGATGTCATGGGGAGAAGATATTTTAGGAAGAAGCCTTAAGGGCTAAGTAAAAGCGGAGTGAGGTGGAAAGCTAAACACATGGGGAGTTGCTTTGCATAGCCGTTGGGATGTTTGGGAGGTAAAATGAGCTCTTGTAGACACTTACAAATATGCACAAAAGCTCACAATTTATTTTTGCACAAAAGCTCATAATTTATTTGCCTAAGTCATGTATTAACTAATAGTAAAGCAGAAGAATTTGAAGCTCTCTTATTAATTGTAGGAAATCCTCCATCCTCCTTAATTCTCTCCAAGACTAGATATTTTATTTTCAAACCCCGATAATTTTATCACTTTACAGTTATTTTGCTAAACTTCTCTCACTATTTTACATTCAGATACCTACTACTTAAAAAAATTCCACAATTATTTTCAAACATTTTCTCTGTTCTCTCCAATCTTTTACAATAAAACCCAACGTTTAAATTATTTTAATAATCCAAACTTTAAACTAATTGATAAACTCAGTTAACATCCCTTCTCAATTCATACATAATATATTTTATGTTCAAGTCCATTTATATAACTAATTATGTAACCTTAAATTTAAACTATTTAGATAAATTAAATTAACAAATATTCATTAATTTTTCTAGTAAATCCTAAGTATATGAGAATTTCAGTATATGTATAATATGCATATATATGAGAAAAAAAATGAAAGAATTAAATTTTTATTCAAATATAGAGATACTTAAATCCTATAACATAAAATGTATACACCATATTAATAATAATAATAATTGTTCAATTCCTAATTCATTTATCTCAAAAAATATATTGTACATTACATAACATAATTTCATTTTTTAACAACTTTTAATGGATAAATTTATACTTTACAACATTAAAATGTGAACGCATAAATTACACTGATAAGAAAAATTAGATTATATAAACATTCTCACTTTCAACATGATGTTAAACCTTAACCAACTCATAACTTAACTAATGCCATAAAATATTATTTTGCAATTATCAAAGTTTTAACCTCGACTCTCCTACAAAAGTATGAAACCTATGGTTAACTGCAAAGATAAAATTGTTTTAAATCAAAAACTAAATAATGGATAAAAATGCACATGTAAATAAGTTGGTCGTAAGATGCTCTTCTCGATTACAGATACATGCAAAGCTCTTCTTGGTTTTTTCTAGCCTTTTTACATACAGCTTTTTATATTTAATTAGTTCGGTTGATATTGATTTAAAATATTAAAACAAATTCAATTATTTAATATTAGTTAATTCGTTTGTAAATCCTTAAAATGACAATTTAGTATGTATACACCATTCATATTGGCAAAAATGGTAACATTATTTATTCACTCATATACATAAAAAATATCTCATAATTTAAATTATTTACATTCATATTAGCAAAAATGGTAACGTTATTTAATTCTTACAGAGGTATGTAAATATCGAGGATTGAACCCTCATCCTTACATCGAAGATCATGCCATTTTAGTTTATATTCATCTATCACAACGAATTTATCGCATAATATATTGCATAGTAAAATTCTATTTTAGAGATTATTAAAATATAAATACTATTTTTGAACAACATTACCGTGTGCAACGCATGGGTTACACACTAGTTAACAAAAATGGCTCTTCTTTATGCTCTTTCCTCTTTTTTATCATTCCAAAATCAAAGCAAGTGAACTCCAAACTCCACCAAATTTTGGCAAAGGCCCTAGCACAAAATAGGAGCATGGAATAACAACTCAAAGCTTGAAAAAGAGGAGCACAAATCCCCAAACTAGATCTGGTCGTGAGTAATCTTGGAGTAGCAAGTTAGCAATACATAGTAAAATCACTTGGAACAAAATCTGGGTATTTAATTCTAAAGTTTTCTTTAAAGAAATTTGATGTAAAATGCGGAGTAATAATATATAGTAGTTTTGGTAATACATATTTTGATATAAGCTTTTCATATAGAAAAGATTTTTACATATGCTATGTTGGGAGCCCGAGTGGTAGTGGCATAGCCTAGATAATTATGCAACCTTTTTTTGTTTTCCTTTAAAGAAAAGGGCACCGATCGAAACTTTGACAGGTTATTTTATTGACACATATATCCTATACATTAGGACAAGGTGGTATGTTAACCATGGTATGATATGTTTGTTTAGTAGATTTCATTTGTTAGAACTAAATAGATTTTTCGACGATATTTGACATTTGGAAACTTCCAGATCATTATATAATTTGATGCTAAGTGTTTTTGACAATATTAAGATTAGTTAATGTAACTCTTGAATTTAGAACATAGTAGTAAGTTAAAACAAGTTTTATATGAACATCCATGTTTAGTAGACCATTTGATGTTATTAGGCTTACTAATAAACGTCTTTACCATTGGTGCATCTAAGTAAAGTAGACTCTAGTCCTGAGTTTGGATACTAGTGTCATGCTCTTCCTAACTACTTGCCTAACTTGACAGATAAAGAAGTCTAAAGGTTGACTTAGTTAAACAACCTACATTTATTTTGGGCCTTCATATGAATTTTAAAAAAATTAGAGTGAATATGATGTTTTGCATATACTCTTAGGATGCAGTAGTATATTATATGTTTATAAAACTTGAGTCGTGTTGTTATGAAAGTTACGTTTTATGAAATGCTTTGTAAATGGTTTTAGTATTAAATGAGATACTATTTGTGTATATGAATGTGACATAAAAAGTAATTAGTATAATTGAAGAAATCAATATGATAAAATATGTAATTTGTATGTAGATCTTTTTATTTGCATGGCGGATCTTGATCCAGGATTCAGGCATATGATTTTTAGGCGATTACAGTGGTTCGAGCTAGATTTTTCAATCGACTCTTGACGGCGAACACTTGAAGTGGGTTATTGATATGATCCTGAGGTTTTCTATCATAATATATGGCTATGTAAGGGAAACAAAGATTTCTAATCAAGGAACCAGATTGGAGTCCGCATTAGAGCGGTTAAGTGATCTATAATAGTTTGGAAGTGAAATTTATGTGATCGAGCAAGAGATCAAATTTGATATCACATACGGATGATCTATGTGCATCTTATAAACTTAAGTATATATATTTTAAGTCTTTGTTAGCTTAGGAGAATTCAGGAATGACTTTTTTGATAGTCTACAGGAACTTTATATAATGCAACTTATATATATAAGTGTGAGAGTGTATGTTACAAATTACACTAAGCAGAGAATAACAACCGAATATAAAGATGGTAAATAATAAAAGCAATCACTCTAGATATTTTATACTGGTTCGGACCTCCCTCCTACATTCAGTTCTGAAGTTTCCCTTTGGTATTTTCTTTTACCAGATAACCATCGCTTCGCCCGGAGGAATAGGCTAATACAAAAAGTATTTCTTTGACAACCTTGTCTTCCAAATAACACAAATTTTGACTAATAGTACAGTTCTTCCTATGATCTCCTTTGAGTATGTGAACGCGAGTACTTTGAGTTGTAGGAAGTGGTTTGACCAAAATAATATTTTGATTATGATAGATTAAGAATATTTAAGCAATATATGTGAAAATATGTAAATAGAAAGCAATAAGAAATCAAGAGAATAGATTTGAATTGTTAATTCAATTCTCAATCTTTGAAGTATATATAGGTTTGAGTAGATGAGATGCATATGAGGAGTTGTTACTATTTAAAATAAAATCTATTTATTTTAATGGATGCACCCGTTGAAGAAGGGATGTTATTATTCAATATGAGCAGTTTCTATATGAAATATGTCTATGGGAAAACCTCAGACATATCCAGCTTTAGGAATTAAATTCCCGAAAATATTCACAGACTTGTGTAGCTTTCCCACAGATGTCTGTAGATGGCCATATTTGAATATTACAGTTTTTATATACCAATGTTGAATATATTATTTGTGTGTTCACATGTATACTCAAGGAGACCTTATAATGTTTTTCTAAGACTCATGTTACACTATTATAATCTTACTAGTAGCATGGTCCATAAGTCTTTGTTTATGTTCGAGTCTTGATATCTTTGAGCATGACGATCTCTTATAGTATATACCCGTATTTCTAATAAGATATAATATATGCGATTGTATAGTTGTTGTCATTGAAACCATAGAATTGACGTTCTAACATTCTCCCTTATTTTGATAATGTCAACTATACAATCGTTTAGTTATAATAATAACTTATGCTTAATTTTATCTCCCTCTATGTTTATGCATATTATCTCCCCCAATGTATATGCATATATTTATCCCCCTTTGTCATTATCAAAACAAAAATAAAGAAATTATGTAGAGATTAAATAGATATATAATCATAGACTTCAAGACAATAAGACCATAAGATAAAGTCATAACAAGTGACAGACAAAATGAAAATAGAAGTTTAAATAACATAGGTCATACAAGAACATAAATGATTAAATAAACGAATTTAGTTATACTGGTTGGAAGAATAGGAAAATACGCCATAATTTTCATAATACTCCCAGTATGCAGTGTTAGTCGCTATGCAAAGGATCAAAGATAGCCAATAGTTGTAAACAATGTAAATGTAGTGGAAATAGTAAAGTAGATTACATAATCGATTTTATACTGGTTCCGAGCACCTCTCTTACGTCTAGTCCCTAAGCACCTCTTAGGAATTTCACTATCAACACCCTCACTTCATCCGGAGGAATAGGTTTACAGACTCCACCTGAACAACCAAACAGGACTTCAACAACAGTTACAAGTAGTGTAATAAATGTGTAGAATACAATATCCTATGATTTTTGTTTGATGATAATAAACATATATATATATATATATATTCGTTTAAATGTATTTGATATTGTACTATTTTATTTTTCACATAATTAAATAAATATTTGATGAATAAAATAAATAACATAGAATTCATATTCAAACAAATATTTTATTCAAACAAATATTTTATTACAAATTCGAATAGTACAAATTTAAGCTCTCACTATACATTTACACATTGTCATTTTACAATACAATTTCGATTACATTACAAATTTCAATTTACAATTTATCATCTCACTACATATCACTCATTCACTCGTATTTTTCCTTTACCTCTATTCCAGTTTGTATCCAGCATCTGAACTATCTACAAAATAAACATTGACGCAGTAAAATTGAAAAAGAAAATATTTTACAGTGCAAATTAAAGTGTGTGTTTTGAAAATATCATTTGCCTCAGTTATGTGGGTTGTTCATCATCATTTATTTTGAATTCATCTACACGAACAACTTGTGACATGCACAGTGTATCGCTGTACATGCCACAAGGCCGTGCACACCGATATACACTAGCGTGTTAGAACTACAGGGACAGGTGAGCACAAGGTCAAACCCAAGCCAAAGCTGGATTCAACTCAGGTGCAATACACAAAGACTTCAGACCATCATAGCCCAAGCATATGAAAACAAGTCTGAACACAACAAGTAACATATGTATACATATGCATATGGTCAGATACAAGGCAATGTCGAAGTCTGAAAACAATGCAAGCTTAACTCGGAATATGTAAAATGGAGCATGCAAACACATATACATATGCAACCCGACCAGGCACAAGCTTAAACTCAGAGGCAACAACAAAAGGCATCAGATCATGTAACCAGAACCAAAGACCAGCTCATATGTACACAGTCAAGTGTGAGAACAACCAAATGAACCAGAGGACAAAGCAAACAAGTATGTAAATGAAATCAAGGCAGTTTTCAATTCAATGTACACATGAACACTTGAACCAGACTCCAAGAAGATCACAGAAAGATCAGTGGTAGCATACAAGTAAATGCAAAACATGAAGCATCAACATCAGTTCAGGTATGGGGTGCAACAAAATTAGATAAATGAACTGGGTTGATTCAAATGATACCAGATCACATGAAACAGATGCCACAAGTCATGTACATATTCAAGTGGTACAAACTGTTCAGAGACAAGCAGTGGTAAACTCTAAGGAAACAAGAAATGCAAGTATGAGCAGGAAGTAACATGAAATGCCTCAAACAAGAACAGACCAACAACTACAATAAGACTCAACACCGAAATAACACAAGCATCAGGTAGTTTAACTCGAGTACACATGAAGCTCATATGCAAAATTCAATAGGGCAGCACACATGCACTTCAAATGTACAACAAAAGACCAACTATAATGAACAGGTGAAATGCAATGATAGCAGCCAAACCAAAATAGATATGGTCACACAACACAATGTCTGCAGCATGATCAACAACACACACACACACACATATATGTAAGTATGTACATATATGGTGATACACAAGTATATACATATGCAACATGAAGACATTCGAAATATAGTAGCAGTTGGAACAAGTCGAAAGCTAGTAGTCTATATGAAGCAGTGTTTAAAAGAGAATCAAGTCGTGGGTCATACATTTTCAAATAGAGGTATATGCAATAACGTGAACAAGTTGAAGTCAATTTTTATCTCAAAGTTAGTAAAATGCCAAAATCAATGGAGCAAAAGAAGGAACCGAATTCAAATCATATCCAACAGAGTATGACATGAACAAGTCATAGCCAGAAAATCCAGATTATCTCAAACTTTTTAATGCCGAAGTCAAAAGAGAAAAGAATGGAGCTAAATTCAAATGCATGAAGTATATGTACGAAATGAACAAGTCAAAAATCATCACATCGTTCAAGCAATAAACGAACGGCCAAGCAACGCAAGAGACTAATTCTGACAAATTCAAAAAGAAATATACGAACGAGAATTTAGGACTTTAATCCCTATAAATTTAACTCAGTTACATCATCGGTAGATCATCAATCGAGTTCAAGCATAACAACGATAGTAAATAAAGGCAATTCACTTATGAGTTCAAAGCACAAATTCGAACTCGACAATTGAAGCAACCGCATGCACTCAAGCCAAGGAGACGATTGACGAAGCCAATCGAAGCATAAATTCACTTCAATCGATCAATATATCCAAGCGGCGTCTTCAATTTTCCAAAAACCCTAGCTTTCGAAAAGGAATGAAGCAAACAAAAGATCGACCGAAGTTTACAGAAGGGAGAAATCCTTATTTCTCATATGTTATAAATCATAGTGGGCCGGTCTACTTTACTTTTGGGCTTAAGTTTTATTAAATAGGGTTTTGGGTTTTATTTTATTTAGTTGTTTTATTTTTAGTTGTAATTTTCTTTTTTAAACTGTGTAACTTTCTAGTCGTGTGACTAGGTTACGAACTACGGTGGTGTAGTTCGAGAATTCGTAACTCAGTGGCTGAGTTGTAGCAGGGTTTTGAGCATAGAGTTATGTTAGTCATTAGCGGGTGTTGCAAGTTTACGTGCGTAAGCGTTTGGCTACTTAATTTCTAGTAGAAACCTTGGGGGCAACATGTAGGCAGGGTTTTGCCAAAGCTGGGTAAATCTATGTTGTTCTATTTCCGCTTTTATTATTTTTGCTATTATCTATGCTGCAATTATAATATTTATTTAGACATTAATTATTATTATTATTCGTATCACCCTATTCACCCCCCTCTAGGGTGAAATCGATCATACAAAATATTACATTCTGACACAGCGTACCTTGATATACAAAATATCACTTTGATGTACAATAACTCCTATAACCTGATCAAACTATACTGAGTGGAGTTGTAGAGGCTAAGAAGTTTATTCGACTAGAATATGGGATGTGAAGATGAAGCATACTAGTCGAAATATGTGAATCACATGAATTTCGTGGAATTCGGAGTATTGCTTATGAATTAAGAGTTTTAGAGTTCAAAGCATAGAGTTTTGTTTCAATGTCTATTGATTCAGGAATGGTTTGGGGATTATATAGTTGTTGTAGGGACGCCAATGTATGAGTGCAACCTTCCAAATTTGTCATTGATGAAGAGAAGTGGCTATAGGAGTGAAGAGATGCAACTTCTGGAGTGAAGAGACACGATGGCACCAATTTAAAAAAATATCCTCTTTTGTACTAGCTCAGTCAACCGAGGAGCAAATTTAGTCGATTGAAAGTGGCCAGTTTTGGTCCAGAACTTCAGGCTTGATTCAATTTGCTTTTTTTTATAAGTTAGTCAACTTAGGCTAGTTCAGTCGGCTGAGCAAGGATTTTAGTCGACTGAGTAAGCTTAATGTCCAAAAGCTTGCTTAGTTCAGTGGTAAAAGCACGCGCTCATCTCTCAGCCCACCCGGGTTCGAGTCCTAGCTTTGCATATTTTTGGCTAATTTATTTTTCACCTTTTCCATCACCATTTTGACCTAAAATAACTTAATAAACATATTATTAGCATTGTTGTATGGTTGTTATCATCAAAACACCATATATCTGGTTCTAACATGCAGAAGGATCTTGTTTGTATGGTGTTGGCCATTTAGTTCGATTGGTGTACTCCTTATTTTCTTGAATGGAAAGTCCTTGGAAAGCCATGTAAGATTGATGTTGAAATTGATGATGGTCGGATAAGGACATATCATCACTATCTTCTTCCTCCTCTTCAGGTTGTTCTTGCTCAGTAGTCTTCCCTTTGTCGTGAGAAGTTCCTTCATGAGAAGTTTGAGCATGGTAAATTGGTATTTGGATTCGAGGAGGTGGTGTAGGTGAAGGAGAAGATGAAGATCAAGAGGATGATCTACCACGTACCTTTCTCATTACTTTGCCTAAGGTGGAGACAACTTTTTCTAAATTCTTTTCCATTTTAGTCACTCATGTTGAGAAGGATCGTTCCAAGCCAGTCATTTTACTATTTAAAGCCCGTTGGTTGGCCATGATTAACTTTTGATTTTTAAGTGTTAAATCACTGATCGATTCATTTTGCATTAGTTCAATATGAGCTTCTTAAATCTTCGAATTGGATTAGTATTCGGTAGCATGAATGGAGGAGGAAGGTTGCCGTAAAGGACGAGGTGAGTGGGTTGGTTGTGGAGGAGCATGAGATTGTTGATGACCCAGGTACATTTGCTATTGTTGCTGCATGGTCCATTGGTCCAGCGAGATGACTAGAGGAGGTGATTGGGGAAGGTGCATTAAAGATAAAAATCATATTCCGCTCTCTTTAACAGGGATTTCTTCAAAATGAGAGATATATGAAGGTACCCCGAGGCCATGTAAGAGATGCATAATATATGGTACATATATAATTATGCGATGGTGATGAGACCAAAAGCTTTTTGTTTCATCATGAATAAACATAGCCTAATTTACTTGTATTCCACAAAATATAGCGTAGATGGATTTGTGATGGTTATCGTATATTTGTTCATGACTTCCTAAGCGGGGAATTATTGTATTGATTATCATTCGATTTAATAATCGAGCCTTTGGTCGTAAGTAAACTTATTTCCACCGTGACATTTTATCTTCCCAAATTTGATGTATGATTTCATCACGAGGAAAATTCCTCTACACGGGAATTTCTTCTAAATCGAGTCCGGACGAAGAACAATCTTATATACGACCAATTATGTTTATTTGGAATTGAATTATTTGAAGGGTTTAAGTTAATTCAAACTTCGGATTTGTTTTAATTAGATGATTAAGATTGATATTTTGAATTATTTGAAACCCTTTAAATGATTATATTCACGTTGTACACTTGATAGGAGATGAAATCCTGTTTCGTCTATGAAACCATTGCACTAATATTTATATTTTACTTGTTTTGATTTGACTTACATAAGATCTTTTAGTTCTGGCTCGAGTGTTTTGTCTTTTCGTTACGCTCGGGTCAATCTGAGCTTTTCAATGTATTGAAGACTATTTTATGGAGGACGAAGACGAAGGTTCGATATATTATTCCTATTTATTATTCCACTGCATTCTGTGTTCCGCTGCATTATTTGTTTATTTCTGATGTATGTATAACTCTGATTTGAATTATAAAAGTGTAATCAAATGTTATTTGTAAAACAGCTTCATAAACTTTTTGTTTGATTATTATATTTTGTCGTTCCGCTGCGAGATTCTGTCTTTTGTTTTCTTTTTCTTTTTTCTCTTTTTTTTCTTACTTAACCCATTAATAATCCTCCCTTTTGAATGGTTTGAGTTGACATGTGTGGTTTATTGTCGATTTAAACCGTCCAAAAAGGTGGATCGTTACAGTTGGTATCAGAGCTCTGGTTTAGACATACCTTAGCCTATTTGTGTTAACTCATTAGAAATAGGGTAGTAATACCATAGAATGAGTTGTCTGAGTGTATATACGAGAGCGTGTATTTGTTAGTGTTATAAAAATGTTTTATATAGGTTTTGAAATGAAATTATTTTTCCTAATATTATATGATATATATAAGGGAATAATTTTTTTAACTAATATAGTTATTTGTAATGTGTTTGATTTATGAAATGGTAATATTTTGTTATTATCATTTATTGTTGATTAGTTGAGTTTTTGTCAGTTTATAAGCATTGGCTGATTATTGTTGATTGAATTAATGGACTAAACACTAGTTTAATAATGGTTTATTAAAGTGAATAAAATGAATAATTAGGATATTTGTTTATGAAATAGAAATGTTGTTGTGAATTTTGTTGTTTGTTGACCGGTAGTTTCAACTATTGAAATAAAATGGAATATCCAGATATTTTGGATAATTGAAACCTTCTAAATTAATATATGTGTTGAAACTTAAAAATTGTGTTGAATTATGCAGTTGCATTTGATAACCTTAATTTGAAAGCAAGCGAAACAAGGTTTAATTTGTTATATCTATGTCTAGTAAATGTATACATTCTTGGCATGTGATGTAATAATATACAAGTGTGATCTTTAAGCCTTGGGATGTTTAAATTGAAATTGTGATTAAGGAAATGTTGTAAATGAGGTTAAATTGGAAAAAATATGTTTATAAACTTAATTAACATTTATGAAATGTGTCGTAAATAAATTGGAAGGTAAAGGTGAAACTAAATGGGATAAGCAAATATAAATTAAAAGTGAAATGATTATAAATAAAGCCATTACTTGCAAATTGTTATGAAATAAATGGATGGTGCAATAAATGGTTCTAAATAAAGTTGTGATAACTTTAAACTCGAACAATGTCTTATAAAAAGGAATTAACCTTTCATAAATTGGTTATGAACTTAAGAAAATTCCTTATGAAATGATTTGCAAATAAATGTAGTATTAAATGAGAAATATTACATGTGAAATGAATGTAATTTAAATTGATGAGAAATATAAGCTATATTATGAGAATGAATATATTAATGTTTTATATTAAATGGAGAAATTCTGTGAAAAAAATATTAAAGTTTGAAATGATATTTGTGTTAATCAATTAGATTAAAAATGAATTTGATTGAAATGTAATTGTGATGAAACCAATTGGAATAATTACGTTAGTTGTACGTATATTATTTTATTCGCAAAATTAATTTGATCCAGATTTGAGTACACAAGTTCGAGGTGAATTACACCATTTCGTATTAGGATTTTTCCTACGATTCTTGATGGCGAATATTTGATATGGATTTTTGGTTTGATTTTAAAATTTCCTATCATAGTATATGGCTATGCAAGGAGAATGATCGTTTCTAGTCAAGAAACCTTATCGAAGTCTGCATTAGGGAAGTCGAATGAACAATGCTAGTTCGAAAGCGAACTTGTATGATCGAACGAGCGATCAAATGTGATTTTGCGAAATGATGACATATGTACATCTTATGTTCTAATATTATTGATATGCTTTGACGCTGAAATTGAAAGTTGTTGAGTTGGATATCATTGAAATTTAAATTGGAAATTTTCTTATATGCAAAACTACTATTAATTTAAAACCACTTTACAAAACTATATTCTTTTAGTTTTCTTATACAAACTATCTTATTCTATTTTATTTACAAACTATTTTACAAACTATTTTATTTACAAACTCTTTTATTGACAAAACTGTTTTACAAACAATTTTATTTACAAAACTATTTTACAAGCTATTTTATTTACAAACTATTTTATATACAAACATATTTCACAAAACGATTTTATATAAAAAACTATTCTACATTCAAAACCTTTTATAAAGCAAAGATGTTCAATCCCATATGGCTTTTCATACAACGAAATTGATTTTGGAAAAATTTTGATTCTTGTATAAGACGGACTTTATATAGTATAAGGTGATTTTGAAAACTATTAATGATTTTGGAAAGTATTCGATCTGAAAATGAAATCTTGTATATAATGGAATTTATGTAAGTGTGATAGTTGAAATTATTATTTTGAAAGGGTGTTATATATGGTATGTTATATTTTGAAGTAAAAGGTATGGGGAAGTACACTACGCGAAGAAGTATAGTATGATATGCTTCGACCTAGATGGACTTGGGGAATCCAGTAATGGATTCCATCGATAAACCCTAATATACTTGGGTGAATTCAGAAATGGATTCGAACCGATATGGTTGTCCGGACTTAAACTCACGAGTTCCTCGATTTTTTTCCCTGGGGTAGATGGTTCTTTAGTTTACCCAATGGAGGCGCTTTCGATCCTGGGATCTGTTGTTTATGGATCTTCCGGGAAGGAAGTGCATCCATTGCGTAAATCATTGAATCAGTAGTAACCCTTGTAGCAGGGGTCGATGGTCCATTGTTTACGAAATGGCTACAATATTTTTTTGGAATCCGAAAGGTGAAAGGATCTTCTGGAAAGTTTTGTGTCCATTGCGTAAATACTGGATCAGCAGCGGGCCACTGCTATCATAACATCATCATTTGACATCAGATTTTGAGCGGTACTTCTCATATCTGTTTTTAAGTATTTTTCACTGGGTGTTGAATGAGGTCTACTAAGTACTTGGAGATTTATAGTCTTACGTCTGATCAATGTACGACCAGAGTCTGCAAGAACGAGGATAAACTTGTTAAAACATTGAGTTATGAAAGTATTTTGATAAAGTATTATATAAAAGATATTTTGGTCATTTTTTTTCATTTCTATATACTTTAAAATGTTTAAAATATTGTTTATTTATGTACAACATGGTTTAATATTAAACTATTAGTGTTGTAAATATTGTGAGAAGCTATTAATTAAATAAAACATATTTAAAGTTAATGGTTATTAATTTATTAATGATGTTTAAAAGAATTTTGAGATTTAAAACTAATAAAATTTATAAATAATGGATTTAAGGTTTTCAATAAATTCTTTTTAAATATAAGTAATGATGTAAATAATTGTTTTCAAATAGTTTACATACATTTATAAAGATGTTATTTAAATTTTTTAAATGGTATTTATAAATGAAGCAAGAAATTTTACAGATGAATTTTTCCATAAAGTATTAAAGATGATTGATTTGCAAATGAAGTTTTCAAATGAATATTTCAAGTAAAATTTATATAAGTATCTTTGAATGTATAATTTAAAGATATTATATAAATGGGAGAGAAAAATCTGATTTGCGAAGTTTGTTTATAGTAATATACTTGACAAATAAATTTGAATCTCTATTTTGGGAGTATGGTTTAAAATATTTACTTGATTTTGAAGTAATAATAGTAAATTTATAGGTCTATTTACTATTTGAATTTTGTATTAAACCATAATAAATGTTTTTCCATGATTTGAATATTCATTTTAAAACAAGTGTGTAAAATTGATTTTGAAGATATGAAATTTTATACTTTGATTTGGATATTTAATGTAAGGTTTGAGTATACTATTAGTTTCGGTATAATAATCTAGAGTTTATATTTATTTTAAAATAATGAGTGTAATAAATTATTGGATTTAAGGAACATTATTTAAAAAAATGCTTATCATAATGTTTTGATATAAACTTCTAACATTGTTTAAACTTTTTGGAATATACTTGCATAATGCTATGAGGATGTTTTAAATATATCTTATATTTTTACTAAGTGAATGAGGTTTAATGTTTTAATTGAATTTTTAGATATATTGAAATATTTCTTTTCTCTTCAAGAGCGAATACCAAAAACTTAAATTTTTATTCTATAATAGAATTAAGTTATAAATTAGGTAAGGCGGTAGGAGCTTAAGTAATATTTTATTAAATGATTCGTTAATGACTTAAATCATTAATGGAAAACAAATTATGTAAGTGATTGATCTTTATATAAATAAATGAATGGAAAGGTAAATGATGAGAGAGGAAAAAACTAGTAGAATAAACTTAAGTAAATTTAAAATTCTTGTTGTTTGGCTGATGGGAAGTTTGGGAAAGAATACTTCTAATTGATTGAGGCTGTATGAATAATCTATTAAGTAATTATCTAAGGCTGTTGAGCGTAAGGTACACTTATTAGTTTATTTATCACCCTTGTACGATTAAAAGTTCTGAACCTGAACAAACCATTAGTTTTGGTTGCTATGGATGTGTGATGGATTCTTTGTTGCCTATGATGGTCGTATAGTTTTGTTTGCATATGATTGTGATATATTGTATGTTGTTTGTGCTATTGATTTGAAACAACTGAAATATTATTATTTCTCTAATTTTGACTCTTTGGATTATATAAGTGAAATACAGGTTATGGAAGCAATAGCTACTGCTTTTGGTTTCATAAATAAAGTTTGTTTCCCCGACAAATAGGTACGTTTTCGGATTACGGCTTTATAGCGATATTATATTGTTTTCCCATGGTTTGTCATATTTTATTTTGAAATATGATATATATATATATATATATTGAAATTAATGATATCATTACCTTCCGGACGTATCCGCGCAAAGGTAACTCTGCCGAAATTTTTCGAAAATTTAAGACTTAGAAATTTTTTGTAGAATTTGAGTTATTTTCAAATTTTATTAAACATAAATATGTAGGTTTAACTATTTATAAATTAACTATTTTAAATAAAATATAACAGTTTTTGGATTTCTTCTTGTTTCTTTTCGGGGACGAAAAGTTTTGAGTGGGGGAGATTGTAACGACCCGTGTTTTTAAACATTTAAAAATATTAAATTAAATAATATTTTTGAAAAAAATTGTTAGGAATAAAAAAAAGATTTTACTGATACAAATTAAATTATAATTCAAGTTATGAGCTTAAGTAAAATTTCTATTAATGAAACATGTTTGCATTAATGTAAGGATGATAACAAATGCTAGTGTGTATTTTAATAATATTGGTTTGAGTGAAATTAACAATTGTCTGATTGTAAATTTCCAATTGATTGGAATAATAAATTTTAATAAAGAATAATAATGTTTCTTTATTAAAGAATAAATCATATGTTTATTTATTTGAAATGTTTGGTAGTTGAAAGATTGATTGCAGAGACGAGAAACTATTATTTGGTAAGAAATGTATTATTCCTATTTGTATCAAATAGTGTATAAATAAGTTTAAATTACTATTAGATAGGAAATAATTGTTCTATTTCTCATTACATTTATTTTGTCCATTTTGAAATTCACCTTTGTAAACAATTGAAATTAATGTAATTGAATCATTTCAATTTATGGTAGAGAGGACACCAAATTGTAAATTAATAGGTGTAATTAAACGTAGCTTATGTTTTGTGAAAATATAAGGAAAGTTGATTTAATGAAAAGAACATTTATATGAAATAAAATGAATGTTTCATTTGTGAATGTAAGTTTAATTTTATTAATATAAAGAATAGAATGATTGATATAAATGAAGAAATATATGTATATTTGAACCGTGTTTTAGCATACAAATGGATTACAAGAGTAGGAAAATAATTTATTTAAGTAAGTTATTTATTACTCTACTGTATAAACAACAAATTTATAAAGGTGTTTAAATGACTAAAGGAAATAATTATTCAATTTTTCATCCATTTTAGTTGTCTGTTTTGAAATTTAACTTTGTAAGTAATTGCAATTAATGTTATTGAAATATTTCAATTAGAAGGGAGGAAAACATTGATTGCAATTAATAGATTTAATAAAAGATACGCACCTTTTGTGTTAAACAGAAATGGTGTTTTAATGGAAATAAAACATCATTTTGGGTAAACCAAATTGAATGTTTTCATTTTTAAGGTAAGTAATTTTATTTATTATGCATAGATAAAAAAACTAAATGCGTACAAATTTGAATATTATTTGAATTAATGAAGTTAATTTGGTTACGTTTTACAAATTTAATTTCAAAAAGTTGTGCGATGTACATGGTCTTAGTTATTAATTGTTGCATGTACGTTTTAAAATAGTTATCTCATTACTAATACTTGATCTGTTCATTTCTCCTTCTGTTTAATACCGAGCCTAGACTTTTAGGTTGTATTTACTTCTTGCCACCTCATTTTCGCATATACAAAATTTCACTTTCCTTTGGTTTGCAAACTTTTCCATTCCTATGTACATTTCTTTATGCATTATTAATGCCTGAAAATTTCAAAATAAAATGTGACATTTATTTTTGTCTCTCCACCTTTATTTTCTAATTATTAAATAACCTGCAGCTTATTTCTTTCATTTGTAGTGTATATTTATGTTCTTTTTTTTGGCTAAGTCTTAGTGGGTTTGTTTTAGACTAATGGGCTCCTTAGTAAACCAAGAGACCCTAGAAACCCTATGAGACATAGGACTCTTTCTTTTCCCACCCATTGACCTTCTATTTCCTATTTGACTAAAACCAAGTACATACAGAAATTCCTCATTTGAAAAACTTTCTACGTACTCTTCTTCTACTTGCTTAAATCTATAGAAAACTCCAAACCCCGAAACTCCTAAATCTCCAAATCAAATTCCATCCTTCCTCCTTCAAAACCCTAGCCTACCCCTCTCCTCTTGTCGCAACCCACGTCCATCACCACCCACAACCCACGACAGTAACCCATGGCCAAAACCCCACCTTTCCTCTCCTCTTCTTTCGCCTTTTTCCCTTCTTTTTCTCTTCCCTTTTCCCCTCTTTCTTCCCCTTATTTCCATAGCTTCTATATTCCACTAAACTACTCCAAATCAATTTTTTTTGAAACCGTGTATAATTTCAATAGGAACAACTTTGTTTTTTAACCCTTCTTCCCATTCCGAATATTTCTATATAAAAAAACTCTATTTTTCAAATCCTTTCTCGGGTCCAGTTTTGAACGAAAATACCCCATATTGTATTAATCATATCTCCTTCAGGAATGAATCAAATTATGTGATACTTTTTTTCAAACCATTTATTTTTCTACTGGCTTCAATTATCTTTTAGATCACTTCTTCAAATTCCTTAATTTAAGATATGCCAGAAACTCAAATATTTTCGAAGTATGTTTAAACTCAAATTTTCAACTTAGAAAACACCTCTGTATGTTTTGACCATAACTTCCTCAAGACAGAAACTATTTAAGCGATTCTTTTTCTAAAAGTGGAGAGAAAAGAATTTTAAACAACTTTCTAGTTAGTCACTTTTACAGATTCAGTAATATTCTGGTCCGAATATTTTCTTAAAGATGACCTAGTTTCAGGTTTGTCCGTAGATTGAATCTTGGGTTGTTTGGAAGTTGGAAGTAGTTGAAACTTGTTTATTGATTCGTATTCGTGTCTAAGCTTTGTTGGATTTGCTTTGCATTTGGATCTTTGCTAAGAATCTCCATATTGCTCCATTTTTATCATCACCTTCGTAGCCACGAAAGGTGAGCAAACACTCACAACCACTAGATTTTCTTATGTTGGTTAAATTGAATTTATGATGTGATTAGAAATTGATTGGTTGCTGTTTATTATATTTTAAATTGTCATTCATGTTAAATCTGACTTTTATTGAATTTAATTTCCATTTAATTTAATATTGAAATTTAATTTTCTAGTTAAATACCTGTTAATGATAACCAGTAAATTGTAGGTTGTTATTGGTTGGTTTCAATGATGATTGTGATGTATGTTCAATTGTTGATATTTGGGTGATTGGATGGATGTTATTGGTTGACATTTTGGATGATTGAATGTTATTTATGTCTATATCTCTGTTATCCCTATGGGTATGGGTTGAAATGATACATACCCGAAGATCTAATAGATTAAGGGAAAATCGTTATAGGTTGAAATGATAAACCCGAGCGGTTTTCATTGATTTGGAAATGTTGATTTTTGATACTGGTTGAAATGACATATACCTATATAATTTCTTGAATTTGGACTTTTATTTGAAATTGAATTATTTGAAGGGTTAAAGTTAATTCAAACTTCAGATTTGTTTTAATTAGATGATTAAGATTGATAATTCGAATTATTTGAAACCCTTTAAATGATTATATTCACGTTGTACACTGGATGTGAGATGAAATCCCGTATCATCTATGAAACCATTCCACTAATATTTCTATTTTACTTGTTTTGATTTGACTTACGTAAGATCTTTTAGTTCTGACTCGAGTGTTTTGTCTTTTTATTACGCTCGGGTCAATCTGAGCTTTTCAGTGTATTGAAGACTATTTTCTAGAGGACAAAGACGAAGATTCAGTATATTATTGCTATTTATTATTCCACTACATTCTGTGTTCCGCTGCATTATTTGTTTATTTCTGATGTATGTATAACTCCGACTTGAATTGTAAAAGTGTAATCAAATGTTATTTGTAAAACAGCTTCATGAACTGTTTATTTGATTATTATATTTTGTCCTTCCGCTGCGAAATTCCGTGTTTTGTTTTCTTTTTCTTTTTTTTCTTACTTACCCCATTAACAATCCTCCCTTTTGAATGGTTTGAGTTGACATGTGTGGTTTATTGTCGATTTAACCCATCCAAAAAGGTGGGTCTTTACACAAACCCTCTTACAAATGTTATAAATATATGTACCTTAATACATAATTTTCAATGAATGTGTAAAGTCTTACCGGGTCACGGGGCGGGGCGGGTCTACCCTGACCCGTATAGGTTCCGGGTACAGGGCAAAATTCCAGACCCACATCAGGTAGAGGCGGGTTTGGGGCAGGGTTTAGAAAACCCATGGTGGGTCTGGGGCATAGAAAACCCGTGGCGGCCCGCCCCATTGCCATTCCTATTTGCTAATACGTCTTTGGGCCTCTAGCTCGTCTCCTGAAGCTCTAAAACATCAAAACTAAATATAAAATATTCTTGGTCTTACCCGAGCATTGTAATAAAATAACACCCGAGTTAGTCTGGAAAACCAGCATAAGAAAATAAACCTCAGTTGGATTTTATTGTTTCAAAATCCCTTTGAAAATAATGTTATCTCGTAAGACTACGCAACACATAAACACGGACGGGTTTTCACCTTACGATAACCAAAACATTGTCTATAGAAAATCCATTGATATTATAATTCTGTCTAAGATATAATTTTTTTATTAATCTTAGCTGAAACTGTTACATTAATTAAATTCGAGCATAATAGGTATACAACTAAAACTGCAAAGGCTCGTATCGGAGAATGGATTTCATACAATGACCGGGCTACTGGTATACCACCTGTTACAGTGCATCTTTAGGTAAAATAATATCGAGGACCTCATTGGGATCCCATGCCTACACAGAACCGGACCACGAGACTAGTAGTACCGAATATGATCACACCTCCGTTAATGGGTTCCGAAGCATATAAATGAGGGATAATATTGACTATAGATAGGGATGATCATACCTATAACGACCACCTTTTTGGATGGTTCAAATCGATAATAAATCACACATGTCAGACTCAAACCATTCAAAAGGGAGGATCGTTATGGGGTAAATAAGAAAAAGCAGAGAAAGAAAGAAAAACAAAACATAGAATCTCATAAGGGAATGGCCAAATATAATAATCAAATAAACAGTTCATGAAGCTATTGTACAAATAACATTTGATTACACTTTTACAATAAAAAATTAGAGTACATACAGTTGGAATAAATAAACAATGTAGTAGAACAACATGATGCAGTAGTATAAATATAATAAATAACATACAAATCTTCGTCTTCGTCCTCCATAGATAAATGGTCTTCAATACACTGAAAAACTCAAACTGACCCGAGCGTGTTGAAATGACGAAACACTCGAGTCAGAACCAAAAGATCTTATGTTGGTTAAATCAACAGTAATTAAATACGAGTGTAATGGCTTCAGAGATGTTTACGGGATTTGACATCTCTTATCCAGTGTTTAACGTGCGTGTAATAACTTAAGAGATGTTCAAGATTTCATCTCTTAAGGATCCGTTAAACTATCTACATACATAGTACAATATGCTATTATAATATGTCTATAGTAAAGTAAAATATTAAAATAGCGTTTAGGCATTACCCATATCACCCTTAACACATTTTATATATTTCCATAGTCTATACATATATTATAAGCTCCACCAAACTGGTGGTTTACTCAGGGAGCACTCCATAGGTGCGGTACAAAAAAAACTAGTAGTGGGCGTGATAAGGCATGTGACAAGGCACACGAGACAATGCCCAGGGTAGGATACTACTGTTTTGCAGATCCGAACTAGTGGTAACGCATAACAGCTACTACCGCCCACCTTGGAACACACTCCCATAATCAAATCGAGTGGTGGCCACCAAATCAATCACAAAGTCATAATATGGTATCGAAGAAGCATGTCAGATCGAAGGTGCGACCGCACTTGGCCTGGCGTGGCTCCTATTTTAGTCACATCAAGCTGACTCGAGGGAGTCAGGGCTATGTTAATACCTCATACAGAATCATTCGCCAAACCATCCTACTTCATTCTGGAATCTCCACCACGTGCACAGTTGTTAAAGTGGTTTTCGGTAGTGGCAGAGAGGATGACAATATCTGATCCCAGTCACTTTAACAACCAAATGCTTATTTCACACCGTATGGTTCTTTTACATTTCCAAAACCGAATCATAATTGATATCAAAATATCATATTCTCGAAAAATCACATCACTTTTGAAATCACATCACTTTCGAAATCATATCACTTTCGAAATCATATCCATAAAATAGGTTAAACCCTTATTTCAAAATCATCATATTCACTCAAAATAGGTCATTTCAGTAGAAAATATCCTTTCAATTTCCAACGTGGGTTATAACATCATTTAACCATATTCGCTTTAAATCCAGGATTTAAATATAAACAATTCAGCCTTGCATAGTTGCATTTCTTTTGAAAATAGTTTAGATTGTTACAAATAGTTTAAGTAGTTTAAAATAGTTTAAAATAGTTTAAAGTAGTTAAAAATAGTTTAAAGTAGTTAAAAATAGTTTAAAATACTTTAAAATAGTTTTAAATGGTTTAAATAGTTGAAAATAGATTAAAATAGTTTAAATAGATTAAAATAGTTAAATAGATTAAAATAGTTTAAATACATTAAAATAGTTTAAATAGATTAAAATTGTTTAAATGGTTTAAAATAGATTAAAAGAGTTTAAATAGTTTAAAATAGATTAAGATAGTTTAAATAGTTAAAATAGGTTTAATATAGTTTAGTAGTTTAATATAAAATGGTTTGAAAATCTAAATAAAATTTGAATTTAAAATAATATATTTTAAACAGTTTATATTAAAATATTTAATTTGAAAGTAATATCAAATTAAACTATTTCTTCCATTTCAACAAATATGGACTACATCCAGCTTTCAAATCAATAAACTCAAATTTTATCTTTCAATTTGGATTCTCAATAAAACCATCTAAATCTATATCGATTTCAAATCCATGTTTGAACTATAAAATTTAAACTACTTCTAATTTAGCAGATTTCAAAGTTAAATATTCAAACGTTTATAATAACTCAATTTCGATAAATTTCATTTATACTTCAAATTCAATTTTAAAATTTCAATTTAAATTCTTTAAACACTTCATTTAAAACCAATTTCAATTTCAACATTTAAAGCTGGGATTTTCAAAATAATTTAGTTTATATAAATCAAATTTTTATTCACTTAACTGAATTCAAAAATTAAGGATTTAAAAATCAATTAATTTAACCAATCCGGTGTCCGTATATAATTTTCTACCCTATGGTCAAGTGATACAGATATATATCATTTCAACCCGCAATAATTTAAAATTTATGGGTATATATCATTTCAACCTACAATCCCAAATTAAAATTCAAAATCCATAAAATCGCTCGAGTCTATCATTCCAACCCATAACGATTTTTCCCTTAATCTATAAGATCGTTCAGGTATATATCATTTCAACCCCTAATGATTTTCCTAACAATAAACTAAGGGAACTTGCAATGTGACAACAATATATAAATATAACATCTAGTCATCCAATATCAACAAACAAACATCCATCACAATCATCATTCAAATCAACCAATGAATAACAACAATTAGCTGGTTATCAATAATAGGTATTAACTAGCAATTTAAAATTCAATATTAAATTAAATAGCGATTAAATTCAATAAAAGTCAGATTTAACTGGTATGACAGTTTAAATATACCAAACAACAGCCAATCAATTTCTAATCACATTATAAATTTAATTTAACTAAAAATAAGACAATTTAATAGTTGTGAGTGGGTTAAAACACTCACCTTTGATTTCAAATTGATTAAAATCCAAACGAAGGCCTAAATTTCAACAGTCTCAGAATTCGTCCAAACTAGTTTCATAATGTACGGAAATTCGATACGATCGCAACAGAGAAAACCGTGAGTGAATCCGAGCTCGTATGGAAAAGATAGAACGACTGAAATATAAATTTAAATAAATTAAAATATAAAATCAAATTACCACGTCAGCTCTTCTCTTTGTTCGCGCATGACAAACCCTAGCACGCACCCAGATCGCGCAAACATGTTGAAGCCGCCACCATCCATTGATGTTGACCACCAATTGCCACCTATACATTCGCCTCAGCCGAGATCTGGACCCACCACCGTGCTCCTCATCCAAACCCCGGTCGCCCAGAAATGCCTTGCCTCCACTCATGATTCCAGCAAATTTCTGGCGATTCCGACCACATTTGAGACGAGCGGCGACTACTCTAAGACCTGCTTCATGACCTATTCCCAATGCCACTCCTTGATCATCGATCAGATGGAAATCCACCGTTGGATCGCAAAAACCTAATTTCGACGGCCGAGGTTCATCCTTGATTTCTGCTCAAACAATGCATCCAATTGGAAAACGAATTGCTACAGTGGATTACGCTCATCGAGTGCTTTCCAACGATATATAATATGACATAGTTTTGAGGAGTTTGATTTTCGATTTGAATTTGAAGTTGAATTAGGGTTTGTACTTGGAATTTGGTTTCTGCCATTAAAAGAAAGGAATATGCAGATAGAATTGTATGTATAGGCAAAAATATAAGGCTTCTAGGGTTTAGAAAAAAAAGCTATTTATATAGACAAGGCCCGATAAGAATGAATATCACATCGAATTGATTCGAAATGACAATAACGACCCGAAAGGCCCGTTCCGTTTCCAAAACGAAAGTAGGTCATCCCATATATCAAAATAGATGTTCTCGATATTTTTAAACTCAATGGAATAGGTTTCAAACCCAAATTCCATTGTATATAGAAGTTAGCTTTTAAAATCAGCTTATTTTAATTGAATTCGTTAAATTGATTTCTATGCGTTTCGAGCCCGTACGATCAAACGACAAGACCGATCGCTATGAAACCTGAAATCTTACAATAATTCACCATTACGGATCTGATGAAACTAGTTTCATCGAAATCCGAGGCAGTGGCCAAAATGGCTATTTTCACGTTAACTAAATAAATTATTATTAAATTGATTAAGTCACTTTTCCAATTCGAATTAAATAGTTAACAATTTTCATCATTTTTGGTTACCTAGAAATTTATAAACCTTTAAAATAAATTTCCATGTCAAATCCAATGTTAAATATTGCACTAATTAAATGTTCAATTTCAATTGTAATAAATTCATTAATTATAATTTTAAATTCCGATAAATTCATTTATTTTGATTTACCACTTATTATTCAATCAACTATCATCTTATGGATATAATTAACATTGGGTAAAGTTTTATTACAATAATATTTTACAATTCTCATCTTAATTCATATTAATTGCAATGTTTAAGTAGATTAATTGCAATTGATTTCCAAGTTAATTTCAACGCATTAAATAGTGAAATGATAATTAAACCACTGTTACAACTTACAATTTCAAACACATTTCTATGTTTATTATTTACAAACCAAGCTAATAAATCCACATACTGATTAATTATTCTATATTAACCAATTTCAATTAATCACGTATAATTTTACCATTAAATGCAACATTTGGCGTAATTCCTTATTTACGATTTCTAACCAGATTAACTTTAAAATTATTCCAATTGATTGAGATTACATTCAAATAGTCATTGATTACCTTGAATTAACATTATTAAATTTCATTCTAGTTATTTTTCTCATTAGTAAATCTTAAATTTTAATTTCTTCCAATATTAAATTCCAAAATCTTATTAAATTTAATATTTTAATTATCGAAAATTATGGGTCGTTACAATACCTACTTGGGAGCGACCCACTTAGCCCTGTGCATCTCCATATTTTAGTCATTCCCAGTTGATGAGGCTTGAGTTACGATTTACCTTTATACAGTACTTCCCACTTGGAACGCTAACACTGCCCTGCCAGTAACAATGCAATGCCATCATTCAACTGTACAAGTTCTTCCTAGGACTGAACAAAACGCTTGAGCTTGGTCCCTAATTTCGTCATCTTCAAAATGTCTTCACTTCAAAATGCTTGAGTTGGATCGAAGTGGTTTTTAGATAACATACCCATCTTGGTCTCTTTGAAACAAAATTCGATAGTTTTCGATAAACTTAAACCCGGTTTTTAGGAAATAAACAATCAAAGATAAGAGCGGAGATCATCTCCTCACCGGTAGTGGACAGATTTCCTTACCATTTGTCCTAGGGGAATGGAACGAGTTTTTATGCATAGTAAAGCATCATCGGAGATGACTGTGCCATATAACTCACTTGTTTCTCCTATACATTTCCAAAGTTACGTTTTGGGTCCATATTTAATAGTTGGTTATTTAACTATCAAATAAACAAACATTTAAATCAGGATTTATTCAAACGGTAAAACCAACCTTGGTTAAGCACATAAGTGACCACTAGCCTCCTTTTATAATTCTTTTTCATTAATTATAATCACTTATAATACTTGTATATATACACCTTTACAAAGATATACCCACAAATTCCTATGTTTTCAATACTTAGAAAATATCCATATACTTATCTTAACACTATAAGTATATTCACAAAATTGAGAAAGATTTCCTTTCTATGCAATTCTAAAATTATTTATAAATTCCATAAATCTTAAAAACCATTTATAAAACTATTTTATAAATTATTTCTCAAGTACTTTATAAACCCTTTATAAATCCATAAACCATTTATAAACTCCTTTTATAAATCTATAACTCATTTTTAAGTTCTTTTATAAATATCTTAAACAAATTAGAAAACTCCATTTACCCTTTAACTAATATTCCTTTAAGTTTCCAAACCCTATTAGAAAACTCCTTTTATAAAACCTAAATCTGTTTATAAAACCGTATTTATAAATCCCGAACATTTAAAACCATAATCATTTACTTCAAACACTGTAATATAATAATAGTTACTAATAATAAACATTTTAAATAATAAATAATAAATATTAACCTTAAAACATCTTAAAATAATAATTAAAAATTTCAAAGACATTATTAATAAAACACTAATAATAATTTCTCCACCTTATTATAAATAATAATAATTGATTTCTAAAACATTATAAGTAAATCATTATTATTAATTTCAACCCATATTTATTATTTAATGATTTGTCTTCAAAATATTAACATATTGATAAATAAACTTAGAAACAAAATTAAATATAATAAATAACTTTAAAACAACATTAAACACAAATAAATAACTTAAAACAACATTAAATATAAATAAATAATCTTTAAAATAATATTAAATATAAATAACACTTTAAAACACTATTAAATAAATAAATACCTTAGAAAAAGATAGATAAAAAGGTGGCGATAAAATAAAAATTAAATCCTTTAGAACAAAATATTTTCGAAACCCAATTTTGGATTTAAAATCATTTCCTGTCTCAAAAACCAATTCCAATTCAAATGACAATTTATAGTATTTTTAAAATACTAATTTGAGGCCAATAGCTATCCAACGTTTAACCAATATTGATATTGATTTCTATCACTACAGGGTTTAAGTTTTGAACATATAACAATGTCAGAACCAATAGTGTTAAACAATCAGGTTTGATTTTCAATGATTTTGATAATAGGAATAATATTTAAAATAATTCAACAATAGCAAGGAATCCCGTTAGATCCCTCCAATCTGTCTCCCTATCACCGCCCATATATATCAGCGCGCGCACACACACACACACATATAAAATCAATAGTGGTGAGGAATCTATTTGGATCCCTCAAACCTCTCCCCTTGCATCACAGACAATATATAATTATATAATATGGCTCATCCGCTACTAGGCAGGTGTATATAAAAGGGTCATCTACTCCAAGGGCGGGAATAAATCCAAACCAACCGATAAAAACAATAAATCATCCAAACAACCAATCAACAATTTTTATCAACTATATAATATTACTTGTTAACCAAAAAGATAAGTTTACTCACATTTATTCCAATTGTTGCCAAGGCGTTCCGATTTGGAACTAAAATTGAATGATGTCCAATTTTTGCTCAAATTTCCACAGGCTCAGAATTCTCCCAAACCAATTCCAAAACATAGCTCACGGCAATCGATCCTAATGCAAAAATCCACGTTCAAATCTGACCTAGTATGAACGAGTTATGTATTTTATAAGAATTTACAATTTAATTAATATAATTAAATTTATTAATTACATCATTAATGGGTTAATTACCCAAGCTAAACACATTTAGCCTAATCCCAACATTCACCTTCGTATTCCAAATTGCCGCCGTTCCAAACCTCACCGCCACCGTCAATCAGCTTTGCTAGTGGCCACTAGACTCCACCACGATACAGCCTAGCTCCAGCAGAGCTCCCTCTATTCGCAGCTCATCCCCGTTCGTCAATGAAATGGCCAAAACTACACCATGATCAAAGCTAAATTCCAACCGTCATGCTCCTCTTCAGCTTATCACTATCCATCTCCATCATCTCGATGTCGCGTACGTTTTTGCAGTTGGGATCGACCTCGGATATCGCCTCTAGTGGCTGCAATGTTTAACGGCCCTTGAATGAGGGTGGGATTTAAATTTTGAAACGAGAATGTTTTTTCCAGTTTAAACACAATTAAATAGGGAGGAAGATGGTATGGCTAAAATTGGGAATATGGCCAGTATGACTATGGGTATGGTAAAGGACAAGCTAGGGTATGGGCTAACCTTTTTTGCGATGACCCACCTTTCTGATCCCTGGGAATGACACTTAATACATCCTCAGTATTCGTTTGCCGTTTCCCAAGCACCCGAAAGATAAGTTGTTTTGAGGTAAAATAAAGAACAGAACAAGACAGAATAGATAAACCTCACACCTGAATGGTTACATATATATAAAATGATAAAGTATAAAAGGTTACTCCTTATAAGGAGTTATCAGAGTTATAAATAAAAGTACTACATCTAACAAATTTGCAGCTATACATTCTGGCTTTACATTTTTAAGATACCAAATACACCTACATAATCATACAGCGGAAATAAATAATTAGATAACTAAGGAGCCGCCTGCTCGATCATCGTCTTCAAAGAGCTCCAAAGAAACCTAATATTCTCGGACTACCCAAATATAATTGAGTACTCGAGAGTTAAGGTTTTCAGGTTCTCCTTTAGACGAATAAACTTCCAAAGACTTGCAAGAGGCAAGCTAGCTATAAGGAGTTCATTTCTTTTTGATTCCGCTGTGTTTGATTGTAATGGCAAAGTTATTTATTTGCCTATATTTAGGCTTTGATCAACCAAAATGGCATCTTCATATGTCGCTCTTGGCCTTTTTTTGTAATAATTATATTTTTGCTGAACGTGATTCACGCATTGAGATTATGTAATGAATTTGAAATATGATTTGAAGTGGAATGAGAAATTTATTCTATGATTTAAAAAATTTCCACATCCATTCGTTTATGTTATATCAATGTATCTAACATTACTACATTTGGTCACATAGTATTAATAAACTATGGATGACTGCAACATCCATAACCGTTAGTTTTGGGCCTTAAAATGGGGGACATTACAACTCGGGTCGTACTCGAGTGTATTTCCAGATTTAGCAATGGATGTTTTGGAGCTTCAAGAGACGAACTGTGTACCGACCAGCCTTTCGAATCTCAAAAGTCGATACTAATACATCCACGGTACTTACATGTCGAGCATCCAAGTGCCAAAAAGGAAGATAGTTTGGGGTGAAAGAAAAGACTGAATAGAACCTCACATCGTGACGAGTAATATATAATAAAAAATAAATCATTATAAAAGAAATATTTAATATACATTAATTAGAGTAACTAACCTATCATCAGCCTGGACAATTACAACAACCTTTCATCACAAATGCCGATAAATACAAATAAGAAATACAGGGGAAATAAAATGCGTAAATAGAGGCATCCAACTCATCTCCTGAAGATCCAAAGAGTCCAGCCAAATCTGGAAATATACTTAGGTTTGACCTGAGAATTATAAGAAAATAACACCGGGATCAGTTTGTAAAATAGCTTGAGAAACTCAAATCAAATGGATTGTCGTATTTTATAAATCCCTTCAAAAATTGCCTCGTAAGACAATGCCGTACATAAACACGAATGGGTTTTTACCTTACGATAACCAAACCATTTTATAAGAAATCTTATGATATTATAATAATGTCTAGAGTTGAATTTAAATATTTAATCATAGCTGGAATGGTTACATTAATTACATTCAATAACAAGGTAAGGGACCACCATGCATAGGGTACATCTCTAGAGAAAATGTACCAAGGCTGGAAACATTGTACCTCTGCCAACATAGAACCTGCCTACTCCTTCCTGGATAATACTGAATATGATCATTACCCAGGCTACCAACTTGACAAACCATTTCCATGGGCCCAGCATACAAAACCTGTAACTGTCGATCTAGATACAAGTGATAATCACACCCTAATGGTAGCGAACCTTATATTCATATTGCATCTTCCCTGTTTTAGTCATTTCCGGGTGTGAGCTTTGAGGCTACGTTTTACTTTTTAGAAAATCCTTCTTTGAATGCTGACACTGTCATCCATGCAACAATGCAATGCCAGCATTCATCCATACAAGTTGTTCTGGAACTGAACAAACTGAAGACACTATTTCTACTACATCCTTTTTGGTCTCACCCTTAGGATTAGTAGCAAATAGCCCTTGCACTTCAAAGTACTCCGTCTTCAATTTCCATCATCTTCAAAATGTCTTCAATTCCACTACTTATGCCGGTTCAAAGTGGTTTTCGGAAAAATTATCTGATCCCGGTCTCTCCGAACCAACAACAATAGTTTATGGTTGACTCAATCATGATTCTTTCAGAACTAAGCGGACTATATAAGAGTCCCAAATGGATCTCGAATATATGTCTTTAAAGCGAGAGACATTTCATCGAAATGAGTTCTCCTGAGGGAATCTCAAACCGTATGAGCACGGGAAGCTTTTATATACTTCCTAAGTCAAAACTGGCCAAGATTTGATAAACGATTATTTAACTATCAAATAAGAAAACACTCAAATCAGATATTTAATTTCATACAGACTCCAAGCATGATTAAGCAAATAAGCAAACACTATGCCTTTTTAATTAATCCTTTCATTAATTAAAACCACTTTCCTATTTTAGTGTAAGTAAATGGGTCGAATGGAAATTAGACTGAATATACTTACCACCACTTTTTGATTTCAAACATGTGCTTTCCTCGATTAATAATGAAGTCGAACAAGTTAAAAAACTATCCTTGGCTCGACGTGCATTCTTAATTCTCAAAGATAGAGACGAGTCTTCATACCTTGGAATTTGGTGTTGAGTATGAAAGAAATACTTTACATAACACCTTAAGTTATAATGATCATTTATGGAAATTGAATTTCCTACACTTTTCATGTTTTCGACATTTTTACTCACTCTATCCCTCACCCAAAAACAAAGCTAGATAAGTCAAGGCACTGATTGCTGTTGACCTTGCCTTAGTTAAACACTTCAATTCTAGATCTCATAGATAGAGGACAAATCTACTCATCGGCTTTTAGTGCCAAGCATAGGAGGATTTAATTTCCATAACTAACCGAATAATTTGTATACGAAAATAATACTTTATATGCTTAAAATCAATCTCCGATTTCAAACTTAAACTATCCTTTGGTTAATAATGAAGTCGTTCATGTTGGGGTATTATTACCTCTCAAACCTTCACTCGACAACATTCTTAGCTTTCAGGATAGGTAGAAGTTTCCCTACCTTGAAGCTTAATGTCAAGTATAAGCCTTCATGAATTCCATATACTATTTTTAATAAACAAATTATTATAAAACAAATCTTCTTTTCACCCTTTTCGGAAAACATTTATTATAACAACAAATGTTATAGTCCATGGTTTCTTTCTTCTTTTGGGAAAACATCTATTACAATTATATTGTTGAGATCCATGTTTTCTTTCCCTTTAAACACATCCTTAAAAAAATTTAAATTTGGATTCAAAATTTATTTAAAAACATCAGTTATGAAAATCCGTTAATTAAAAGGGAAACTTGACATTTGAAAGTAAAGACATTTCCTTTATTTAAATCTAGTCTTCTTACTTACATATCTCAATTTGATTTAAAAATAAATTTTAAATTTCAAAAGCTACTTCTTAAATAATTCTTTATTATAGTAGGAAGAACTAAACAAAACGGTTAAGGAAAAATAGTTAGGTTTTAAAACACTTTCTTGAATTATTTCAAAACCAAAAAGTAAAGTCAAATCCTTTATAAAATATTATAAAATTTAAAGTCATTTTATCCAACTTTAAAATTCCATTTTCAAACCAAATATCTTCCAAAATAAATATTTAAAGAAATAACCTTTTTCCAAATTTTTTGAAAAAGAGAGACTTAGTAATATATTTTAGTACCAAATTCAAGTACTATGACTATTCATCAAGTCATAACGACATCGTTCATAAATAGACCGTCTTCCAAGCTTCTAGCACACAAGCTATTTACATAACAAATAAATATATAGAAAGTAAAATCAAAATTTGTGAGGATCCCGTTGGATCCTTCCATAAATTCACATCTTTTCGAAGTGTATTCGTCGCGGTCTTTCTACTATGAACCACTTCGATTCTCTTCTATAGTCCCTTGAAAATACAAGTATTATACGCCCCCGCTAAATGAGCGGGAATACATCTCCAAACCAGACACATATACATTACACACATACATATGTATACAACAATGTTGCAAAGAATAATTACAACATTCATGCACAATAATCAATACAATTAATAGTGAGAGTTCTCATATTTTGACTAAGCCAAAACCAAGTTAAGCCACCACCATATTGCAAAAATGGGTCAGAAAATAGGTCTACTTCTTACTGCTTTTTGACAAGATTACCTTATGAATTTGAAAAAGTGATCTGAATGGAAGTTATTCCATATTCAATTCTCTTTGGTTTCAAAAAAATAATCATACTATTTGGAGTTACTTTGAGCAAGATATGGCTTGGGGAAGAGGAGGTATTTTCGGATTTATAAAAAAGGGAGAGAAATGGCTTGTGTTAAAAAAAGGGATTTTGACATGGCTACTCTTAGAATTTGAAAAGGTAATAAACATGAAATTTCTTGCTTATTGAATTTTCTTTGGTTTTGAGAAAAGAATCATTCGATTTGAAGTTGTTTTGAGGAAGTTATGGCTTTGGGAATTGGAGGAAAGAAGAGAGACTATATTTTCTTTGAAGAAACGAGTAACACAAATTTTTGAAGCCATAGGCATATATTTATAAACTTAGATTTTGTAAGCCTAAGCCTAAATCTACCTTCCATCATCACGATTCTGGCCACCAAAATTCATCCCCCCACATGCTGGACTAAGACCCTTAAGTGCTACATTAGTACTTTAATATATAAAACAAAAAAACAAAAGTCACATCCATTAATCCTCATTTTAAGTGCTTCTAGAATTCTCTTAATCATACTTACTTTTGGCTAATGTTTTTGCACTATTTAGACACTTATTATATGTATAAAAGTATGTTCTAAATGTGTACATAATTGTGCAACAACGTTGCAATAAATTTTGTTTGATAAAAAGTCGAAATTCGAAAAACGATTTTCGGTCACATTTTCGATTTTTCACCGAACTATTTATTTATGTAAACTAACTTTCAAAATTTTCTTACCAGTATTATTTATTAATCAAAAGAGAATTATTTGATTATTAAAATCCATTATTTAAATATTTAAAATTAATTTAATATTCCTAAATAAATGCGTTAAATTTCAGGTCGTTACAAGTTGAATGCCTCCAAGACCTATTCATGTATTTTATATTCGGTTGCATTGCTTGTTTGTATTTATCAGCATTTTTAAGGAAAGACTATTATAGCTATCTAGGCTGATGATTGGTTAGTTTACATTAGTTTTTTTTCACATATTAAAGTTTTCATTTGGTAATGATCATTTGGATATTATATATTACTCGTAACGATGTGAAATTCTATTTCGTCTTTTCTTCTATTTCTCTCCATCAATCTGTTATATATTACTCGTAACAATACCAATATCAATATCAATGTTCTCAACAACAGTTTAAATATTAATTTGTAAAAGAGTTTATGGTCAATATTTTATTTCCTTTTCCATAATAAAAATCTAACAAAATGAACAATTTAATCATGACAGTATTTCATCGGCCAGTAGCACCACCAAGGCCACCGTACTCAAATTTAAAAGTGGAAATTAGCCACAAGGGCCTCTTTAGCAAGTGCAATTAGTTTCTAGGACACATAATTGAAATAATTACTTTTAAGGACAAAATGCAAAATAATTAGTTTATAAGGTCTAAAAACCTATGAAATTATGTTCTTGAAAGTAATTGGATTGCTGACTTTTCCTTGAAAGTAATTATTTTGCTGACTTTGGCCTTGAAATTAATTTCTGTGGATGTGTGTCCTAGAAACTAATTGGACTGCAAAGTTTGTCCTTTTAGTGAAATGCCCCAATTTAAAATTGTTGTCTTGATACTTCGTATTCGAAATATGATAAACACCACTTGTAGTTTCATACTCAAATTGTGCAACTTCTTTAGGATATACGTAGAAACCAGATTCAGACCTTAAAAGGACATGATCAATTCTTTCCCCTGGACTCTTGTCATTAGGAAGAACTCCGTTACCCATAGGTGGGCTTGGCATGCTAAAGGGTGAGAAAACTATTCTGCCTACGTTAAACAGTTTCACTTCGTCCAAGTTGTTATACAGTTATTTGGCCAAAATCCCACCTCTTCATAATCCTTTCCTAGCTTATAATACAACGACAAGTGTAAAGACCCAAAAACTCAGCCTTCGAAAATCGGCACCCGTACTTCACTTGTACTCAAAATGCCGTAGATTCAAACGCCGAATCTGGTTCTCCGGAGCTTATAACACCATTAAGTATAACAACACAGCGGAAGAAAAAGAATATATGAATATACATAACATTGATACAATGACAGATACAAAATTTGATACAATATGATACAACAGATATCAACATGCATCAGAGATATGATACAAGAAATAGCAGCGGATAGAAAATAGATAACACCAGCAGCGGATAGAATATCTCCAATAGAATGCTCCAATCCATAGCTAGCAAAAAGCAAGGTCAGTCGTCTAAGTACTGACTAGCTCCAGATAATCTACTCAACCTGAATATATGAAAACCCCAACTCTAGACTGCTCGTGTAGAAAATTATGAGCACCCAGAGTTTAGGAAAGGAACAATAAACTCCGGGTCAGTCGTGGGACTGGTGTGAGCAACAAAAACAGTTTATCTTTAAAACAAACACAAAAGAAGTAAAAGACATTCGCAATGCTTTTGGAAAATGAAACTACCATAAGACCTCCCGCCACACACACAATGCAAATGTAGAATTAGAGGAGATTTCTTCTTATGATAGTCAAACATGCTTACTACGCAAAACAAATCATTGGATATTATTACTAGTGCATAGTGCATAAAACATTTTGAAAGTACAATATTAATCTTAGCCAGCATAGGTACCATTATACTATGCCTACTATAGCTGCTATGTTAAATAGCAGGTTCTACAACTAATACCGTACAAGGTTTATATTGGAAAATGGATTTCCAACAAATGGTCAGGCTAAGGAACTTCCTTTCCTACTGCCGAATGGGATCGCCTCTGGCTGGACGTCCCGAGAGACAAACTGCTCTCTGCCAACACAAGGTCGGGTTACCCCTGTAATAGGTAACTCACGAATATGCCACCTCCCGGTCCTTTGGGACCTTTATCCGAGGCCTCGGTAACCAACATCACACATAATAAATAAAGTGTGTCCACATGAGTAAGTATCTGGGCTCCATACCATGATACCACCCTTTTCCAGAAGGAAATGACATACCCTAAAGGGCGCGACCCTCATAACCTTGCCGCATATTCCTGTTTCTACCATTTCCGGGTTGTGAGGTCCGAAGAGGTCTCGTCCACAAAGCTACGCTTTGTCACAAAGCCATGCTTTGGGTCAACAGATGATCAAAGTAATGATCACAAAGATAAATGATCAAACAAATGATCATATCACAAATGATCAAATAATGATCATCACACAGCAACACTCAGCATGTCACATTACCAAATTGGGAGTATATTGCTGATAACCTTCAACTACATAACCTCTAAGCTCGTACGTCTCAGAGAAGGGTGTTAAGCTAAGAGAATAAATTCTCCGCCACCAACAGAAATGTATTTGAAAGAATTCTGCTTTATATCTCAAAGTGTAATGTCAGACATGTAACCATACAAGTCTGTTCCGGGTTCGAACAGAACCGAAGGCACATCTTACGAAGCCCTTGCAAATCCGAATAATTTTCTAATCACGTTCGGACTTCCCATCACAAAGGATGATCAAATCTCTATACCGGGGACCAGTCGATGCAGAGACATTCGACGAGTTGTCCTTTCGTTTTCGAAAATATCCGGTCTTCACCACCGGTCTTCAAATGCTATCCATATACGACGTATCAGTATTCGGAACGGGTTATATGACACAAAGGTCCTCTCCCGGCTAAACCGAATAATGAGCACAATATTTTAAAAACATATAGATATTGGGATTTCAATTAAGTCACAACTTATTACCCAAAACTTTTCTTTAAATGGTTTAAACAAATTACCATTTTTTAATCTTTAAATAAAAAAATTCATTTTAACAACCTTCAATGGTTCAAACAATTTCCCACACTTTAATCTTTTAAACAAAAGATTCATTCACAGATTTTCCAAATTTATTTCCATTTCAATTTGATTAACTCTTTAAATCTTTAAATCAAAGATTTAACTCATTGTTTTCAAAACAATTCCATTTCAAATGGTTTAAACAAATCACCATTTTAAATCTGTTAAAAATAAACAGATTCAATTCATAGCTTTCAAAAAGAATTCATTCATAATTTGGAAAACCAATTTTTAATTCAAACTTGAAATTCCTTTACTTAAATTGGAATTTCATTTATTATATGAAAGCTTTTATCATTTGAAAACAACCAGTTTCATTTCAAAAAATCTGATTCATTCATACGAGTTGAAATCCTTGGGTTAAATTCAAATTCCCAAAATTATACTTTTAAAATGGTTTAAATTCATATAACTTGTACAGCATCTTAAATCCCTAGTTTCGAATCATAGAATTCAATTTCAAACTTGAATTCAAATCAAATTATTTAAATTTCAAAACTTAATCAAGTTATTCGAAAATAAGTTTTATCTTTGAAATTCCATTTCAAAAGTTTTTCACTTTAAACCCAAATTTCCAATTTCAAAATCAATTGAAATTAAAATTTCAATTTCAAAAACATCAAATTTAAATTATCTGTGACTTAACCGATTTCCACGTGAAATCCATATTTGTGTGTGTAAAGGTGTAGTCCAGGGGTTTAACACAATAGTGCAACACAATGAATCATCACAGATCAAAATACAGGATATAGTTGATAAGCGATATAAATATAACGCTTATCTTCCATTCACAGATCATAGATATATAAATTACAGATAATAATTTGCATTCATCCCAGATAAATAACTACAGGTCACACACAAATCATAATATATCACATAGCATCTTAGATCCGAATATCAAGCAATTTACCCATTCAATACAATCTAAACATTCATAAGTAAGACAAGTTAATTATTTGATTAATTCAAATCAGATTTATTTCTTATGAATTTCTAATCCTGGTAAATTTAAATTAATAAATTACAAATCATTTATTAATTAACCTTTAATGATAAAATTAATTAACCCTTAATAATAAATTTAAATTTTATTAACCCTTAATAATAAATTTAATTAATTATTCTTAATGTTTACACTAAGTGATTATCTTTAATTACTTATCACATTTTAATTACATCGAGTAATTTTACATAAACCCCTAGATTAATTATCTTTAATTTATTAATCATTCATTAAGTAATTAAGCTTTAAGTAATCACTTTACTTTTTTTTTGTTGTAATTTTGAAAACTAACCCGAGTGCTTCCCATGACTTACTCGAGTAAATACCCGAGTTACTCACCAACTTTCCCGAGATCGTCCTGTTTAAATCTTTAAATACTTTAACAATTTAAATACCCAACTTTGAATTTCATTTTGAAATCGGGTTTCTAAACTAGTTTTAAAAATCTATGTTTTAGCTTGCTTTACACTTTGAATTTTATTTAAGTTCAAAAACTTAAATACTGTCAGGTCAAAACAATTGACCCGAGCCACTCTAACACCTGCTTCGAGTCAAACAGCTAAATCCCCCGAGCAACACACTCCCCCTCTCGTACACTTCTTCTTCCCATTTTTATTTTTTTCCAGTAAGTTAAATTTTAATTTAAACTTAAATAATAACCACAGACAACACGCTCACGAACTCGAGTTCATACTCGAGCCAAACTCCTTCCTCTCCGAGTCAAAACCCAAGATCCATTTTCTAACCCAAATTTCCAATTCACCTGTACACGATCAACGCTCGTGCACAGTCACTCCAACCACCTCTGACCAACACCCCGGCCATCCACAGATCATCGCTGACCCCCTCTACAAATTCCAACCACCCAATCACCACGATTGACGACGAAATCGAAAATCACCTGCTCGACCAAATTTTCTGGCACCCAACCATTTACTAAATCGTTTCGCGACTCCTCCTTACTTCGCCAGAACTCTCGCGACTTCGCCCGGAGCTCCGCCGCGACCCCTCGCACCTAGCCCCTCTTGACCGATCGCCTGAAATACTTCGACGGCGACGCGATAATATGATTCCTCAACACGACCCAAACTAGCAGTTTAAACCCTAAATTTGATTCGTTCCATCAATGTTTTCAATAGAAAAATTTTTGAACATTTTTCCTGACTTCACTATCCTACACACTAGCTACGATCAAAATCTCCACCACTAGTATGCTTCCGATCGCCTGAAATTGATTGAAACTCCCATTTTGATCAACTTCAAACTGCATTTAGCTTACAAAACTAAAAATTACCATTCTTGTTTTAAAAATAATTTTGAAGCATATGGATTCAAGTCATATGCCTGGATTTGTAAACTAAGAATTTTAAAATTTGACTTATTTTGAGTTTGCTGTTGATTTGGTTCCTAGAGTCAAAATAAATATTATTCTGACTTAAATATAAATTAAAAACTAAAGCTTATAGTTAATCAAACAAGTTCCATTTGAAACTTAAATTTAAACAGAGACAAGATCGCAAGATTTTAAATTTTTAAATCAAAACTTGTATACTAGGAGATAAGAACAGAGAATACTCACAACAGATATCTTAAGGCACACATTCTTTTCAACTTGACTAGCATGTAACCAAAATTACCTATTTAAACTTTTAAAAGTGAAGTTACTCACTTTGATTTGGGAAGAGGTGCAGTGCTTTTTCTTTGTACCAGGTTTTGAAAAAACTGGCAAGTTGAAATCTTCAATTTGATCTCTGGAATTTGTATTGATATATTTGTTGGATTGTTGTTTTAAACTGAAGCTTTGTTCAAGTTTAAGTTGATGTTTACTTTAGATTTTTCTCAGTGAAAATGGACGAACTAACAAGATGAAGAAGTTGATATGCTTGAAAATAAGTTTACAGGGTATAATATTTTTTTTGTACAAGTGATAAAACTTGTTGTACAAATCTTCAGTGATATTTTTTCTTTTGTTGGCTGATGTATTATGTATTGTGTGCTAGAGTTGCCTAGCATTAATTGTCATGTACAACTTAACCAATTTTTTATACAATTTTTCTTCATTTCGGCTGATACATGTATGAGATATGATATTGCATTACTTTCCTTTGCCTTGTTTTATAAGCTACAACCTTATCTCATTATTTTATAATGTAAGTGACTTCTTACTTGAACGTATTTTGTTTCCTTTGTCTTTTGTATTTTATTTGTTTGTACCATCCTTTCATACTTGAATATATTTATGTGGTTTTCTTTTGCAAGTGTATATACATAAAGTCTTGTTGTCAATACATATATATTTGTTATTATCATTGTTAGTACATTTGTTTGTATTTTTATTTTACTTATATATTTATTTCTATTTTTATTTCTAATATAAACCATCAAATTCTAATTTAAATTATTTGTTTACTTACTTTTATACTTGTGTCAATATCTATATTTCAAAATTATCTTTAAACCATTTACTTGAGATTTTAAACTCAAATTCAATATATACATACATATATATATATATATAAAATTTCAAATTAACTCATATATCACATATACAGATATATTCACATATATATACAATATTTAAATTTAATTGATTTAACACAAATTTATTCGTCTCGGGGAAACTCGCAATCTATTTACCGTTTTATTTCACAAATTTTATTCAAAAATTCAATAAATTATCAATTTAAATTTAATTAAAATCTGGGGTCGTTACAGACTTCCCCCCTTAAAAGAATTTCGTCCTCGAAATTACCAAGGAGACAAAAAGATAGATGAAGAATATTTCATCAAAACAAACTGAACGTCTATTCTGCATTTGGCTTACCAAATCTGAATATCAATAACGAATCTGTTTTAACACTTCACAAGATACTCGGGTTATCCAGATCTACGAAATATGCAGTGGCATCGGTTAGATCGAAGAGATAACTAACCATTCATAGAATAAATCAGAATCCCAAAGAATAGACAGATATATGGATACTATTCCAAAACTTTTCAGTTTAGAAACCAAATTACACCTATCAACCATAGCAATCAATGCAACCAATACATCAAACAACAATTTTGGTCTATCCGGAGTTTACGTTCCATATTAATATATCGAATCTTCTTCCTGGATCTACCAAAAATTATCGAAGAATTGAGAAAAGATGCTGAACAAAAGAGATTGACATAGAAAAGATTACTTCCTCGTTGTTACAGGGTATTGACCATTTACAGTCGCATTCCCCTATCCCCTATCTCATCCTCTTCTTGCACTCATACTTACTATCAGTGGATAATAAGAGAATTTACTGAGGCGTACGGACGGATATCTGAAGAATACTCATTTTAGGGTATACTTCACCCTATCTCTAATGAGCTACTTAATGTGTTATACTCCTGAGCTAAAGTTTAACCCTCAGCTCTGATACCAAATGTAAAGACCCAAAAACTCAGCCTTCGAAAATCGACACCCGTACTTCACTTGTACTCAAAATGCCGTAGATTCAAACGCCGAATCTGGTTCTCCGCAGCTTATAACACCATTAAGTATAACAACACAGCGGAAGAAAAAGAATATATCAATATACATAACATTGATACAATGGCAGATACAAAATCTGATACAATATGATACAACAGAATGATACAACATATATCAACATGCATCAGAGATATGATACAAGAAATAGCACCGGAAAGAAAATAGATAACACCAGCAGCGGATAGAATATCTCCAATAGAATGCTCCAATCCATAGCTAGCGGAAAGCAAGGTCAGTCGTCCAAGGACTGACCAGCTCCAGATAATCTACTCAACCTGAATATCTGAAAACCCCAACTCTAGACTGCTCGTGTAGAAAATTATGAGCACCCAGAGTTTAGGAAAGGAACAATAAACTCCGGGTCAGTCGTAGGACCGGTGTGAGCAACAAAAACAGTTTATGTTTAAAACAAACACAAAAGAAGTAAAAGACATTCGCAATGCTTTTGGAAAATGAAACTACCATAAGACCTCCCGCCACACACACAATGCAAATGCAGAATTGGAGGAGATTTCTTCTTATGATAGTCAAACATGCTTACTACGCAAAACAAATCATTGGATATTATTACTAGTGCATAGTGCAGAAAACATTTTGAAAGTACAATATTAATCTTAGCCAGCATAGGTACCATTATACTATGCCTACTATAGCTGCTATGTTAAATAGCAGGTTCTACAACTAATACCGTACAAGGTTCGTATTAGAAAATGGATTTCCAACAAATGGTCAGGCTAAGGAACTTCCTTTCCTACTGCCGAATAGGATCGCCTCTGGCTAGACGTCCCGAGAGACAAACTGCTCTCTGCCAACACAAGGTCGGGTTACCCCTGTAACAGGTAACTCGCGAATATGCCACCTCCCGGTCCTTTAGGACCTTTATCCGAGGCCTCGGTAACCAACATCACACATAATAAATAAAGTGTGTCCACATGAGTAAGTATCTGGGCTCCATACCATGATACCACCCTTTTCCAGAAGGAAATGACATACCCTAAAGGGCGCGACTCTCATAACCTTGCCGCATATTCCTGTTTCGACCATTTCCAGGTTGTGAGGTCCGAAGAGGTCTCGTCCACAAAGCTACGCTTTGTCACAAAGCCATGCTTTGGGTCAACAGATGATCAAAGTAATGATCGCAAAGATAAATGATCAAACAAATGATCATATCACAAATGATCAAATAATGATCATCACACAGCAACACTCAGCATGTCACATTACCAAATTGGGAGTATATTGCTGATAACCTTCAACTACATAACCTTTAAGCTCGTACGTCTCAGAGAAGGGTGTTAAGCTAAGAGAATAAATTCACCGCCACCAACAGAAATGTATTTGAAAGAAATCTGCTTTATATCTCAAAGTGTAATGTTAGACATGTAACCATACAAGTCTGTTCTGGGTTCGAACAAAACCGAAGGCACTTCTTACGAAGCCCTTGCAAATCCGGATAATTTTCTAATCACGTCCGGACTTCCCATCACAAAGGATGATCAAATCTCTATACCGGGGACCAGTCGATGTAGAGACATTCGACGAGTTGTCCTTTCGTTTTCGAAAATATCCGGTCTTCACCACCGGTCTTCAAATGCTATCCATATACGACGTATCAGTATTCGGAACGGGTTATATGACACAAAGGTCCTCTCCCGGCTAAACCGAATAATGAGCGCAATATTTTAAAAACATATGGATATTGGGATTTCAATTAAGTCACAACTTATTACCCAAAACTTTTCTTTAAATGGTTTAAACAAATTACCATTTTTTAATCTTTAAATAAAAAGATTCATTTTAACAACCTTCAATGGTTCAAACAATTTCCCACACTTTAATCTTTTAAACAAAAGATTCATTCACAGATTTTCCAAATTTATTTCCATTTCAATTTGATTAACTCGTTAAATCTTTAAATCAAAGATTTAACTCATAGTTTCAAAACAATTCCATTTCAAATGGTTTAAACAAATCACCATTTTAAATCTGTTAAAAATAAACAGATTCAATTCATAGCTTTCAAAAAGAATTCATTCATAATTTGGAAAACCAATTTTTAATTCAAACTTGAAATTCCTTTACTTAAATTGGAATTTCATTTATTATATGAAAGCTTTTATCATCTGAAAACAACCAGTTTCATTTCAGAAAATCTGATTCATTCATACGAGTTGAAATCCTTAGGTTAAATTCAAATTCCCAAAATTATACTTTTAAAATGGTTTAAATTCATATAACTTGTACAACATCTTAAATCCCTAGTTTCGAATCATAGAATTCAATTTCAAACTTGAATTCAAATCAAATTATTTAAATTTCAAAACTTAATCAAGTTATTCGAAAATAAGTTTTATCTTTGAAATTCCATTTCAAAAGTTTTTCACTTTAAACCCAAATTTCCAATTTCAAAATCAATTGAAATTAAAATTTCAATTTCAAAAACATCATATTTAAATTATCTGTGACTTAACCGATTTCCACGTGAAATCCATATTTGTGTGTGTAAAGGTGTAGTCCAGGGGTTTAACACAATAGTGCAACACAATGAATCATCACAGATCAAAATACAGGATATAGTTGATAAGCGATATAAATATAACGCTTATCTTCCATTCACAGATCACAGATATATAAATTACAGATAATAATTTGCATTCATCCCAGATAAATAACTACAGGTCACACACAAATCATAATATATCACATAGCATCTTAGATCAGAATATCAAGCAATTTACCCATTCAATACAATCCAAACATTCATAAGTAAGACAAGTTAATTATTTGATTAATTCAAATCAGATTTATTTCTTATGAATTTCTAATCCTGGTAAATTTACATTAATAAATTACAAATCATTTATTAATTAACCTTTAATGATAAAATTAATTAACCCTTAATAATAAATTTAAATTTTATTAACCCTTAATAATAAATTTAATTAATTATTCTTAATGTTTACAATAAGTGATTATCTTTAATTACTTATCACATTTTAATTACATCGAGTAATTTTACATAAACCCCTTGATTAATTATCTTTAATTTATTAATCATTCATTAAGTAATTAAGCTTTAAGTAATCACTTTACTTTTTTTGTTGTAATTTTGAAAACTAACCCGAGTGCTTCCCATGACTTACTCGAGTAAATACCCGAGTTACTCACCAACTTTCCCGAGATCGTCCTATTTAAATCTTTAAATACTTTAACAATTTAAATACCCAACTTTGAATTTCATTTTGAAATCGGGTTTCTAAACTGGTTTTAAAAATCTATGTTTTAGCTTGCTTTACACTTTGAATTTTATTTAAGTTCAAAAACTTAAATACTGTCAGGTCAAAACAATTGACCCGAGCCACTCTAACACTTGCTTCGAGTCAAACAGCTAAATCCCCCGAGCAACACACTCCCCCTCTCGCACACTTCTTCTTCCCCTTTTTATTTTTTTCCAGTAAGTTAAATTTTAATTTAAACTTAAATAATAACCACAGACAACACGCTCACGAACTCGAGTTCATACTCGAGCCAAACTCCTTCCTCTCCGAGTCAAAACCCAAGATCCATTTTCTAACCCAAATTTCCAATTTCACCTGTACACGATCAACGCTCGTGCACGTGCACAGCCACTCTAACCACCTCTGACCAACACCCCGGCCATCCACAGATCATCGCTGACCCCCTCTACAAATTCCAACCACCCAATCACCACGATCGACGACGAAATCGAAAATCACCTGCTCAACCAAATTTTCTGGCGCCCAACCATTTACTAAATCGTTTCGCGACTCCTCCTTACTTCGCCAGAACTCTCGCGACTTCGCCCGGAGCTCCGCCGAGACCCCGCGCACCTAGCCCCCCTTGACCGATCGCCTGAAATACTTCGACGGCGACGCGATAATATGATTCCTCAACACGACCCAAACTAGCAGTTTAAACCCTAAATTTGATTCGTTCCATCAATGTTTTCAATAGAAAAATTTTTGAACATTTTTCCCGACTTCACTATCCTACACACTAGCTACGATCAAAATCTCCACCACTAGTATGCATCCGATCGCCTGAAATTGATTGAAACTCCCATTTTGATCAACTTCAAACTGCACTTAGCTTACAAAACTAAAAATTACCATTCTTGTTTTAAAAATAATTTTGAAGCATATGGATTCAAGTCATATGCCTGGATTTGTAAACTAAGAATTTTAAAATTTGACTTATTTTGAGTTTGCTGTTGATTTGGTTCCCAGAGTCAAAATAAATATTATTCTGACTTAAATATAAATTAAAAACTAAAGCTTATTGTTAATCAAACAAGTTCCATTTGAAACTTAAATTTAAACAGAGACAAGATCGCAAGATTTTAATTTTTTAAATCAAAACTTGTATACTGGGAGATAAGAACAGAGAATACTCACAACAGATATCATAAGGCACACATTCTTTTCAACTTAACTAGCATGTAACCAAAATTACCTATTTAAACTTTTAAAAGTGAAGTTACTCACTTTGATTTGGGAAGAGGTGCAGTGCTTATTCTTTATACCAGGTTTTGAAAAAACTGGCAAGTTGAAACCTTCAATTTGATCTCTAGAATTTGTATTGATATATTTGTTGGATTGTTGTTTTAAACCGAAGCTTTGTTCAAGTTTAAGTTGATGTTTACTTTAGATTTTTCTCAGTGAAAATGGACGAACTAACAAGATGAAGAAGTTGATATGCTTGAAAATAAGTTTATAGGGTATAATATTTTTTTTTGTACAAGTGATAAAACTTGTTGTACAAATCTTCAGTGACATTTTTTTCTTTTGTTGGCTGATGTATTATGTATTGTGTGCTAGAGTTGCTTAGCATTAATTGTCATGTACAACTTAACCAATTTTTTATACAATTTTTCTTCATTTCGGCTGATACATGTATGAGATATGATATTGCATTACTTTCCTTTGCCTTGTTTTATAAGCTACACCCTTATCTCATTATTTTATAATGTAAGTGACTTCTTACTTGAACGTATTTTGTTTCCTTTGTCTTTTGTATTTTATTTTTTTGTACCATCCTTTCATACTTGAATATATTTATGTTGTTTTCTTTTGCAAGTGTATATACATAAAGTCTTGTTGTCAATACATATATATTTGTTATTATCATTGTTAGTACATTTGTTTGTATTTTTATTTTACTTATATATTTATTTCTATTTTTATTTCTAATATAAACCATCAAATTCTAATTTAAATTATTTGTTTACTTACTTTTATACTTGTGTCAATATCTATATTTCAAAATTATCTTTAAACCATTTACCTGAGATTTTAAACTCAAATTCAATATATACATACATATACATATACACATATATATATATATATATATATATATAAAATTTCAAATTAACTCATATATCACATATACATGTATATTCACATATATATACAATATTTAAATTTAATTGATTTAACACAAATTTATGCGTCTCGGGGAAACTCGCAATCTATTTACCGTTTTATTTCACAAATTTTATTCAAAATTTCAATAAATTATCCGTTTAAATTTAATTAAAATCCGGGGTTGTTACAACCAGTCTCTAGTATCCTTATTCTTCATTCCATGCACATATTTGCAAGTCAAATGGATAGTAAAATACATGAAAAAATTCATGGAACCTCACCTTAGTAGCAAACATATTTATTGTGGCAACGTTGTCAGGGATAGGTTGGCCAAGCATAACCTTTTTGCTTACTTGGACAAATGATCCGCATTCATAGTTTAAGCAATATGTTTTATATCCATTACTCTACATTCATCCGTCCCAATTTAGATTATCATTACCATGCACGTAATAAAATAATTAAAAGCTTGACAAAGAACTCTTACTGAATATAGCACAAAGAGATTTGTTCTTCTATTTCCATATATTGAAGGTGCAACCTGAAATCGTAATTAACAAAATTTCACTATAACTCAATCATATAAAACTGTATATATGCACATAGAGACATGCCTGCCATCCAAACTGTACAGCATTGACACGATCCTAGGGCCCCCATCCCCATTTATAAGCAGCATTTGAGTGGTTGTGCTTTGTACAGGTTTAAGGTTATTATGATGGCACACCTCCATTTCAACTGTGGCACCATAATATGTCTCTTTTATATCTTCGTAATCAAATGTTTCCAAAGCATACTATATACCAAATATGTGAATGTACATAGTTAAACATGATACAGAATAGACATAATTCAAGTGAAAATTTAAGAAATAATAACAAAATAATTAATCATGAAGTATTGATTAATAACCGAGTAATATGTGCACTTACAAAACTCTTTCCATCTTCATCATTGATCTCATGGATGCCTTTTGATCGGAAATAATGAGCATACTCATTAGTCTTAGCCCGGATCAAATCTTCTTTTTTGGTTCTTTTAATAAGAACAGTTCCACTAGGGCACTCATATGATCCCAACTTTGATGGCTTTGTTGCTGTAGTTGAATTTGCATTCAATTTCCTAGCTTGCAGTCTCAATCTTATATGCATCGTTACATGTATCATGAAATGGCATGTATAGCAAAATTAACAAGAAAATGTTGACAATTGTACTGTACACATTACAGTGTTAATTTTGTATGAGGGAGAGATAAATTACCTGATCCGAATAATTTTTCAATAGAGGATGATCTAATGCTGGTTGTTTGTACATGTCCACACAATCATAGTTGTCTCCATTTTTGTCCTATTCATCGTTAAAAACATTGATACATGAATACATTCTTTACCAAGTAAAGCTTCATAGATAACATAATTCTCAATGAATTAATTGTACACTTTCACTATTAATGCAGTAAATGTTCACTGAACATAATATAGGCTAAGTTTTTACCTTGTAGATACCTATTGCACCCTAAAATAAATTTCTATACTATTTATTTTTTCTCTAAGGTTAATATACCACGGAGTAGCAAATTCTAAAATTTGTAGTCAGAAATGAACATGTTGTTGATTCTTTTTTGAATTAGAATGTAAATTTATACCGCATTCACACTGGGTTATTTCTATGGATGTTTGATTGTTGTACTTATATATAAAGGTTAAGTCACTTTCCCATGCAAAAATAATTCAAAGATCAACAAAAGGGTAAGTGCATTTCTTAATGTTTGTAATTTTTTTTTTTTGAAGAAAAAACATATATATATAAAAAGCAAAAAGGAGGATAAAGCCTTCCTCCAGAGGCTCACAGCAGAAGGCGAAGCATATGGAGAACATATACCTCCCTAGAAAAAGACATCAAAAGAACAGACGAGCAAATAAAACAAACCACAGACACGGGGCCGTCAGTAGTCTAAGACAAAGCCCAAATAAACCGAAACAACCAAAAGATCCTCTCTCCCGCCACACCCATAAGGTGTAGGCCAGACCCCCCCACATACCACCAACGAACACCAAGTCAAGCGAACTACCAGACAGAAGCAGCAAAACAATCAGAGAAAATCCAAGGCAGCCGCCGTTCTGCCCACACCATCGAGCTCCGGCACTGCCACCGCCCAAAGGTGTAGACATGAAAAAGTAGTAGGAGATCACCCAAGAGGAATGAAGAGGCCACAACCACAAGCGACTGAGAAGGAGACCCAAGCGCTCAGGCAAAAAGATAACAGAAATCAAAAGCGAACCCAACCTAAGCAAAATCGCACCAAGGAGGCAGTAGAAACACCTGAAACTTAAACAAGCAACTGAATTAAAAATAAAAGGGGGGGGGGGGAGTGGGATGCCAGGTGGAAGGAAAACACCACCCGAAGGCAGAGGCCTAGCCGACGCCTAGACGAGCGGCAGTAGTAGAGCACGAAATCGACAGAAGACCAACTAGCCGCCTAGAGCGGTTGCTAATAGGACCCCTGAAAGGTCTACCCCGGAAAGCCAGGAAGACGTCATTCCTAACTCGATGGATAATAGACGGAGGATCCATCGAAGTACTCTCGAAAATAGCCTTATTCCGCGCGCAACAGACGTGCCAGCAGATGAGACATGGAATCAAACGGAACACGATAGACCGAAGGGATTTCCCAAGACTCCCAGCCCACCACGAATTGAGAAGTTGAAGAGGAAAGCTAGGAGAGCTCCGAACACCGACCAGATTGCCAAAGTAATTCCAGCACGCTCTGGCCGAGAAACCGCCAAAAAACAAATGGTTCAAAGATTCCGTTTCACCGTTTCCCCAGCATCTACAACGGGAAACAGATGGAATGTCAATCTTTTGAAGACTCTCGTCAAGCGGTAACCCATCATGTAACAAACGCCACATTAAAATGGATACCTTGGGTGGAATGCGAGAATCCCAAATGAAGGAAAATTCATGGTGGATGGGGAAAGGAGTTCGGATTGAGGACTAGGCTTTCAGAATAGAAAACGAAGCCCCATCCCATCCAGACAACCCGCCATGAGAATCAGCTAAAAGCTTCACAGACTGCATGTGCTTCCAGGTCTCGCTAGCATAGGAAGGCGAGCCCGAAAAATCCGAGCCCGCAAGTCTGTGGTACTTGGCATGGAGGAAAGACGCCCACAAGGAGTTGTTGGCGCCGAACCTATACCACAACTTACAAGCAAAGGCCGCACAAAGGTCTTTGGGGTTGCGAAGACCCAACCCACCTTCAATTTTGGGGCGACAAATCTTTTCCCACGACACCCAGTGGTGACGACGGTCGTTGTCCTTGCTTCCCCAGAAGAAAGACGAGGCCAGAGACCGGTAAGATCGGAAAAAAGAAGAGGTCGGGGTCATCGTCGCGAAAATATGAGTTTCCATCGAATCTAAGACCGATTTGATAAGAACAAGTCTCCCGGCTTGGGAAAGAATGGACGAGTTCCAACGCAGAATCTTCCCCCTTACTTTGTCTGTCAGGGGATCGAAAAGCGCGTTAAGTTTCCTACCCCGATATAGGACAATCCCAAGGTAGGGTAGGGGAAGGGATGTTTCCTTGAACCCGGAGGTAGTCTCGATCCAGCAGGCACGGGAGAGAGACATGTCCTTCGAATGGACAAAACAACACTTGGAAGGATTAACGAGTTGGCCCGAAGACCTCTCGTATTGATGGATGAAGCTGAGAAGCCGCCGAACAGAGGAACGGCTGCCGTTAGAGAAAATGATAATGTCATCTGCAAAGGATAAGGAGGAGATGAGAGGGCAACCCCTAGGAATCCCGAAGCGCTGGATTTGACCATAGATGGTTAAAGATTGGAGACCGCGAATAAAAGCCTCTGCCGCAATAACAAAAAGAGAAGGCGATAGAGGGTCGCCCTGACGTAAGCCCCTCCCGGCCTTGAAATACCCGTGGGCCGAGCCGTTAATGAGGACAGAGAACCAGCAGTTGGAGATGAGCCTCCACACCAAGTCAATAAGGGCCTCCGGAAAACCGAAGGTTCTCAAGACCTTGAGAACGAAAAACCAGGACATGCGGTCGTAGGCCTTAGCCATGTCCAGTTTGAAGACAACATTAGATCCCCAAACTTTTCGATCAATTTGGGAGATCAGTTCCTGGGCGAGAAGGACATTATTAGAGATAAGACGCCCCTTCACAAACCCTGCTTGAGATGGAGAAATGATGCGTTCAAGGAAAGGAGCCAATCGAGTGGCCAGAATTTTAGAAATAACCTTATTAGAAAAGTTGCACAGACTAATAGGACGGAAATCCGCACAAGTCCTAGGGTTATCACACTTTGGAATAAGAATAAGGTTGGTGAAAGTCCATCCAGCAGGAAGATTTCCCCCGGAGAAGAACGATTGAATGGCAAGACAAAATTCAGCCTGGATGATAGGCCAAGAACACCTATAAAAGACACCATTGAAGCCATCAGGGCCACTGGCACTATCCTTGCTAAGAGCGAAGACACAAGCGCGGATCTCCTCCGAGGATGGGATATCCGCAATCATGGTACCTTCCGAAGGGAGGACCATCGGAGGGATGAAAGCTAACAGGGTCGGATCTGACACCGAGACCGAAGGTGAGCCCACAAAAGAGCGGAAATGGGACAGGATGATGTCTTTGACTTCCGCTGGCGCCGAAGCCGAAGAAAGATCGGGCCTCAAAATCTCGCGAATCGCTAGAAGGTTATTCTTCTTCCGAATAGAAGAGTGGAAGAACTTGGAGTTCACATCTCCGACGACTACCCATTTGACCCTCGCCTTTTGACGGAGGTAGTCGTTCTCAACACGCAGCTCTGAAGAGAAGGAAGTTTGGGCAATGACCCACGCCTCCTTATTGGCAGCGGTTGGTTCCTCGTCCAATAAGGATTCGGCGACGATAAGCGCCTCCTCTGCCATACGAACGCGATCGAAGATGTTTTTGAAAACTTGAATGTTCCAAACCTTAAGGCAAGCCTTAAGACGCGAGAGCTTTCTCCCGAAAGCAGCACAGGGGGAGGCAGAAATAGGAACGCTCCAAGAGTCAGAAACCACCTGCAGGAAAGAGTGGTGGGATTTCCACATGCTCTGAAAATGAAATGAGGAGGGCCCAGATAGCGATAGAGGAGAGCAACGAACAATCAAAGGGGCATGGTCCGAGAAGGAACGATGGAGATGGGCGATAGAGAAGGAAAAAGAAAGACGAAACCAATCCTCCGAACCGAACACTCGGTCAAGTCTAGAGAGAATACGATTCGGTCCCGCTTGGTTGTTAGACCATGTGAAAGCAGAGCCGACAAAGGGGAGTTCGGAAAGGCCAGAGGAGGCAATGAATGAGTTGAAGTCCGTCATCGCCCCTCTATTGATGGCCGCTCCTCCCCGTTTTTCTGTTTGGCACGCGACGATATTGAAATCGCCACCTAACACAGAAGGAGAGATTCCCAGAGAATCAAGAGCAAGAATGTCGGACCAAAGAACAAGTCTCTCCGAACGATCACACTTGTCGTAGACAGTGGAGAAGAGAAAAGGAACAACAAAGGACGTCGACGTGCACTCCACCGAAAAGAGCTGAGGGGAATCAAAAACAGGTCGAGTCGCAATAGATTTGGACCATAAAATCCAAATCTTACCTGAGACATTTGCAGAGCCACCGCCAAATCCTGAGGATAAGACAATCTTGGAAATGCCTGCCCGGTCAATAAGGGGTTCCAGGATAGCGACCAATCCAACCGAGTGCTTCCTAACAATGCGTTTTAGCCTAGCCAAATTCGCATCATTACCGATACCACGAATATTCCAGAAGAGAAAGTTCGTCATAGGAACGAGGGAGAAAGAAATGAGAAAGATAAAAGCGAAAACAGAACACCACCCACAAGGATGAAGAAAAAGCACAAACTCAATCCAGATACAGCGAAAAACGAGCAGATCGATCGATCCGCTCAGACGCCGCTATAGAGCGTGTGCGAATGGTGCGAAGGGTAGGAGGAGCTCTCCGCTGTCTGCGCCTCGTCGAGCGAGCGGGAGGGGTGGGCGACACGGAGGGAGATAAGGAGGAGCGAACAGACGAAGACGAAGGAGATGAGTTCCTAGCTAAGCAATCTAGACGCTCATTAAGGAGCGCTATCTCGGCCTTGCTCATCAGTGGAATGGAGATGGACAGAGGACAAGCAGAGGAGGGGAGCGAGCACATCGACAAGCATCACACGGGAGATGGAGCCCTACATTCCGAGAGATCATAGGGAAATCGAAAAGGAGAAGGGATGCGAACCAATCGCAATCCATACAGCCAAGAGAACCAGTCAGGAGAGGGAGGGGGAATCAGAAACAAAGGTAGAGTCGATAACAGAAGACAACACAGAAACAACCGGAGATGGACAGGAAGATAGGGACGGGAGAGCGGGGGTGTCGATGACGGGAACAACAGACGAAGAACAGAAAGCCAGACATAGGAATGTGGAAACGCAATCAGATTGCTTCCCAAATTGCTGTGGGAGCCCTACCACTGCCGGACTGTCACTAATCAAACAGTCCCGCGCTGTGGGTAGGAGTCGCATCTCAGGGGTAACCGCAGAGCAGAACAACGAAGGCTGGCAATAGCCCATACTGTCCGTATAACGGTCAAAGATGACCGCTATACGACCAGAGCAGGGATATCGCCCAAACCAACCGCTCCAGGCCCGAAGCAACCCCCCATCGGATCGAAGGCTAACCGGCAAAAAGGAGTCACAAAACCAAAAGAAAGTCACTGACGACAACAAAAAGGGGTCGTAGTGACTCCACCTAAGAACCCAGCAAGCGTAACCCAAACGCTCGCCTCCAACTGGAAAACAAACATCGACACCACCAACGATGGTAAAGGACGAGGACACAGCCTTCAGAGAACAAAGTCTTTGAACCTTGTCGAATGACAAAAGCCCACGGCGGGACAAAGCAAGACAAGAACTATGAACGGGACCTGAGAAAGAACCCGACAGAGGCAAAGAGTCGGGTACGAAGTCAGGGAGCACACGCAAACGCGTGTCAGGGCTCAAGCCACCACAGCCATCCTCAATGGACAGCAAATAACCACCACCAAAACTTCCAACACACTCAGTGGAAAAAGAAGAAACACAAGAAACGCTCACCTGCCTGCAGAAATCAACTCCAAAATTCCGGACAGACGATTGCCTGCACATGGCAGAACCAAAAGTCCCAAGCGACGACAAAGCCAAGCATAAAAGCGAACAGTCAAAATGCTGCTCGACAGGAGACAACCAATCACCTGGCAGCAATCGAGCAAGAGACGAGGACAAGGTGATCAAATCCTTATCCCCACCAATATCATCCTTACCAACCACGCCAAATAAACCAAAATGCTCAGACCATTCCAGCAACCCAGCGGAGTCCACAGCCTCAAGGAAGGAAAGGCGTGGGACGAACCGAGCAGAGCAGTCTAGCAAGACAGACGAGCAAGAGTCATTAATGTTTGTAAATTATAAGCACTCACTAGTACAAAACAGATCAGTTGCTTCGCCTCATTTGTGTCGGTTGTCCATAAAACCGACACAAATAGTGTAATTTGTGTCGGTTGTTTATTAACAACTGAAACTATTAACTTATGGGGTAAGAAGAAAATGTTAAAAATGTAATTTGCATCTGTTGTTCTTAAGAAACTGACACAATTGAAGGGAAACAATAGATATATTCGTGTCGGTTGTTTAAACAACCGACACAATTAAATACAATAGCATCGGTTGTCCAAAAACCGACACAATAGGCACACAACTTTTCCCTCCAAATCCATTTCAGCCGCCCCATCTTTTCCCGCGAACGCTAAATTTTAAGGAACGTACCCGACCCGTTTCTTCTTTTCTTCTTCATTGTTTTATTCCTTCTTCTCTCTACCCGCGTACGCTAAAATTAAATTTTATTCCTTCTTCTCTCTACCCGCGTAAGCTACCGCTCTACCCACTGTACTAGGGTCGAGTGATTGAAGAGTTTGCGCTGCGATTTCATCTGCTTCTGGATCAAGATTTTCGATCTTTTAGGTATGCCTTATTGAATTATTGAAGACTTTGGTTTTTTCGATTTGCGATTTTGGGTTTTTTCGATTTGCGATTTTGGTTTTTTTCGGTTGAATTTATAAGATTAAACATTGTAAAGTAATCAGTAAGTAATTGTAGTAATCAAACAAATGATCTTTTATATATGCAGAGTATTCCTGACTTAATTATTGTCTTTTGTATAACAATTCTCTTAATTGCAGGACTTTGTACGAGACGGTTCTTATGACCAACAAGAGATAGACGAGGTTCGAGAGAATTTAGCTAGTTATATCATGTATAATTGGATGTAGTTGGTTGTGTACGCTGATCTTTTGTAACGTACGTTGGTATTTTGTCATGTACAATATGTTTGTGATAGATTATATTCTATTTTGGTCTGTAAACATGAATTATGTTGATGGATAATATAATTATATTTTTTGTTCAATCAGTTCATAGTAACGTTGGTTTATAAAAAATTGAAATTCAATTTCATACTGTTTTTATAATCTTAAACGGTAATAATATTTTTTTTGCTTCAGATATTACTTGTGTCGGTTGTTACTTCAAAGGGAACCGATACAACTGTATATCAATTGTGTTGGTTGAAAAAACAAATATAACCGACACAAATATCAATTATTTGTGTCGGTTGTTAATAAAAAACTGACACAAAACTATGAACAGTTGTGTCGGTTTTTCTAAAAGGACCGACACAATAAACGGCGGTGTGCTTCACTATACAAGCTGATTTGTATCGGTCCTTTTAGAAAGACTGACACAATGGTTCATAGTTTTGTGTCGGTTCTTTAATAACAACCGACACAAATGATTGATATTTGTGTCGGTCGTACAACCGACACAACAGAAAAATGTCTTTTATGTCGTCTTCATATGAGTCGGTTGTAAAACCGACACAACAGGGGATACACAACCGAAACAAATGACCAGTTTTGTATTAGTGACTCATAGACCTTATCAAATTTGTTTCTCTGATACCAAATTGCTATGCAAAATCTAGGCTTACACGCAGAATACCTGAAGGTCTAGTTTTCAATCAATTATCAACAACAAATTCAACGAACAATGATCACCAAAGGCATAAAAGTAGAGATAATGGAGATTTAATATGGTTCGACTAAATTGGCTACTTCCACGGAAGTACCAATAATTTCTCTAAAGACTTCCTTACACTCAAAACCCTTAATCTGTTTTGATCGCTAAGATTAGGATTTACGAAAGAAGACGATAATTGTGGATTCACTAATACATCAAGATGAAAATGAAATGCCTTCACTTAAATAGATCTTAAGGACGCATGCATTAATTACTTTTGAGACCCAGTAAATTATTGTCGATTTAGCTTGAAAGCTTTATGAATTCCTATGAATTCATTTCAATACAAATAAAAAGTGATGAACTATATATATTCCCATAATTGTCCTTCTACTTTTCTTTATTCATGTTGCAATCCATTAAATAATCAATTGATTGATTAATTAATTAATTTACTATTAGCAAAAATATTCTTTTATAATTTTCCTCATTTTCTTTCCACATATAGCCTAACTAGTTAATGATTTAGGCAAATTCTATTCATATGCCGTTAATTCTTATACATACACCGAAAAATTTACTAAAATAAAACTCTTATGGCATTTCAGTAGCTTTTTATCTCTCATACATTAATCAGACTAAGGTTCTCAAATTCACTTCTGTACATTTTAATTTTCAAATTCAAATACCTTAATTGGAGTTTAAATTTATTTAATAATTTATATATAGCAAATTTAATTTAATTTTGGAATATTAAAATGTTAAACTATTTCAATTTTGATATTAAATATAAACTAGATTTAATTTAAGTAAAAGATAGAGAAGAATTCTATACTCTATGAATTACATTGATTTTAGGGATAATTTTAAATTTTATTTTTTATATTTAATTAGAAGTGAAAATTGTTAAAATTGACCGCATGAATTCTACCTAAAAGTATATAAATAGATTTGATATGAAAAAGGAATTTAAATTTAATTCAACCGATGATATATAAAATTTTAGTTACTTTATAAAAGAAATTATATTGATTATACTATGAATTGGTGGCTCTTTAATATTTATTTTTAATTTCTTAAATAGGGGCATTTTTGTCTAACATTTTATGAAAAATTTTATGGTGCAGGTAAAGAAACTAATGTTATATGAATAGAATCTGCTAATGATTTATTACCTAATTTCTCTTCTTCTCTAGCATATTTGAATCACACAAAGTTAAAAATGAGTGCAAAACCTAATCTCCAACATTAATTATTGTTTAGCACTTGCGTTTAGCTTTTGAGTTAAGGACAAATATAAAATTAAGTAGTAAAGCTTCCTTGCTATATTTTATAAATTCAAATGTTTACCATCTGCTTAACTCAAATACAACATTAATTAGCCAAATGCATAATTTCTTAACTTCGTCTACAAAATGCATTGTTACACGTACACGTATGTTATTGTTATGAAAATACAAAAGTTAATCAAGCTCAATGATATCATCATAAGTTAAATATACCTACTAACAAAGTAAATAAGCATTTGAAAATTCTGAAAAATAGGATTTAAGAATTAGCTTGTTTACAATTTCTAATTGTACCCAAAAAGAAAAACTGTTCAAAGAAAGAATGGTAGCTAATGAATAAATGCATACATTTATGCAATTATTCAGCGAATAATTGCAGACATTTATGCAATTATATCCAAAAATGACGAAAATTTAAGTAATTATTCATCAAAAAATTGCGAAAATTTACGCAATTATTCATCAAAAAAATTGCGGAAATTTTCGCAATTATTCATCAAAAAAATTGACGACATTTATTCAATTTTTGGATATAATTGCATAAATTTATGCAATTATTCAGCAGCTTAATTCTAGAAACCTAATTTACAGTTTATTTTTCAGGAGGAGTTTTTGTATTAAGTTTGATTTTAAAAATCTAAGCCTAATATTCACATAATATTAATTGAATCATAAATGATAATATGTGTGATGCATCATGTCAAGCGTTTATTTGCCAAATACACAGTAAATTAGTAAATTAGAATAATATTGACAAAGAAACCAATTAATGAAAAATCTTTATAAAAGAATATAATAATCTCACTTTAATCAAATTTATTAATTAGTTGCACCGTGTACTTGTTACAATTGGCATGTAATTAATTTTTGATGGAAAATAATATTAATTGAATCATAAATGATAATATGTGTGATGCATCATGTCCCACACTTATTTGCGTAATATATATTAAATTGGTAAATCGAAATAATATTGTTAAGGAAATAATTAGTGAAAAATCTTTAAAATAAAATATAATAATTTTACTTTAATCAATTTTTTTTAATTAGTTTCACCATGTACTTGTAACAATTAGCATGTAATTAATTCTTAATAGAGAATAATATTAATTAAATCCTAAATGATAATATGTGTGATGCATCATGTCATCCACTTACTTGCGATTTATGTAGTAAATTGGTAAATCGGAATAATATTGACAAGGAAGTCAATTAATGAAAATTCTTTAAAACAGAACATGATAATCTCGTTTTAATCAAATTTATTAATTAGTTTCACCGTGTACTTGTTACAATTGACGTGTAATTAACCGTGGACAGAAAATAATATTATTTGAATCATAAAAGATAACATGTATGATGCACCACCATCATGGCCTGCACTTGGAAAAATATATAATAAATTGGCAAATCAGAATAATATTAACAAGGAAACCAATTAATGAAAATTCATTAAAAAGAATATAATAATCTCTCTTTAATCAAATGTATTAAACAGTTTCACCATGTACTTGGTTACAATTCGCATGTAATTAATTACTACAATTCGCATGTTAATTATAATATAAATCTTAAACGGTCCACTGTGAAATACCAAGATTTAAATCTCATATTATCACTAACTAGAATTTTTATTAATTGACTCATAAATGATTGTATATATAATGGTTTGTGTGGGGCAGTTATTTGGAATATTATAATATTAGAAAATTAAAATAAACATTAACAAGGAAATCAATGGATGAAAAATCATAAATATAGCAAGGAAATCAATAAATATAGCAAAGATAATACACTAATTTCTCTGTTGAAATTTCAAAATTAATTTCACTGTTTAATCGATTAAAATTGGCATCTAAACAATTATATGTATTAAATCTTAAAACTAAACAAATCAAAATATAGCAAGGAAATAAAAACCCTTGTTGTCATCGCACTGAGAGAATAACAATTAAGCTATGTTTCCATGATTTGTTTTTGTCTTCTAACTAATTTTTTTTTATATTGAGAAAATATGTTTAACTAATGTAATGCAGGTTTGATCGCTGCTATTTACGAGCATATTTGCTATTTTTGTTTCCAATATTTTGAATTATGTATTATATTGATCGAAGATAAACAGATTACTGTTTCCATGATTAAAGAAGATGTTTGGCCTGAAATTGCGGATGGTAGAAATGCATATATCACTTTATATATGTTTGTATTTGTCACTTCCATTGTTGATTTTGTATTTAAGTTTGTACCATTGTTCTCATATAGCTTTCATTTTAAGATTTATCTAGCATATATCAAACAATATTGGTGGGTTTTTGTGATTTGATTTATACACTATAAGAAAATCTTGATTTTGAAGCGGAAGAATCCGTCGAAAATTCGCCGCTAAATTTTACAACAGATTTACGGTGGATACCTACGATAAATTTCAAGTCGTTAATCTAGTGTCAATTTAGCGACAGAAATTAACGTGAACTCACCGACAGTTTTCCCTTGTTCGTATAAATATTAAAATTCCAATAAGAAATATTTTACTGACATTTTTCCAATGGATATAAAAATACTAAGTTTTTCCCCAATTCTTCTGAAATAAAGCGTCATCGGTAAACCCTAGCTAAATAGGGAGGGATTAGCCACGAATAATTCGTATGTTTATATTTTGGTCTTACATGTCCGTCGGTAATTTGTCACTAATCCTGACGTTTAGCATGGGTTTAGTGACAAATTTTTTGTATTTCTGTCGCGAATCTCACATTGATTTGCAACAGTTCTGCAATGGCTTTGATAAGCATGTGCCAATTTCAACGACATTTCGATGGCGGTTTTGTTTGAAAATTCCGCTAGTATTCTTTCTGTTCCGTCAGTAACTGCTATTTTTTTATTACAACTTCCCCCTTGCAGCGACCATTAATATTTTCGACAGTCAATAATAAAAGCATCTATAAAAATATATGTGTGTGCGCAGTTATATAAAAAGAATAGTATAAAAAAAAACAAAAATGCAATTATAAATCCGTTGATCATACACACACTAAATTGAACTCTAAGCAATAAAATTATCCAATATAATTGGTGCTAACATCCCATACAAAAAACATTATTATCCATAGACATTCGTCGATTCATATATACACTAAGTTGAATTATAAACAACAAAACCATTCAACTAGTGCTATTGTTATCCCATATAAAAAAACAATACCGTCCATAACCATAATACCCATACAAAAACCACATAATGTCGCATTTACTAGAAAATGTTTCCAACCACCATACCCAAAGAGCCTACGAAGATGACGATAGCAGAGGGTCTTCATAATCAGATCCATCGAGCCTCTGAAGCATTGCCATCACCTTTGTCATTTGTGCTTGAAAGTTCTCTCTATGTGAATTTAATCAATCATTTCAATAAAAATACATAATAAATCATTGTTGTATGTAACTGATATTCGACTTAAAAAACCAAAAAATAAATTAGCACCGTTAGTATATTTATAACATTCACATAACTTAGGATCATCGACTAATTCTGATATGTCAATGACTAGTTCTCATCGAAGCTTGATGTTGTGTATGCACATGATGCAGAAACATGCACATTTTATAAATAATGAAATATAAATTATGTAAAAAAAACATAAATTGTAAAATATAAGTAAGCATATTTTATATTTTTATGACTCGAGATAAAAATATTACTGTTAATATGAAAAATTATCAGCAAATGTAAATTCTAGTGTAAACTTATATGAAAAATTAAGGGCCTGTTTGGTTTAATTTTTAGTTTTGCGTTTTGTGTTTTCAACATACAATACAAAATACAAGAAAATGAGGGAAATCATTTTACAATTCTTAGCCATTACGATGATCGACGGGAAATGGAGGGTATGAATTGTTTTCCGTCCTTTTGTTATGCCTCAAAACACGAAAAATCAAATAAACTTGTTTTCTGTTTTCTATGTTAATTTCATTTTTTAAAATTGCGTGTTTTCCAACAATGTATAAGAAATGCGCATTTTTGTTTAGACGAAAACACAAAACTAAAAACAGCAAACCAAACGGTAAATTTCTGAGGTGTTTTACGGTATAATAGCATGAGAATTGAGGAGTGATGAAAATACACATGCTTTAATATTATTTAATACATTCATAGATTTAACGCACACTCATATACACACACACTCTCCATAATATAATATCAATTTTTGAAATGAATAGAATTATATGGACTTAGAGGTAAATAGCAAAAGAATTAGAGTAGCTTGTGAACTACAGTAGATATTAATTATAGGTGTTCGAATGCTATACCATGCAAGAGAAAAGGGGATGAGAGAAACCTTAGAATTAATAAGAGGGTAACAATTCTTCTATTTTACTATTATTTAATATATAGACTAATAAGATTATTGATTTGTTATATAAACTTCAAAAATAACTCAGCTGCTATTTTTGGTTGTTCACTAAGTCATGACATACACAATGCAGAGCAACCTACTACTGTTCATAATCAGAGAAAAGAGGGAAGGTGATGAACTAAGTTTCTATTCAAAATGCATGGAGAGGATGGTAAGCATGAAAATCCATCTTTGGTCAACACATATCTACTAGCTGAAGGAAGTAGTTATTATATAACTGTCATGTACATTACTATAAGTTAAAATTATATGTAACCATTTACATATAGATTTAAATACTAGATGTCTTGAAATGGGGATTTGTGGAGGAAATTAGTTATTTCAACATGGTAGTCAGTATTGATCTTAAATGGAAAAGGCTGGAGAATTTGTATGTTTAAAAGAACAAACATATGATAAGAAAGTTTTCTACATCACTCCTTAAGTCCTGTTAATTATAAGAACCCATTATAACTGATACATGGGGAAATTTGGCCAATCATGAATATACACATTGTATTTGAAATAAACTGGACGTGAACTAAAGGGATAAAATGGATCACAAAAGTTTTTATATGCCTATCATGGATTTGTAAGGTGTATTTAACCCCATTCTCAATCGATTCAAATGTGATTGTTGATGCATAATTATAGTACTAATTTATAAAAGGAGGAAACACATTTTTTTTATCTCTTGTTTAAAAATAATAACACTGTAGGTAGTATTCCCAACAGTTTGGCCCAAACAAAAGAATTTCGGTGATTTAGCCAAAAACTTTAAAAATAGCAATCAAAAAGAAATAAATTACATAAAAATGTTAGAAATCTGCTATTAGAAACTGCAATCGTTTCATTTATTTTTAACGTTATGCAGTTTCTAATCTTAATGTGACCCTATTAATTAGGTCATAAATAAAACGTATCATTTACCATTAACATTATGCAGTTTCTAATCTTAATGTGACCCTATTAATCATGTCATAAATAGAACGTTTCATTTGCCTTTAACGTTATGCAGTTTCTAATCTTAATGTGACCCGATTAATTAAGTCATAAATAGACCGTTCTATAATTAGAACATTAGGTCTGTGATTAATCTTAAGTGTTGAATTGGTATATGATGGACGTACCAGATTTAGAGTTAAATGTTATATAAAGGATTGGGTCCTCTCTCTCCCAACCAACAGATGTATTCTTCTCCATCAAGAAACACATAAAGAAATAGGGTTAGAGAGAGAAACCAAATTCTGAGAAGAAGAGTAATTATTAGAAGTCAGAAGAAGAAGATGACAGCCATTACATCTTCCGCTGTTAATCAAGGTACATCATCTTAAACAAAAAATCATATTAAGTTTTGTTTGTGAAATATTCGGTATTGGTGATCCTTGGGCTATTACTTGAATTGTTCATCATTAATCATGAAAGATCGAACAGTAAAGAATTTCTGATATTTGGTATCAGAGCCACCAATCAATAACTGAATATTTCCTATGATTGCAATTGATCTGTTCTATGCTTTACTCATGATGTTTAATCAAGTATGTGTTATAAGTCATTTATGCACATGAGATTTATGATTTTGTTATTCACCAAAGTGGTCAAAATCAGAATAATCATTTAGTGCATAAGTGACATAATGATTATTGATAGAAATTGCCAGTTATAATAATACCAATTAAAAACTGGCATCACTAATGATAGAACCTGAGAACTTACCCAAAGGAAAGTCTTGTTCTATAACTAGTTGACATGATGAGGTTTAATAGATATCTTGATTAAATAAATATTGATCATTCAAAGATGTCAGTTCTATTTAATTGAATATATTTATTACTTACTTATGTTTTGGTATTTAATTATGTTAAGTATAAGATAGTATCTACCCAAAGGAGTGCTATATTATACTATTATGTACATATCTGAATCGCGTTAGCTATGAGCTTATAGTTATTTCAATTTTTTTATTTAATTTGCAGTAGTTCCCATGAATACACATGCTTCATTTGTTACATTGTTCACTGGTGTTAATTTTTCTGAATGGAGAGAACAAGTCAATTTCCATTTAGGTGTTCAGGATCTTGACTTGGCACTCCTTGTGGATAAACATGTTGCTCTTACAACAGCTAGTACTGAGATAGAAAAATCACACCATAAAGCATGGGAACGCAGTAATAGATTGAGCCTTATGTTTATTAAGATGACTGTTGCTAACAACATCAAGTTAACAATTCCATAAACAGAAAGTGCTAAGGAATATATGCGGTTTGTGGAAGAGCGTTTTCGTTCAGCTGATAAGTCACTCGCTGTTACTCTTATGGCAGAACTCACGACCATGAAGTTTGATGGGTCGCGAACTATGCAAGAGCACATTATAGAGATGACTAATCTTGCAGCAAGGTTAAACTCCTTGGACTTACAGTAGATGATTCTTTTCTTGTCCAGTTTATCCTGAACTCGCTACCTTCTGAATATGGACTTTTCAAATTAACTATAACACTATAAAGGATAAGTGGAATGTTAATGAATGGGCCAGTAGACTTGTTCAGGAAGAAGGACGTTTGAAAAATCAAGTGAATCGCTCAGTAAGTTTTGTGAGTAATGAAGCTGGTAAAGAAAAAAATGGAAAATCAAGTCATTTCAAGAAGATAAAGGCACCTACTAAGAATGGGCAGGATAAGGAAAAGAAGGAACTAAAGGATGTTCGATGTCATTTCTGTAAAAGGAAAGGACATTATCAAAATGACTGTCCGAAAAGGATAGCTTGGTTCGAAAAGAAAGGGATTTCTTATGATCGGAAGCATAAATCCAAATGAAGATCGTTTTCTCTTTATGGGAAACAGAATGAAATCCACAATAGAAGGCATTGGGACTTATCGTCTAATTCTAGAAAGTGGATATGTATTAGACTTATATATTACCCTTTATGTACTTTCATTATCTAGAAACCTTATTTCCATAAGTAAGTTGGATATTTCTGGTTTTAGATGTACGTTTGGATCTGGTTGTTTTGATTTATATAAGAATACTGATAATGTTGGTTCTGGTATTCTAATAGATGGTTTATATAAATTGAAACTGAATGACACTTATGCGAATTCCTTGCTGAATGTAATAAATAATGTTGGATGCAAACGTAGCATGTTGAATGAAAATTCTGCTTTCTTATGGCATAAAAGACTAGGTCACATATCCAAAGAAAGAATGATGAGATTAGTAAGTAATGAAATTTTGTCAAATTTGAACTTTAGTGATCTAGAATTATGTGTGGATTGTATTAAAGGTAAACAAACCAAACATAATAAGAAAGGAGCCACTAGAAGCAGCCAGCTTCTTGAAATAATACACACTGATATTTGCGGACCTATGGACACTCCAGCCTTTAATGGAGAAAAGTATTTCATCACTTTTATTGACGATTTTTCCCGCTATGGTTATGTCTATTTGCTTCATGAAAAATCTCAATCTGTGAATGTCCTTGAGACGTTTGTAAAGGAAGTTGAGAGGCAATTAGATAAAAAGGTGAAAATCATAAGGTTTGATAGAGGTGGTGAATATTATGGCAAATATAATGAGTCAGGCCAGTGTCCAGGTCCATTTGCAAAATTCCTCGAAAGTCATGGCATATGTGCGCAATACACAATGCCAGGTACACCACAACAAAATGGTGTAGCAGAAAGGCGTAATAGGACGTTAATAGATATGATTAGGAGTATGATGTCAGATTCTACACTACCTAAGAATTTGTGGTCGTATGCTCTCAAAACCGCTAATTATTTATTGAATAGGGTTCCTAGTAAAGCTGTTCAAAAGACTCCTTTTGAATTATGGACTAACAGGAAACCTAGCTTAAGACACCTGCATGTTTAGGGTTGTCCAGCGGAAGCGAGAATTTATAATCCACATGAAAAGAAATTAAATTCTCGAACGATTAGTGGGTATTTTTTAGGTTACCCTGAAAAATCTAAAGGATATGTGTTTTACTGTCCTAATCATTGTCCAAGAATTATAGAAACTGGTAATGCAAGATTCATTGAGATTGGTGAAGTCAGTGGGAGTACTAGAAGAGAAATAGTGGAAATAAAGGAAACAAGGGTAAATGTTACATTGCCTAGAATAGTTCCTCCATCTACTATTACTCCAAATGTTGTTCCAGCTATTGGAGAACAGCATGATGATGAACAACATAAAAATGAAGAAGTACTTCTTGAAGGAAATGACTTACATAATGCTGATATGCATGAACCACAACAAGTAGCATTAAGAAGATCTCAAAGAGATCGTAGGTCAGCTATTTCTAATGATTATATGGTTTATATGCAAGAATCAGATTATGATATAGGAATCAATAAGGACCCAGTTTCGTTTTCACATGCTGTAGAAAGTAAAGAGTCAAAGGAATTGATTAATGCCATGAAAGAAGAACTAAAATCCATGCAACAGAATGAAGTTTGGGATCTCGTTGAGTTACCACATGGCTGTAAAAGAGTCGGATGCAAATGGGTTTTTAAAACCAAACACGACTCTAGTGGTAATATCGAACGGTATAAAGCTAAACTTGTTGCTAAGGGTTACATTCAGAAAGATGGTGTTGATTACAAGGAGACATTTTCTCCTGTTTCGAAAAAGGACTCACTAAGAATAATAATGGCATTAGTAGCACATTATGATTTGGAATTGCATCAAATGGATGTGAAAACAGCCTTTCTGAATGGAGATCTTGATGAGGATGTTTATATGGATCAACCTGAGGGTTTTTCTGTAAAAGGTAAAGAACAATGGGTGTGTAAACTTAAGAAGTCAATATATGGGCTTAAACAAGCATCCCGACAATGGTATATTAAGCTCAATACCATTATTACATCTTTTGGTTTTAAGGAAAATACGGTTGACCACTGTTTATACCAAAAGATCAGTGGGAGCAAGTTTATTTATCTAGTCCTTTATGTTGATGACATCTTGCTTGCTGCAAATAATTTAAACACATTGCATGAGACTAAGGAATTTCTCTCAACGAACTTTGAAATGAAAGATATGGGAGAGGCATCCTATGTGATTGGAATAGAAATATTTCGTGATCGATCACAAGGAATATTGGGATTGTCTCAGAAAGGATATATCGAAAGGATTCTAGAGAGATTTGGAATGAGTAAGTGTTCACCTGGAAAAGTTCCTGTACAGAAAGGTGATAAATTCAATCTCATGCAATGTCCTAAGAATGATGTTGAACGAAAGGAAATGGAATCAATTCCATATGCATCTGTAGTTGGTAGCCTAATGTATGCTCAAACCTGTACTAGATCAGATATCAATTTTGCGGTCGGTATGTTAGGGAGGTATCAAAGTAATCCAGGAAGGGAACATTGGCAAGCTGCAAAGAAAGTGTTGAGGTACTTACAAGGCACGAAAGATTACATGCTCATGTATAGTAGATCCAATGAATTGGAGGTGATTGGATATAGCGATTCAGATTTTGCTGGATGCATTGATACAAGAAAATCGACTTTTGGTTACCTGTTTATGTTTGCTCAAGGAGCCATATCATGGAAAAGTGCGAAACAAACTATCGTTGCTTCATCTACTATGGAGGCAGAATTTGTGGCATGTTATGAAGCCACAATTCATGCATTATGGTTGCGGAACTTTATTTCAGGACTTGCGGTTGTCGACACCATTAGCAAGCCGCTGAAAATTTATTATGATAACTCTGCAGCAGTGTTTTTCTTAAAAAAACGACAAGTACTCTAAAGGTGCCAAACATATGGAACTGAAGTATCTTGTTGTGAAAGATGAGGTTCAGAAACAAAGAGTGTCAATCATGCACATCAGGACAGAACTTATGATTGCAGACCCTTTGACGAAAGGGTTACAGCTAAGACAATTTAAGGAACATGTTCAAAGAATGGGTCTTAGTTGTATTAATAATAATTGATGTGTGACATTCTGAGCTCCTTTGTGTGTTTCTGATATACAATTATGTGTCTCTTGTTTTAATATGGTAGTACGTACTTTATGTAATTTTAAACAAGAAAGAGTCTTATAAATATATTATGTTTAATCATTATGATATAAGACATTATGTGGACCATTATGTTGTTTTATATAAATGATGAGTATAAAATGATGGATTGCTGGTATTGTAGTATATGGAAGGGAATGCATTGAATTAATAATGCACAACCGCCATAACTCTCAGCAATTTATCATAGTATGATGTTGAACACTTGATATTATGAATAATCGGGTCAAGTGGGAGAATGTTAGAAATATGCTATTAGAAACTACAATCGTTTCATTTATTTTTAACGTTATGCAGTTTCTAATCTTAATGTGACCCTATTAATTAGGTCATAAATAGAACGTTTCATTTACCTTTAACGTTATTCAGTTTCTAATCTTAATGTGGCCCTATTAATCAGGTCATAAATAGAACGTTTCATTTGCCTTTAATGTTATGCAGTTTCTAATCTTAATGTGACCCGATTAATTAAGTCATAAATAGACCGTTCTATAATTATAACATTAGGTCTGTCATTAATCTTAAGCGTTGAATTGGTATATGATGGACGTACCAGATTTAGAGTTAAATGTTATATAAAGGATTGGATCCTCTCTCTCTCTCTCTCAGCCAATAGATGTATTCTTCTCCATCAAGAAACACATAAAGAAATAGGGTTAGAGAGAGAAACCGAATTCTGAGAAGAAGAGTAATTATTAGAAGTCAGAAGAAGAAGATGACAGCCATTACATCTTCCGTTGTTAATCAAGGTACGTCATCTTAAACAAAAAATCATATTAAGTATTGTTTCTGAAATATTCGGTATTGGTGATCCTTGGGCTATTACTTGAATTGTTCATCATTAATCATGAAAGATCGAACAGTAAAAAATTTCTGACAAAAAAAACAATAGTATGACCTTATGACTTCTGCTAATCAACTAAACTTCTAATTCAAGCTTGTATACAAATTAGGTAAAGAAACATACTCTTCCTTCATGGCTATTCCTTATCCTTTCAAGCACCCCATAAAAAGCAGGTTTACCAGTAGCCTCCCCTAAGAGCAGCTATGAGATCCACTCTTCTTGGGTCCATTAAAGCACCGAGAGCTGATCCCACAGCGACTGCTGCCTGCTGCCTTCCTTTAAGATTAACTTGTGCTCCAGGCATCATCTTGTAACAAAAAAATCACTTTTAAATTTATTATCTAGTGGAAAAATACATTTATTTGTTATATGCTCATAAAAAATCAGCATAAAATACCATTTTCCTGAAATGGAGCCAAAACGGCAATGATTCATACAATCGAAGTAGAAATTTCAATTGATATATGAAGCTAGCTAGTTTATTCTAGTGAAATCTTATAATTACTAAGTGATCACATAAAATAAATCCAATTCAATACAGTTTATATAAAGACAAAATATCCAAAAACATAAAAATACCTTTTAGCTTATTCTTACGAGCATATGTGTATTGTAAGATAGAGAGAATAAATGTGAAAATTAAGAGCAAGAGGAATTATATGTAGACGGTTCTAAATTGTGAGACATGAAAAGCTAGTGTTCGACCACGCAATTCGACATGATTGCCTATTCATGTCTATATATGCAATTCATATATTTGTATCAGGTTTTAAATGATAATGATGTTCCTCAATATTTCCTTTTTTGCATAGGTTTTCAATACAGTTTACACCATATGTTAGATTTCAGGGACGCTGAATGTGTCAGTAAAAGCACAAACACCAACCCAATGACATTTGGAGTGAATGAATGTTGGTGCGGCATATAAATACATTTAGGAAGATGGGCTGGACAAAATATAATGAATATAAATTGGCTGACATGAGACTTGCAGAATCAAGAACGCTTATCAAGTATATTTTACAATGTGACTAAAGTTAATATTCCGTGTTGCTTCAAATATAAACCCAACATGACTAGTCATACATCGATGCTTCAAATATTCTATGTTGCTTGAAATATATTGGCTGACAAGATAACTTCTACACTTATTCATACGAGCATCGATAGACATCATGCCACTACATTACCAGTTTATCAAAATAAAACTAAAAATAAAAATTACCTATAAAAATAACTCAATAATTAATGCGAACATGTTATGCGCAAATAAAAATTACAAAGACGGGTACATATTTCTTATGCTTACTACTGGTGAGCCTGGAAAGTCTAAATTTTTCTTCTTGTTGATTGTGATCGGTGGAGAATTTTTGACAGTGGCACAGCAAAAGAAGTGACAAAGCATCAAATAGGAGGGTATTGTTGTATTTTCTTATAGTTTCCGACATGAAATAATAACAAGGGATAGAAGAATCCAGGAAGGATATGTTTACCATCATCCAACTTGTTTAGTCGTCGGTTTCATTTCATTTTAATTGGTTTAACGAAATTCCTTACATATTCTCTTTTATTTTATTATTTTTATTTTCACACAAAAACAATCGTGTAATAAACTGGAAAATATACCAATGCAAATGTTATGCCCAGGTTGTGGTGACTCAGACATGTAGACAATGGGTGGTAAAGGTATATGGTAGGTTGATGCTGGTGGTTAAAGCTTGAAGATAAAGAATGAAAAAATAGACAGAGGAGGTGAAAATATCAGGGAAGTAAGAAGCAGTGGATTGAATCAGGGAAGAAGGTGCGGTTAGGAGGGGAAGTGCAGAAGAATGAAGATTGAAGTATAGATTAGGGATATGAAAAAAAATAAAAATAAGAATTGTAACAGAGGAGAGAATTTTGTAATAAAGAAATGTAGAAGAAGAAGATGTAACAGAGTGAAAATAAACGAAGGATATCTTTATTCATATCATCAGGGTTGCATACATGCTTGCTTATATATGTTTCTATGCAACAGCTATTTTTTGACAGCTCATTGCCAATTCATACTAGATACAACTCACACCATACTTAACATATTACAGAAACCCAGAGCTTAGTTTGTGTTGAATAAAAGCTGTTATCTCCTCTTCAATAAAGTGTGCATGCGTGCACAACTGATACGGCCACCAACTTTTTCTTCAAGCCATAACTTCGGTGTCCCCTGATGCAGTCATGCTCCTGCCATGTCCAGCTCCCTGCCTTTCACTGCTGATGACCAGTTTCCGTTCATCTTGGCCCGAGACAGACTTTTCCAACAGTTTGTACCTGCACATAAGAGAAAAGTTATTACATTTCCCTTCTTCTTCAAGAATTGACCTTGTCCCAAGGTCAAGTGTAGGAAATTTTCGAATTAACGGCCAATAATCCTCCCAAGTTTCTTCTTCTTCGCTTCTTCCTTTCCATTTCACTAATATCTGTACTACAGCCTTTCCTTCTCTAGGCACCATCCTTCCTGTCTAGTATGCTATCTGGTTCTTGCACTCCTCCACTTCATAGCTGGGTAAATCTTCCTGTATCACAACATGGTTTCCTACTTTTTTTTTCAACTGTGACACGTGAAAAACTAGGTGTATTCTTACATGGCTAGGCAACTTCAATCTGTAGGCTACCTCCCCTATCTTGTTCTCAACTTGATATGGTCCATAAAATCGTGGTGATAGCTTGTGGGTTTTTCGACTTCTTGCTGTAATTTGTCTATAAGGTTGCAGCTTCAAGCATACCCAGTCCCCTACTTGAAAGCTTCTCTCAGTCCTTCTTAATTCTGCGTTTTTCTTCATTCTTTCCTGTGACATTCTTAGACTATCTTTCAAAAATTCTATTGTAAGGCCACGGCTAAACAAGATTCTCTCTACATGCTCCACCTTTGCGGTGTTAGGTACATATAGTAAGGTAGGTGGGTCTATGCCATAAACAGCTTTGTAGGGTGTGGTGTTTGTTGTTGTTTTCCAAGTGGTGTTATACCAAAATTCAGCCAAGGGTAACCACTCAATCCATTCATGTGGTCTATGGCACACAAAGCACCACAAATAACCCTCTAAAATTTTATTAATGATCTCGGTTTGACCGTCGCTTTGAGGATGACAAGCCGAACTTAATTTTAGACTACATTCTTGTAGTTTAAATAATTCTTGCCAAAATATACTTATGAATATTGCATCCCTATCACTTACAATTAATTTTGGCATGCCATGTAATTTGAATATGCCATTAAAAAATACCTTAGCCACATCTTTGGCAGTGTAAGGATGGCAAAGAGGAAAGAAGTGTGCATATTTGCTTAACCTGTCAACTACTACATAAATTACAGTATACTTGTGGCTCCTTGGCAAGCAAGTAATGAAGTCCATTGACAAATCTTCCCATATTCTGTCTGGTATATAGGTAGTGGGCTAAGCAAGCCTGGAACTGACACATTCTCATACTTGGTTCTTTGGCAAACTTCACATGATTTGACATATCTTTCCACTGTGCCCTTAAGTTGCTTCCAAAATAATACTTGTTTGATCTTTTTAATAGTTCCCTTAATGCCTACATGATCCCCTAATGGAGTTGAATGATGCTCATTAATGAGTTTATGGATCAAACTATGTATATGGTGATCAATAAGCAATTTTCCGTTGTAAAATACTAAACCATCTACTAGCTTGTATTTGCCTTCATGCATCTGCCCTCTTACCATTTTATCAATCAATTGTTGATACCATGGGGAGGCCAACAGTGTGGCTTTTAATTCCTACAACCAAGGTGTCTGTACTACAAATATAGCATGTGTCTGCATGTCTTCAGAGTTGAAGTCCTCTCTTCTGGAAAGAGCATCTACCAATACATTTTCTTTGCCACTTTTATACTCCACCTTATAATCAAAGCCGTGTAGCTTAGCCGGCCATTTATTCTGAACCCCTGTATGTAATTTTTTTGTTAACAAATACTTCAGGCTTTGGTGATCATCTTAATAATAAACTCTCTTCCTAAGAGGTACTGTGTCCATTTTCTAGTGGCAATTATGATGGCTAGAAGTTCTTTCTCATAGGTAGATAGTGCCAAGTTCTTCCCTTGTAGTGCTTTACTCAAATAAGCTATTGGTTTGCCTTCTTGTAATAAGACAACCCCAATACCCTGACTACTAGCATCACATTCAAGTACGAACGGATTAGAAAAATCTGGCATAGAGATTATAGGAGGATTTATCAAACATTTCTTGAGTTGCTCAAAAGCTTGTTGTGCTTCTTTAGACCAATTAAAAGAATTCTTCTTGAGCATATTGGTGAGTGGTTTGGCTATCATTCCATAATTCTTAATAAACTTTCTATAGTACCCTGTGAGACCTAGGAACCCTCGGATCGCCTTTAAAGTTTTGTGAAATGGCCATTCCATCACGGCTTGCACCTTACCAGGGTCTACGGCTACCCCTTGCTGAGATATTACATGTCCCAAATATTCCACTGACTGCCGTGCAAAACTGCATTTGCCTAGTTTGATGACCAATTGGTTCTCCTTTAGCACCTGAAAAGTTAGTTTTAAATGCTGCAAGTGCTCAGACATAGTCTGGGTATAGATTAGTATATCATCAAAAAATACTAGCATGAATTTTCTCAAATATGGTTTAAAGATGCTGTTCATAAGAGATTGGAAGGTAGAGGGGGCATTAACTAACCCAGATGGCATTACTAGAAATTCATAATGCCCCTCGTGAGTTTTAAAAGCAGTTTTATGGATATTATGTTCACAAACCCTAATCTGATGATAACCTGATTTAAGGTCAATTTTAGAGAACAATTTAGATCCATATAATTCATCTATCAAGGGAATAGGAAACTTATCTTTTATGGTGAGAGAGTTATGGCCTCTATAGTCAATGCACAACCTCCACGTGCCATCCTTTTTTCTTACCATCACTACTGGAGATGAGTAGGAACTGTTGCTATGCCTGATGATTCCTGTGTCCAACATTTCCTTAATGATACGCTCCATTTCATTTTTGATATGGTATGAGTGCCTATATGGCCTTAGGCAAACTGGTTTAGCTCCAGGAATTAATGGTATTTGGTGGTCCTGTAATCTTTGAGGAGGGAGAAAAGTTTCATTGCTGGTGATTTCAGGGAACTGCTGCAACAATTCTTTAATATCTGGTTGAATGTTGGTGTCTTCATTTGTCATGGTAGATGTGGTTACTGCTGTACAAAGCATCATAGTGAGTTGATTCTGGCTAGGCTCTTTTCTCATAGCCTTTTTACTTACCATCTTCACCTCATGTTGCTTTATACCCTGCCAAATATAAGTTTTTTTGTTAAAAATAAATTTAACTTGTAATTTCTCTAAGTTTAAGGTAACTTCTCCCAGGCTCTTCATCCACTGTGCCCCTAATATCACTTGGCAACCCTCTAAAGGCACTATTAGGAGATCCACTAGCATCTTGCACCCTTGGCATTTTAACATAACATTATGACAAATGCCAGATCCTTGAAGCTTCTCACCATTGGCAACCATTACTTCATAGGTCTTTGAGTCATCAGTTTGTAGTTTCAGTTTTTTTGCCAACTGTTCATCTATAAAACTGTGAGTTGACCCTGAATCGATGAGGATTTGAACAGGTTTCCCTTTTATATGCCCATGAACTTTGATGGTAGAAAGGGCTGGTATACCACACATGGCCTGTAGAGTGATGGCATGTGTTTCTTTATTTTCTTCCTCACTGTGACCTTCCTCTTCGTAATCAGTGTTGCGGTCTTCCATATCTTCTTGGTCATCAAAGGTCATCATTCCTTCTAATATAAGTACTTGTGGGCTCTTACACTTATGATCTTTATGCCATCTCTCCTTGCAGTCATAACAAATGTTTTGTCTCCTCATTTCTATTATTTGTTTAGGAGTTAGTCCTTTGCTTCTGGCCAAACTCTCTAGGTTGCTGGAATAAGTAGGATTCTTAGTATACAAGGTAGTTTGATTAGGAGGATTCTTGGAGGAGGGATAAGACCGAGACACCTTTCTCACTTTCTTGGTTTGGCTAACACACTTTCGAACATTTTGGCCATAGAGACAGCTTCCCTGAAGTCTACAGGCTTAGAAGTCAACACATCATATTTTATTTCATCTTTAAGCCCTCCATTGAATCTGTCAAGTAAAAAATGGGGTGGTAGAGTTTCTATGGTGGCCTGCAACCCTTCAAATTTAGTAAGATAGGCTGAAACTGTAGTTTGTTGCTTAAGTTTTGCTAGAGTTTCATAGGGTCTTTCCATATCTTCGGGATTGAACCTCACCATTATTTCTTTCCTGAATTCTGACCAATCTTGGTGATTACAAACATTTCTTGTATACCAGTTGTACCATTTTAATGCGTCTTTCTTGAGATAAAATGAAGAAATCTCAACCCAATGGCAGTCTTTGGTCTGGTGGAACTTAAAGAACTGCTCCACTTGGCTAAGCCACTCGTGTACCATGTCGTCTCCTATATACATTGGAAAATCCAGTTTAAGGTTTGGAAATGGAGAGTTTTTGTTCCAAGAATTGATTTCTTGATGTTGGTTTATAGGGTGTTGAGGTAGGGTGGTAGGTACTGTAGGCTGGGGTCGTGGAAGAGGAGTATTTCTAGGGTGTTGCCAGAAATCATTTGGGATGGTTGGAGGAGTTGTTGTTTGATGTGGACTAGAAGCAAGAATGCCTTTAAGGCGGGTAGTAGCGGGTGGAGATTGAGAAGAAGCCGTTTGTAGTTTGATCTGTTGAATTTCCTGTGCCAATGCTGACAATACATTGTGGATCCCTTCGAACCTTGTATTCAAATCTTTAGTCGTATGTTCAAGATTTTGTGTCGTTTGCTCCACTCTATGAGTGCTGCCCTCAAGATTTTGTGTTGAAATTTCAATCTTTTTTAAAGATAACGTATTTCTATGATTTATTTCTTCCTGCCTTTTCCATGCTTCCTCCTGTTCTTGGATAAACATGTCGAATTTCAAATTATGGCTACTGTTGGAGGTGGACTGGTTGTCAAAGGTTAGCCCAGCCATAGGCTCTAATACCACTTTGTTATGCCTAGGTTGTGGTGACTCAAACATGTAGACAATGGGTGGTAAAGGTATATGGTAGGTTGATGCTGGTGGTTAAAGCTTGAAGATAAAGAATGAAAAATAGATAGAGGAGGTGAAAATATCAGGGAAGTAAGAAGCAGTGGATTGAATCAGTGAAGAAGGTGCAGTTAGGAGGGGAAGTGCAAAAGAATGAAGATTGAAGTATAGATTAGGGATATGAAAAAAATTAAAAATAAGAATTGTAATAGAGGAGAGAATTTTGTAATAAAGAAATGCAGAAGAAGATGTAACGGAGTGAAAATAAATGAAGGATATCTTTATTCATATCATCAGGGTTGCATACATGCTTGCTTATATATGTTTCTATGCAATGGCTATTTTTTGACAACTCATTGCCAATTCATACTAGATACAACTCACAACATACTGAACATGTTACAGAAACCCAGTGCTTAGTTTGTGTTGAATAAAAACTGCTATCTCCTCTTCAACAAAGTGTGCATGCGTGCACAACTGATACAGCCACCAACTTTTTCTTCAAGCCATAACTTCACTGTCCCCTGATGCAGTCATGCTCCTGCCATGTCCAGCTCCCTGCCTTTCACCGCTGATGACCAGTTTCCGTTCATCTTGGCCGGAGACAGACTTTTCCAGCAGTTTGTACCTGCACATAAGAGAAAAGTTATTACAGCAAACCAGTGTTACCCATCGATGTTCCTCAACATTACACGTCTTTTGATTATCAAAATATTTCAAAATATGTGGACCACAAACATAGCAGTGGATAATTCTTTCGTATTTAATAAAATGAATCCAAACCACGTACAGATCGGTTGCATAAGAATCATCAGTCAGAGAATAGTTGCCACTAAATCAAAATTTGAAAAAAAAAGATCTTACCCATGCCGTCAGCGATGGCGGAGAGGATGTTCTGCAGGCCAAGGCAGTGGTGCGCTCTAAAATGAGGAGCAAGTTGTGATGAAGTCGCAGAAGCAGCACATGTACCGAGCCTCTGCCGGGAAGCAAGTCGTGATGATGGTAGAGAAGCGGCATATGTTGATTTAGGAGTTGGGATTTAGGGATTTGGGATCGATCAAGGTAGAGAAGGAAGTAAGGTGGATTGAGTAGGTTTTAAAATGAGAAGTAATTTCTGATTTAGGAATTTGTGATCTCTTAAATGAGTAGCAAGTTGGGATTTGAGATTTAGGGTTCTAAGGAAAATTAAAGGGGGTGTCGGTGAAGAAACTAGTGTGGACTTTGAAATGTTAAAATGGCGCCAATAATCAAACTTAATACAAAACCCATCCTCCTGGAAAAAAAATTACATTTCTGTATTCAAATACTACAATTTTCTTCCCTACAATACCCTTCTCCTCCATTGCATACAATTTTCTTCCCTACAATACCCTTCTCCTCCATTGCATAAAATTTTCTTCCCTACAATACCCTTCTCATTGCATCAATGTTAATTTTTTTATATGTAGATGTTATTCTCATATCCATAATTAAAATTTGCACCCCATTAATTATCAATCTTTAAAACACAATAACTTTTTGTAGAAACGACGGATTAACAAACCGTTTTCACCTTAAATCATAAATTTTATTATCTTTCCCACGAATGGCATTGTGCATATGTAAAAACAACGGCAGGACAAGCTATTCACAATTATATGTATGATTTCAGACAATTCAACAATTATATGCAATAATTGTAGAAATATCTACAACTATACCATATAATTGCAGAAATATCTACAACTATACCATATAATTGCATAAATGTCGGCAATTATATGCAATAGTTGTAGATAATTCAGCAACTATACGCAATATTTGCAGAAATGTCTGCAATTTTACGCAATAATTGCAGACAATTCAGCAACTATATGCAATAATTGTATAATTTTCTATAATTATATGCAATGGTTGCAGAAATGTCTACAATTATATGCAATAGTTACAGACAATTCAGCAACTTTACGCAATAGTTGCAGAAATGTCTGCAGTTATATGCAATAGTTGTAGAAATGTCTGCAATTATATGCAATAGCAACTATATACAATAATTGCATAATTGTCTGCAACTATATGCAATAATTGCAGAGATGTCTGTAATTATATGCAATAGTTGCAGACAAGTCTGCATTTATATGGTATAGTTGCACCTTTGAAAAAAAATCGATGATGTTCAAATTTTGCAGAATTCTTTGCAGATATATGAAATAATTGCACCCTTACTGCAAATATGATTTTTTTGTATCAATAATGGATCTCATTTTAATGATCATAATTTTTTTGATTTTTGGGTGAAAATGGTTTGTTGATCCGATGTTTCTACAGAAAGTTATAAGCGTTTGAAATGTTAAAAACGTAAAGGATGTGTGGGAATTTTTGCGCGCGTGAATTTGAAAACAAAGACTGGAAACTTATTAAAAAAACGGAGGGATATTTTATGTATTTGCAAACTTTATTAAGGAATATGTATGCCAAACGCACCCTATTATTTATTAATTAATGTTTAGAAATTAATAATTAATAAACGATATGAATATATAATTCAATCTGAAATGATTAAAATTGTAATTATTATTTATAAATGTCACGAACGAGATTTTCGACCATCGAAAATCGACATATATTCTTCCATTGTATAAAATGCCGAGCATTCGAGTGCCGAAAATACCAGTTCATTAGGGGTGAAGAAGAAAAAGGTAGAAGAAAAGAAAACAGCACAACATAGTATCTCACAATCGCAGCGAAACAAAATATAATATATAATAACAGATTTAAATACAAGATCTATACTGTTAATATACATACCATTATCAGAGTACAACAATCCAATACATCAAATCTGGACAATTTAATACTTGTCCATACACAGCGGAATAATAATCAAGTACTAAAGTACGCCTTGCCATCCAGCTCGTACCCTGAGCTCTATAGCATCCTATCCTGAATATGTAATGCTCGGTCTGACCCGAGCATTATAATAAAATAACACTCGAGTCAGTCTGGAAACCAGCATGAGAAAACACACTCAATTTGAATTATTAGAGTTATAAAAATCCTTTAAAAACAAGGGTATCTCGTAAGACCATGTCACACATAAACACGACGGGTTTTCACCTTACGATAACAAAAACATTTTTATAGCAAATCCAGTGATATTATAATAGTGTCTAAATACAAATACTTTTTCAAATAGCCGAAATTGTTACATTAATTAAATTCCAGCATACTAAGCTCTACAAACAAAACCGTAAGCTCGTATTGGAGAATGGATTCGAATTGAATGACTAGGCACTGGGGTACTGTTTGTCACAGTACCTGTCTAGAATAGCGTACCGAGGACCACTCCGCGATCCCCTGCTACACAAGACCGGACTACCCATTAAACTGGATAGCCCGATTAAGATTACCCCACGGTTGGGATCAACAACCATCACACAGCCGAATAAAAAGGGACCCTAGGTAGGGGTAACCTTACCCTACTTCCATGCGACCCACTTAGCCTTGTTGCATCTCCCCTGATTTTCAGTCATTCCCAGTTGATGAGGCTCGAGGCTAAGCGTTACTTTTCAAGAACGATTTCACTTAGAATGCTCATCGTCCTCCAATGACGATGTTCTGGGAGCATTCATCCATACATGTTGTCCTGGGTCTGGACAAACCGAATCACCGTCTTCATCATCTTCACGGTATTCATTTGTTACGTTCAAACCAGATCGAAGTGGTTTTCGGATAATTAAATCTGATTCCGGTCCCTTCGAAACGATTAACGAAATTGGCCATTATTGATAGTCGGTTATTTAACTATCAAATTAAAAATCCATACACAATCATCTGGCCTTAATATAAATTTTTCCAAAATATTTACTTCCAAAATATCTTTAAAAGATATATCAATTCCTCCCAGCATTTGAAAACAATTTTTCAAACTTAAATCCATAACAGGATACTTCCAACGTCTCAACACTTAGGAATATTTCCCAACTTCAGTTTTTATACTTAGGAAAAAACTTCAAGTTTTATTTTCCAATATCCTTTCAATATTAACGTTCAAAGAATTATCCCGTAACTTATTCCCAAAATCTCCGGAATTCCAATTTAAATCTCCTCTCCTCAAACATATTCTTTATAAACCCCTTTTCTGAATCTCGAGAGAATTTTTAAAATAAAAAAATTCCATCACTTCAAACTCTAATTTATATATAAAATAAGTATTTTAAAGAAAAATAATTTATTGTTAACACATGTTCGAATAATTATTTAATATATCGAAAACAATTTTATAAACATCAGTAAATCATTTTTTTAGCTAAATAAATAAATTTTCAAAGCTGATTTCAAAAGTTAGAATTTACTAAAAATAAATACTTCATATTTAAAAATCGACTTACAAGTATTTCAAACTTAACTATTTTAAAATCCGATAGTTTTAAAATAATATAATTTTCCTTTTAAACAAATTCACTTATTAAAATTCAAAATATACTTTTAAAATTTCAATAACCAATTTACTTTATTGCTTCCTCTCGATTCCACAACATATCGGTTCATTGTCGATTACCTAACCATTCCCATTTCAAAAATAGAATCTGCTATTTTTCCCCCAACCTGTTTTTCATATTCTAATATAAATTCACCCTTTGAATTTATATTCCAATTTCACCTGATATCACATTCCTTTATTTATAAACGTCATTACCAATTTTATAATCCTTTTTATTTTACCTGTTTATAAGACAAATCTTATTTATAAAATTTCGTTATATACATTCATCATTTATACACTTCTTTTAGACTTCCAATCTATTTTCAATATTGATTACAACTTCATTTTATATTTCCAGAATCACTTATAAATTCTTTTATATAATTCATTTTAAAAATCTTCATTTACTAATTCACAATATTTAAGTATAACCAATCAATTATATTTTTCTAATTCAATTTCTTCAAGATAACTCCAATTCCTATGTATATATTTTATTTTCAAATTCACTTCAATTCCATAAATTTTAAAAATATATTTATAGTATTTCAATTATCAAAGTTCAGGTTAGTGCTACAATAGCATCCAAAAATTCAATCACTACAATAATCTATAATAGATTGTTCTACACAAATCATATATCGCTATATATGAAAAATAAACAATAAATTTTTGAGGAATCCAGTTGGATCCCTCCAACCTATTTCCCTGCATCCATAGATGTTAATACAACATATAAAATACCAATCCCACTTCGAGAGGGATATCGTGGTATATAGGGTCATTCACTATTATGCGGGGCGCATTGGGTCTCATCCACTATATAAATGCAGGTATATCAATCACTCCAATATGTGTGTGTGTCTACTATATACAATAACACATCCAGACTGATAATAATTATCAATTCAATCAATCAACCAATAATTAATTTTAACTTTTTAAAATTAACTAGAAATCCAAATTTGAGTGAGATTAACTCACCTTTATTTTTGTTTGCAATCCACTTCAATCTCGACTTGATTTTTACGATATTTGACCTTGCGTAAACAATTTACGAATTCGTAAATATTCGATTTATAATATGATCTATATACCTTAATTACCATTATATATATATATATATATATATATTTTAAAATTAAACAGTAGGTTAAAGCATGTATTTTTTTTCGAAACTATATATATATATATATATATATTAGATTAAATTTAAAAACGGAACTGTTTTATACCTTCCTCGCTGGCTCGACAACATGACCAGAACTGTCGAGCCTCCACCAATAACGCCACACGCGCGTACACAATCTTGACCCCACCGTCGTGCTTCTCCATCAGCTCGCCTGAAGCCCCCCCTTCATGATTCGATCGCCAGCAACTTCGTGCCCAATAATCCCAAATCACGACCCCAAACCTCCCCTTTGCAGTCCCCCACCCCTAGATTTCGCCACCGATGCCTCGCCGTTCGAAGCTCGCGACTTCGCCATGAAATTCGGCCGCAACCGAGATTTAAATTGCTTTCTTTTCTTTTTCTCTTCATAGTCGAAGTCGATATCGATCTCTGCTCGATTTTCGGTAGGAGATGCATGGAGTGTCGAATCGATTTAGAGGAGGGAAGGAGATGTATGTGGTTTTATCCCGTTCTTTTTTTTCAAAGTTCAATTCTCCCTTTTCTCTAATTTTTTTTTGAAAGGCAGCGGTATATCATGAATGAGAAAGGTAATACGACCAGATTGAATGAAAGAAGGGATAGCTTGCGCGAAAACTTGGACTAGCTTACGAAGAAAGGAACTACTTTGATTTGACCATATATACATATATATTTTTATTTAATTATAAACTATCTCGTTTTAACAACTTAAAATTTTGATCTCCTATCGAGGCGTGCTGCTAGGCATCTATAATGTTATACCCCTATTCCGAACGCGATGGAAAAGGTTTCGAGTCCTTATTCGATCATATGGAGAAGATAGTTTTTTGGATCCAATTATTATAATGAATTTTCGATATAAATTTCAGCGCGTTTTCATTCCGTATGTCCAAACGACAACGCCAAACACTACGAAATTTGAATTCCGATAATAATAAACTATTACGGATCCAATGGAACTTGTTTCGTCGAATTCCGAGACTGTGCCCCGGATCGTAATTTTAACACGTCGATTTAAACAAGCTATTTTTAAAATAGAACAGATCACTTTAAATTCAATTTTAAAACTTTTATTATCTTTTATATTATCAATGTAAATTTTACAAGCCCTTAAATTATTGTTATCGAGCTTAAAACTCAAGATATAATAATTTACCGAATATTCAATTATAAAATTCAATAATTAAGTTATTCAATAAATCGCTATATTAAATCCTAAATTTTTTTATAAATAAAAACCAACTTTCATATTCAAAAATCAACTTATAATTAAAATTGAATATTTAAATCCATTTAAATATCCCAAATCAAATTACGAAAAATCTGGGTCATTACATTCCTCTCTCCTTAAAAGAATTTCGTCCCCGAAATTGCTAAGTCAGAAAGAATGCTCCAAACCCATTAACTTATCAAAACCCACTTAGTGAGAATTCGATATTCACTTTTCTAATCTTTTGTTTCTCCAAAACAACTAGTTTTCACTTTTAATTCCAGAATCCTTTATTTTGAAATTAAATTTGAAATCAATTTGTCCTTAACAAAATTTTCCAAAAAAATTTCAAAATTTTTCTGACACCCTAAATTTTTGAAAATTTTTGGCAGAGTCTCCCTTGTACAGAGGACCTTTTGCATTATGACAAGAGAGATAAATATATATACATTGACCCACACGGTCGGAAAACAAAATAAATATATCAATATTTATATTTTGCAGTATTTAATCCGAGAGTGTACCTTATTTTAGCATTTTTAAGCATTATTAAGCAAGCATTTACTTCAAAAGCAAATCCCGAAACCCAAATCTAGCCAAAAAGTCCCTCTGTACCTGTACTTACTCAATTTAAACACGTAAGTACCTAATATATGAAATTCACTAACATTTCATTTATTTTAACAACTACAACACATGAATTCCAATGTCCAATCATGCTAAACATGTATTATAAGCAATTATAAGGTTCTAACATTCATTTTATTACTTTTCAATCAATCCATACATCATTTCATTCAATCTGAGATGATTTATAACCTGATTTTCTTACATTCAATTCACATTTGCACTAAACAAATTTATATTCACTCCAAATTGATTAAAAATCAATTTATTCACTTCTATTAATTTATAAAATTTTATTTACTTCCATTATCGTCAAACGACAAACTTTTCTATGCAAATTCGACGATATTTATTTAATAGAATATCCACTTTAGTTTATAACTATTTTAAGTTGATTACAACCCAATTCATATGTAATTCTATCCTATTTTTAATTGATTCCGATCAATTCAATTACGTTCACCGTTCACATTCACCTTTATTACATTCAAAATCTATTTTATTTGCTCGGAAACATTCCATGCTATTTATTTAATGGACACTTCACAACTTTCTCGAAGCCAAGCTTCTATTAATTATTAACTTAAGTTAATTTATTTACTTTAATTATTTCAATCAAACAACTTAAGTTAATTTATTTACTTTAATTATTTCAATCAAACAACTTAAGTTTATTTCCATTCGCCACAAATTTCAATTCAAATTTTTGATTTGATTTTTATTCAATCAAATTCCCTCCATTCACTAATTTATTCAATTAGTTCATTCACTTGATCCACTTTAATTTTAATCCCTTACTCAATTCATTCTTGATTTTATTTCAATGTTATTAAAAGCCATTTCAATCTATTTATACTCACTTGGATTTTATTTGCAACTCAAACCCTTTCTATTTTAATCCAATTCCATTTAAATCGACAACCTTTCCAATTATATTTGATTTCCCTACAACCTAAGTTGAAATTTCATTTATTACTCAAGTTTTTATTTAGAAATCCCTTTTTGATTTACCATCCAATTTATTTAACCAAGTTAAATTTCATTAACATATTCAATTAACTGATTTATTTAGCTAATTAGTTTACTTCCAATTTATCATCCAATATTTGATTTTCATTTCAAAAACCACTTCAACTAATTTACTTGATTTCAAATTTATTTTATAACTCAAGTTTTGGATTTTTATTTCATCACCAAAATATCAAATCATTTTTTTTGTTTTATCATTCCACCTTTCAATAAAATTTTTTTTTACTTTTTATAAGTCACACAACCTATTTTCCACTTTTCCATCAATTTTATACTCGAATACATTCACATTTTATTTTACTCGAGATTATATATTTTTATTTAGCCAAGTGTATTTTTATACAATTCGTTTCAAGTTTATTTTTATTTAATTTAACTTGCGTTAAATCTAAACTTCACACCATTTCTTTTTATTATTTAAGTAAGAATTCAATTCCATTTAATATCATCTATAGCTCAATTCAATTTTATTTTCAATTCAATTCAAATTCAACCCAATTTTATTTAACTTAGCTTAAGTTAATTCCAAATACATACCATTTTCTTTCACTAATTTAATTTATTTAACTTGCATAAGTTAAATTTTAATTTTTACACAATTCATCTGAAATTTATCAGGTAAGAATTTAATTCAAAATTTAGAATTTTCCACTATCTTACTTATGTTTATTTATTCCATTTGCTTTGCTTAAGTTAAATTTTATTCATTTTACATTACTTAGGTTACAATTAATTTTTGAAATTCAATTCTCATACTTTTCTTTCCTTATTTAAAATCATCCTCAATTTATAAGTTTACAACTTATTCCCTGATGATTTTTATATTTTTTTAAATAAGGATTTTCAGAATTCAATTCCCGGTATTTATTTCAAATCATATTAGAAGCAAATATATACATATATACTCTTTTTGGCTTAACAAATCACTTCCTTCAAATTTTAAAATCAACCTGATTTTATCCAAACAATTCCCTTTCGAAATTTTCAAAACAACCCTTGTTCTTACCAAAAATCTCCGTATCAATTTACCATGGTAGCAATCTATCACTTAGAACTCGAAAATGAATACTGTTGATGCTGCAGTCATCAGTAGAAATATTTTCCAGCGACTGAAGTGAATTCAGTGCTATATTACTTCCAAAATACTTTTAAAACTATTTTCTCTTCAAAAATCTTTCCAAAATAATATTACTATTATTTAATTTTCAACACTTTGGAAACACTTCTAAAAATCTCCGGAATTCAAATTTTCCAAATTCTGGTTTGAATCCATTTTTAGCTTTTAACTTATTTGTATAATTTGTACTTATACACTTTAATTTGGCTTTTATATCTATTCCAAATAATAAAGTCTTATTCTGGTATGTATATATAATAACAACGAAACACACCACTATAATAATTTCTAGAAAATTATTTCTTTTATATAAAATTATAATTTGGGTAAAATTATTTCATTTACCCACTTCAAAACCATACTGTGTCAGTTTATCGCGTCCAAGTGTTTAGAAACTCCTATCGATTTAGTGGCGTCCCACTATCCGACAAGAGTTTATATACCACTCAACCAATACGTTAACACAATATAAAACCGTTTAATATTCACTAACAAATACGCGCTTATATCTATTATTACACTCAACTCATTCTAGAGTACTACTGACCCTATCTCTAATGAGTAATCCCACCAGAGCCAAGGTTCTCGCTTAACCTTCAGCTCTGATACCAAAATGTCACGATCGAGATTTTTGACCCTCGAAAATCGACATATATACATCCACTATATAAAATTCCGAGCAGTCGAGTGTTGGAAATACCAGTTCATTAGGGGTGAAGAAGAAAAAGGTAGAAGAAAAGAAAACAGCACAACATAAAATCTCACAATCACAGCGAAACAAAATATAATATATAATAACATATTTTAAATACAAGATTTATACTGTTAATATACATACCATTATCAGAGTACAACAATCCAATACATCAAATCTGGACAGTTTAATACTTGTTCTTACGCAGCGGAATAACAATCAAGTACGGAAGTACGCCTTGCAATCTAGCTCATACCCTGAGCTCCATAGCATCCTATCCTGAATTTGTAAGTTTCGGTTTGACCCGAGCATTATAATAAAATAATACCCAAGTCAGTCTGGAAAACCAGCATGAGAAAACACACTCAATTTGAATTATTAGAATTATAAAAATCCTTTAAAAACAAGGGTATCTCGTAAGACCGCGTCACATATAAACACGATGGGTTTTTACCTTATGATAACCAAAACATTTTTATAGCAAATCCAGTGATATTATAATAGTGTCTAAATACAAATACTTATTCAAATAGCCGAAATTGTTACATTAATTAAATTCCAGCATACTAGGCTCTACAAACAAAACCGTAAGCTCGTATTGGAGAATGGATTCCAACTGAATGACTAGGCACTAGGGTACTACCTGTCACAGTACCTGTCTAGAACAGCGTACCGAGGACCACTCCACGATCACCTGCTACAGAAGACTGGACTACCCTTTAAATTGGATAGCCCGAATAAGGTTACCCCGCTGTTAGGATCAGCAACCGCCACATAGTCGAATAAAAAGGGACTCTAGATAGAGGTAACCATACCCTACTTGGGTGCGACTCATTTAGCCTTGCTGCATCTCCCCTGATTTTCAGTCATTCACGGTTAATGAGGCTCGAGGCTAAGCGTTCCCTTTTCAAGAACAATTTCACTTAGAATGCTCATCGTCCTCCAATGACGATGTTCTGGGAGCATTCGTCCATACAAGTTATCATGGGTCTGGACAAACCGAATCACCGTCTTCATCATCTTCACGGTATTCATTCGTTACGTTCAAACCGGATCGAAGTGGTTTTCGGATAATTAAATCCTATCCCGGTCTCTTTGAAACGACTAACAAAATTGGCCAATATTGATAGTCAGTTATTTAACTATCAAACTAAAAATCCATACACAATCATCTGGCCTTAATATAAATTTTTCCAAAATATTTACTTCCAAAATATCTTTAAAAGATATATCAAATCCTCCCAACAATTGAAAACAATTTTTCATAAATCCGTAACATGCACTTCCAACATCTCAACACTTAGGAATATTTCCCAACTTCTGTTTTTATACTTAGGAAAAAACTTCAAGTCTTATTTTCCAAAATCCTTTCAATATTAACGTTCAAAGAATTATCCCGTAACTTATTCCCAAAATCTTTGGAATTCCAATTTAAATCTCCTCTCCTCAAACATATTCTTTATAAACCCCTTTTCCGAATCTCAAGAGAATTTTTAAATTAAATTAAAAAAATTCAATCACTTCAAACTCTAATATATACATATATATATAATAAGTATTTTAAAGAAAAATAGTTTATTGTTAACACATTTTCGAATAATTATTTAAACTATCGAAAACACTTTTATAAACATCAGTAACTCATTTTTTTTAGTTACATAAATAAATTTTCAAAGCTAATTTAGAAAGTTAGAATTTACTAAAAATAAATACTTCATATTTAAAAATCGACTTACAAGTATTTCAATCTTAACTAGTTTAAAATCCCATAGTTTTAAAATAATAAATTTTCCGTTTAAACAAATTCACTTATTAAAATTAAAAATGTACTTTTAAAATTTCAATAACCAATTTACTTTATAGCTTCCTCTCGATTCCATAACATATCGATTCATTGTCGATTACATAACCATTCCCATTTCAAAAATAGAATCTCCTATTTTTTTCCCAACTTGTTTTTCATATTCTAATATAAATTCAACCTTTGAATTTATATTCCAATTTCACCGGATATCGCATTCCTTTATTTATAAATGCCGTTACCAATTTTATAATCCCTTTTATTTTACCTTTTTATAAGACAAATCTTATTTACAATATTTCGTTATATACATTCATCCTTTATACACTTCTTTTACACTTCCAATCTATTTTTAATATTGATTACAACTTCTTTTTATATTTCCAGAATCACTTATAAATTCTTTAATATAATTCATTTTAAAAATCTTTATTTACTAATTCACAATAGCTAGGTATAACCAATCAATTATATTTTTCTAATTCATTTCTTCAAGATAACTCCAATTCCTATGTATAAATTTTATTTTCAAATTCACTTAAATTCCATAAATTTTAAAAAGATTTTTATAGTATTTAAATTATCAAAGTTCAAGCCAGTGCTATAATAACATCCAAAAATTCAATCACTGCAATCATCTTTAATAGATTGTTCTACACAAATCATATATCCCTATATATGAAAAATAAACAATAAATTTTTGAGGAATCCAGTTGGATCCCTCCAACCTATTTCCCTACATCCACAGATGTTAATACAACATATAAAATACCAATCCCACTTCGAGGGGGATATCGCGGTATATAGGGTCATCCGCTATTATGCTGGGCACATAGGGTCTCATCAGCTATATAAATGACGGTATATCAATCACTCAAATATGTGTGTGTGTGTGTGTGTGTGTGTAAATATACTATATACAATTACACATCCAGACTGATAATAATTATCAATTCAATCAATAAACCAATAATTAATTTTAACTTTTTAAAATTAACCAGAAATCTAAATTTGAGTGAGATTAACTCACCTTTATTTTTGTTTGCAATCCACTTCAATCTCGACTTGAATTTTACGATATTTGACCTCGCATAAAGAATTTACGAATTCGTAAATATTCGATTTATAATATGATCTATATATCCTAATTACCATTATATATATTTTAAAATTAAACAGTAAGTTAAAGCATGTATTTATTTCTAAACTATATATATATATTAGATTAAATTTAAAAACAGAACTGTTTTATACCTTCCTCATTGGCTCGACAACACGACTAGAACTGCCGAGCCTCCACTAAGAACGATGCGTGCGCGTACACAATCTTGACCCCATCGTTGCGATTCTCCATCACCTCGCCAGAAGCCCCCCTTCGCTCGATCGCCAGCAACTTCACGCCCAACAATCCCAAATCACGACCCCAAACCTCCCCTTTGCAGTCGCCCACCGTCAGACTTTGCCACCGATGACCCGCCGTTCAAAGCTCGCGACTTCGCCATGAAATTCGACCACGACCGAGATTTAAATTGCTTTCTTTTCATTTTCTCTTCATAGCCGAAGTCGATATTGATCTATGCTCGATTTTCGGTAGGAGATGCACGCCGTGTCGAACCGATTTAGAGGAGGGAAGGAGATGTATGTGGTTTTATCCCGTTCTTTTTTTTCTAAAGTTCGATTCTCCCTTTTGTTCTGATTTTATTTGAAAGGTAGCCGTATATAACGAAGGAGAAAGGTAATACGACCTGATTGAATGAAAGAAGGGATAGCTTGCATGAAAACTTGGACTAGCTTACAAAGAAAGGAACTTCTTTGATTTGACCATATTTTTTTATTTAATTATAAACTATCTCGTTTTAACAACTTAAAATATTGATCTCCTATCGAGGCATGCCGCTAGGCATTTATAATGTTATACCCCTATTCCGAACGCGATGGGAAAGCTTTCGAGTCCTAATTTGATTGTATGAAGAAGATAGCTTTTTGGACCCAATTATTATATTGAATTTTCGATATAAATTTCAGCGCGTTTTCATACCGTATGTCCAAACAACAACTCCAAACACTACGAAATTTGAAATCCAACAATAATACACTATTACAGATCCAATGGAACTAGTTTCGTCGAATTCCAAGACTGTGCCCCGGATCACTATTTTAACGCGTCGATTTAAACAAGCTATTTTTAAAATTGAACAGATCACATTTAAATTCAATTTTAAAACTTTTATTATCTTCAATATTATCAATGTAAATTTTACAAGCCCATAAATTATTTTTATCGAGCTTAAAACTCAAGATACAATAATTTACCTAATAATCAATTATAAAATTCAATAATTAAGTTATTCAATAAATCGCTATATTAATTCCTGAATTTATTTTATAAATAAAAACCAACTTTCATATTCAAAAATCAACTTATAATTCAAATTCAATATTTAAATCCATTTAAATATCCCAAATCAAACAACAAAAAATCCAGGTCGTTATAATAAATTACTAATTATTGAATATTCTAGTATTTTAAACAAGTATATTTATGTACATTATAATTTATAAATTATTAACCATAATTTATTAATTATGTATAATTAATTATTATAAATTATTAATTATAATAAACAATTGTTAATTATAAATAATAATTATTAATTATAACTTATTATTTATAAGTTATTTATTGATAATCATTAATTATAATACATTATCATCTATATTTTATTAAATATTAACCATTAATCATAAATTATTGGTAAAATCATAGGAAACTCGTTTATTGGTAAAATTGCAACCGTTTTTGTTCCTTCGGCCTCGAATATATAACGACCCGTAATTTTCGATAATTAAAAATAGTTAATTTAATAAATTTTTGGGATTTAATGTTGGAAGAAATAAAAATTTGTGATTTAATAATAAGAATATAACGGGAATACAATGTAATTGTATTAATTTAAGGTAATTTATAACTGCTTTAAATGTAATTCCAATTAATTAAAATGATAAAGAGTAATAATTGGTATAGATTGTAAATAAATTATAGTAAGGTATGGGTTAATTGTTAAATATGCGAGTATATGATTTTTGTTTGATGATAATAAACATATATATATATATTTATTTATTTAAATGTATTTGTTAATGTACTATTTTATTTTTCACATAATTAAATAAATATTTGCTGAATAAAATAAATAACCTAGAATTTAAATTCAAACAGATATTTTATTCAAACAAATATTTTATTACAATTTTTAATAGTACAAATTTGATCCTCTCACTATATATATATATATACAATTTTCAATTACAATACAAATTTGACCACATCACAATTTTCATTTACATTAACTCCTCACTACATATCACTCATTCACTCGTATTTATCTTCAACTCCATTCCAAATTGAATCCAGCATCAGAGCAATCTGCAAAATAAACACTAACGCAGTAAAATAGAAAAGAAAATATTTTGCAATGAAAATAAAGTATATATTTTGAAAATATTATTTGCCTCAGTTATTTGGGTGGTTCGTCATCATTTAAATTTGAATTCATCATAAATGAACAGCTTGGGACATGCACAGTGTATCAGTGTACATGCCACAAGGCCATGCATACCAATATACACTTGATAAAGTTACAGGGACAGGTAAGCACAAGGTCAAACCCAATTAAAAGCCGGGTTCAACTCAAGTGCAATACAAATAAAGTCACGACACGAGCACAAGGTCAAACCCGAGCTTTTAGCTGGATTCCACATAGGTGCAAATTCAAATGAAATGGTCAAGACACATAAATTAAGCCTCGACCAAAATTCAAGTCGTACACATGAAACAGAGGCTAGACAGTCCAACTAGACCAAATTGAAATAGTAATGAAGCATGGTCAAACCAGACTACACAATGAACACAAGTGACATGATGCAATACAGCTGAATAAAAAAGAATATATATATATATGCAAACTAGCTCAAAGCATTAACTCGAAATAACTCAAGATCAGATAATGCATCAAGTGAAGCAAAAGTCAGGTGAACCATGAAGAACACAAGACTGGCAACAAAATGCTCCAAGTCAGACTCAAGTACAATATGTACAAAATCAATGCTACAGTAGTGAACATGCTTATGACTCGAGACCACAATGCAAACTCAAGTGAAGTTAGTGCATATATGTGTAACAGTTCATAGCGTCAGCTACAAACCAGATTCAAGTGAAATTAAAGCAGACTCAGTTACAAAATGCATATGACCACAGTGCAACAGTCAATGGTGAAGCGACTCGACCAGTCTAAAATAAAAAATGAACAAGCTCTAGATGCAATGCCAGTGAAACATCATACACATTGAACCAGAGCTCAATGCAATACATATCTACATGAACAAGATATAATTATATATGTATACAACTCGACGCACAAAGTTACATGGAACCAGATTCAAAAGTATATACCAGACAGTGACATAGTGCAACTTCAATCAAAACCAAGTTTGACAGCAGAGTACCAAGTCAACACAAATTCTCCAGACAAGTTCAACAGCCAAACTAAGACAGAAGACAAAATCAAAGCAGTGACAGTGCCGAAGTCACAAAGGCAAAAATCAAAACCATGGCAAGTTTGAACAAATCCTCAAATGGCCGAAGTCAATTGTTCTCACAGTAGAGGAACACATTTTACAAAGTCAAATGTAACAGTTTCAAATCAAAGTCAGAGACGTGGTGGCCAAGGAGTCGAACAAAACAAATCAAAACCGTGATTATCAAGTAAACAGGAAATATACAAATATGAACAAAACAGAAAAAATCACTAATTTTCGAGCAACGGAAAAGAGGAACGAGCACTATTTTTTTGCAAGGAAAAAGATACGGCCGATTAGAGAAAAAAGAAAAAGGGGATAAATTGTTTATCTCTATATTTTTATTTGGGTCGGTTTTCATTGGGCTTAATATTTTAAAATTAGGGTTTTCATTATTGTTTGATTGTTTTAATTTGTATTTTTTCTTTTAAAAATTTGTGATTTCTAGTCGTGTGACTAGGGGACGAACTACGGTGGTATAGTTCGAGAATTCGCAACTCAGTGGCTGAGTTGTGGCAGGGTTTTGAGTGTGAGGAATGCGGAATACCAAATTCCTCACACTCAAGGCTAGAATGAACACTAGAAGGGAGGTGAAAACCTTGCCCTGATACCAAATGTGAGGAATGCGGAATACGGATCTTAAGGCTAGAATGAACACTAGAGGGGGGGGTGAATAGTGTTTATAAGAAATTACTAAATCTTTTTGAGTTATTGTTGATTTGTACACAAATGTATGCAATATTCAGACATAGATATAATCACATAATCAAACACAGATGCAGAAATAAAGTAAATGCAGTAAAGGAAAGAACACACCGGATTTTATACTGGTTCGGAGTTACCCTACATCCAGTCCCACACAACTAAGTACGGATTTCCTTTAAAAAGCAATTGTACAATTACACCCTCGGTTTCAAGGCTATGAGGTACACCCTCTAGAATCACAATCCTCTGGGTAGAGATACTTGATTTCCAGGGCAACAAGTTCACCCAATTGATTTCCAAGGCTACAATCACACCTTTTCTCGCTTGATTGATTTCCAAGGCTACAATCACACCTTTTCTCGCTAGATAGATTACAAAGAGGCCTATAACTCTGAATAGCACTGGGATCTTGTTGAGATAGTGATAGAGAATCAAACCAGAGATGATCTAGTTAGATTCAATGTTGATTTCGGTAGAGTGATGATTGGATTTTGAATAAGAAAATGTGGAAGAAGAAGAGAAGTGAAAAACCAGAAAATCTAATCAAAAATTCGTTGAAACCAACCCCTATTTATAGAAGAACAACAGCCATGTCTATTCATGAAAGGTTATGGCGAATAGACACTTCTTTTGAAATTCAAATTTTTGGTCACTATGTCGACATGGGGTACTAGGGCCTGTCGACATCCCAAAGGAAATTTTGATGTTTTGTTTTTCTTTGAAAATAACCTTTATCTTATATTAAAACTATTTTAAACTTTATTAATATACTTGACTATAGATAAAATACATATATAAATATAGAGAATAATATATATATAATTTTATATTTAAATCTAAGTAAATATTAAAAGTTAAATATATTAAAAGATAGTTTAAAACAAGAATTTATTTAAGAACAAAATCAAAGAATATTTTATAAGGCTAAAACATCTTTTTGAAAATCATTTGAAAAGATAATTTTTAAGGCTAAAACATTTTGAAAAGCAGTTTTGAAAATCATTTTGAAGTAGTTTTGCAAGCTTCTTCCTGCAGAATATCTCATCACACCAGGACTCGAGAACTTGTACAAAACCAGGATGTTCGTGGGTTTGTAAGCCACTTGTCGTAGGTTTGTAAGCTACTTGTCGTGGGTTTGTAAGCCACTAAAAAGGTAGAAATGGGTTCCATCCCAAATGAAAATACGGAATGAAGATTTCAGTGCTATTGTAAAGTTTTAACATAATTCTAAACTCAATACTTATCTTGAAATCTTGAACTCTTGATAATCTTGATATTCTTGATACTCATGAGTCTTCAATCTTGATATCTTGAATCTCTATACTGTACAGTATTCATTCTTGGTACCTGCATGGTTAAATCCTGCATATACATATATATCTAAACTATAATGTTAGTATTTATATTTTATAATCTTATTCTAAGGTTGTTGTCATCAAAACCATCAACTCATGGACTAACAATCTCCCCCTTTTTGATGATGACAACCTTTGTTTATAAAATATTACTTCTATCCTAATAACTCCCCCTAAAACTGATAACTCCCCCTTAATCTATGCCTAACTCTTCTATTTTATATTTCTCTCCCTTTGTCATCAACAAAAACAAACTAACTCCAAACTATATAACTCTTAGTCTAATATCCTATATGATTATAATGATAGTGTTATCATACATAATCAATACTTACTTGTAAACTTAAAACTTAGTCCTAAACTACTAACATTCCTAACCAAGTACCTATATAATACTTATAGATAACATATATAGGAATCATATATAAGAACACACAATATTTATATATATATATATATATGTTTATATTTACATTTTCGTACAACGTGACAAATATACACATAACGATAAAAAACAAAAAAGAAGAACTACTGAGTATCTTTGACAATTGGAGATCTATGGATCGAACAATTTGGATAATGGAAATAGAAATTTCCACATTGTTCAACCAAGTTTCCATCCTTGTCAAAACATACTTCGCCAACGAAAATGAATTTGTCGTTGTCTTCCGCATGCTCTTCTTCCATTGGTTCTTCTTTTTCTTCTTCACTTTCCTCTTGTTCATGATCTCTTGAAGAGTCCTCGTCAATCAAGATTGGATTAGCATGATTGTCCATTAGAAATTTATGCAAATTTCTAAGGATTTTCCCTTGCCTTTCCTGTTCTTTTGCCATTCGGAGTTGCACTATTTGAATTTCAGTCATTAACTGAATTGCATCCTTCAGAGAATCCTCCATTTTTGTCACTCAGGCGAGCGTAGTACGTTGGAACGGACCAGAGGTAGGAGAAGGGAATGAAAAGGTTGATTTTATGTTTGATTTGGAAGAGGAGGCCATTGATAAATTGATTTCAGAAGATAGAACAGAAAGAGAACAGAGAGAATGAAGAAAATTTCAAAAATAAGAAGAATATATAACCAATTATTTGAATTTTGGTGGGAAAAAATTTAAAATAAAAAAAAAACGTTATATTTCGACATGGGTATAGGGGGGATGTCGACATGGTTTTCAATATTTTTACTATTTGATTTATTTTGATTTAATTTTTATTTATACTTTGTTATTTATATTTTATATTTCAGTTAATGAACAAATACCTAATTCTCTTCTTAATTTAGTAAATGTAGATTCATTTAAGGGTTTTGTTAAGATATCAGCAATTTGATTTTCAGAATTGATATAGTCGAGAGTAATTACTTCTCTACTTATATTATCTCTGAGAAAATGGTGTCTGATATCAATATGTTTAGTTCGAGCATGTTGAGTAGTATTTTTGGATAAATTTATTGCACTAGTATTATCACAATAAATTGGTGATTTTGAGATATTTAAACCAAAATCTTTTAAAGTTTGTTGCATATATATTACTTGAGAACAAGCCAAAGCAGCAGAAATATACTATGCTTCAGTTGTTAATAGAGAAACTGTGTTTTGCTTTTTACTAAACCAGGAAATCAGAGAATGCCCTAAAAAGTGACAAGTTCCACTTGTACTTTTTCGGTCTGATTTACAACCAGCATAATCAGCATACAGTAAGATATTAAGTCAAATGAATCATTTTTTGGATAAAATAAGTCATAATCAAAGGTGTGTTTAACATATCTTATAATACGTTTTACAGCTTTTAAGTGAGTTTCTTTAGGTTGGGATTTATACCTTGCACAGAGACATACACTATGCATGATATTAGGTCTACTCGTAGTGATATAGAGTAGTGATCCAATCATTCCTCTATATAATTTTTGATCTACATCTTTCGAGAGATCATCTTTACTAAGGTACTCATTGGTTGCCATGGGAGTGGGTTTTCCACTCGCAGTAGTCAAACCAAATTTACTAACTAGGTCTTTAGCATATTTTTCTTGACTAATAAAGATACCATTATCTAATTGTTTTATTTGTAATCCTACAAAGAAGTTTAATTCACCCATATGACTCATCTCAAACTCTTTTGTCATTATTTCAGAAAATTCTTTATTCATTTCAAAATTAGTTGATCCAAAAATGATATCATCTACGTAGACTTGTACTAGTTGAATATCATTTTTATTTCTTTTAATAAAAAGAGTATTATCTACTTTACCTATTTCAAAATTTGATTGTAACAAGTAAGATCTTAGTCTATCATACCAGGCTCTAGGAGCTTGCTTTAGACCATATAGAGCTTTCTTAAGTTTGTAAACATGATTTGGAAATTTATCATTTTCAAAAAGTGGTGGTTGTTCAACAAATACTTCTTCTTTTACAAAACAATTTAAAAATGCACTTTTAACATCCATTTGAAATAATTTGAAATTATTATGATTTGCGAAAGCAAGTAGAATCCTAATGGCTTCTAATCTTGCTACGGGGGCAAAGGTTTCATCAAAATCTATTCCTTCTTCTTGACAATAACCTTGAGCGACTAACCGGGCTTTATTTCTAACAACCTCTCCTTGTTCATTCATTTTATTTTTATAAACACATCTAGTTCCAATTATTGTTTTATTTTCAGGTCTAGGAACAAGTTCCCAAACATCATTTCTAGTGAATTGATTTAATTCTTCTTGCATAGCCAAAATCCATGAATCATTAGTTGATGCTTCTTCTGGATTTTTGGGTTCAATAGTTGATATAAAAACTACATTACTCATTTGACTTAGTTGGTTTCTAGTTTTAACAACAGATTGCATATCTCCAAGTATATTTTCTATAGGGTGATCTTTTAAAAATTTTATCCTTTTATTAGGATGATTTAATTCATTATTAGTTTCAGTTGACTCTTGGTTTTGAGTGATTAAATCCTCTTCATAATTTATTTCTTCAAAATTTTTGAAATTTTCATCAAATGAAACATGCATTGTTTCTTCGATGGTATTAGTTCTTAAATTAAATACTCTGTATGCTTTACTTCTATTAGAGTATCAGATAAAGATACCTTTGTCGGATTTAGGATCAAATTTATCTAAGTTATCTTTTGTATTTAAAATAAAACATTTACTTCCAAAGATTCTAAAATATGATACCTTAGGTTTCTTTGAGTAAATAAGTTCATAAGATGTCTTATCAGTTAAAGGTCTAATTAAAACTCTATTTAAAATATAACAGGCGGTAGCAACTACTTCTGCCCAAAAGTACTTTGGTAAATTACTATCAGAAAGCATAGTTCTCGCACACTCTTGAATCGTCCTATTTTTACGTTCTACTACTCTGTTTTGTTGTGGAGTTCTTGGAAATGAAAAATTGTGAATTATTCCCTTTTTATTGCAGAATTCTTCAAACTTTTCATTTTCAAATTCACCACCGTGATCACTACGGATGGTTATAATTTTTTGAGAATGTTGATTTTGAACCCTTTTTGAAAAATTCTTAAAATATTCAAAAGTATCACTTTTATGTTTTAAAAATATTGTCCATGTAAATCTAGAATAATCATCTACAATTACAAAAACATATTTACTATTATTTATTGATAGAATTTGAGATGGACCAAATAGATCAATATGAAGTAATTCAAGAGGTTTTGAAGTAGAAATTATATTTTTTAATTTAAAGGAGCTTTTTCTAAGTTTTCCTAGTTGACATGCATCACATAGACTATCCACTTTAAAATTCATTTTAGGGAGGCCTCTTACTAGATCATGTTTTGATAGTCTATATAAGAGTTTGAAATTCAAATGCCCACATCTCTTATGCCAAATCCAAGGGTCACTTGCAATTGCCAAAAGACACAAGTTATCATTTGAAATTTTCATACTAAGAATATAAATATTCTTTTTCCTAATTCCCTCAAATATTATGGTTGAATTATTATCTTCAATGTGACACTTATCTTTTTCAAATTTAATTTTATATCCTTTATCGAATAGTTGACTTATACTTAGCAGATTATGTTTCAGATTCTTAACTAGCAAAACATTAGTAATAATAGGAGTTTCAGAGTTACCGACTTTGCCGATGTCGATCACATAACCTTTTGAATTGTCTCCAAAGTAAACCAGTCCTCCGTCTTTGCATATTATATCATTCAGCATATCTGGATTCCCGGTCATGTGTCTAGAACATCCACTATCGAGTATCCATTTGTTCTTTTTGATCTGCACAGTTTGTTTGTTCTGGATTGATTCCTAAAACTCCCATAAAGCATGATTCCTACACATCAAACAATCTTAGTAGACAACTTGTATTTGAATATTGATTATATGCAGACTCAAGAGACAATGACGATCTGAATATTTCTAAACAAGCATTAACAAATTTCTTAAACATGGCCATTTAAAAAAAAACTTTTTCAAAAATCAGATTATGAAACTTTTGAAAACCATGCTCTGATACCAAATGTGAGGAATGCGGAATACAGATCTTAAGGCTAGTATGAACACTAGAGGGGGCGGTGAATAGTGTTTATAAGAAATTACTAAATCTTTTTGAGTTATTGTTGATTTGTACACAAATGTATGCAATATTCAGACATAGATATAATCACAGAATCAAACACAGATGCAGAAATAAAGTAAATGCAGTAAAGGAAAGAACACACCGGATTTTATGCTGGTTCGGAGTTACCCTACATCCAGTCCCGCACAACTAAGTACAGATTTCCTTTCAAAATAAATTGTACAATTACACCCTCGGTTTCAAGGCTATGAGGTACACCCTCCAGAATCACAATCCTCTGGGTAGAGATACTTGATTTCCGGGGCAACAAGTTCACCCAATTGATTTCCAAGGCTACAATCACACCTTTTCTCGCTAGATAGATTACAAAGAAGCCTATAACTCTAAATAGCACTGGGATCTTGTTGAGATAGTGATAGAGAATCAAACCGGAGATGATCTAGTTAGATTCAATGTTGATTTCGGCAGAGTGATGATCGGATTTTGAATAAGAAAATGTGGAAGAAGAAGAAGAGAAGTGAAAAACCAAAAAATCTAATCAAAAATTCGTTGAAACCAACACCTATTTATAGAAGAACAACAGCCATGTCTATTCATGAAAGGTTATGGCGAATAGACACTTCTTTTGAAATTCAAATTTTTGGTCCTAACTGACACTATGTCGACATGGGGTACTAGGGCATGTCGACATCCCAAAGGAAATTTTGATGTTTTGTTTTTCTTTGAAAATAACCTTTATCTTATATTAAAACTATTTTAAACTTTATTAATATACTTGACTATAGATAAAATACAAAGATAAATATAGAGAATAATATATATATATATATATAATTTTATATTTAAATCTAAGTAAATATTAAAAGTTAAATATATTAAAAGATAGTTTAAAACAAACGAAGTTTAAAACAAGAATTTATTTAAGAACAAAATCAAAGAATATTTTATAAGGCTAAAACATCTTTTTGAAAATCATTTGAAAAGATAATTTTTAAGGCTAAAACATTTTGAAAAGCAGTTTTGAAAATCATTTTGAAGTAGTTTTGCAAGCTTCTTCCTGCAGAATATCTCATCACATCAGGACTCGAGAACTTGTACAAAACCAGGATGTTCGTGGGTTTGTAAGCCACTTGTCGTAGGTTTGTAAGCTACTTGTCGTGGGTTTGGAAGCCACTAAAAAGGTAGAAATGGGTTCCATCCCAAATGAAAATACGGAATGAAGATTTCAGTGCTACTGTGAAGTTTTAACATAATTCTAGACTCAATACTTATCTTGAAATCTTGAACTCTTGATAATCTTGATATCTTGAATCTCTATACTGTACAGTCTTCATTCTTGGTACCTGCATGGTTAAATCCTGCATATACATATATATCTAAACTATAATGTTAGTATTTATATTTTATAATCTTATTCTAAGGTTGTTGTCATCAAAAACATCAACTCATGGACTAACATTGAGCGTAGAGTTAGGTTAGTCGATAGCGGGTATCGCGATTTTATGTGTGTAAGCGTCTAACCACTAAATTTCTAGTAGAAACCTTAGGGGCAGCACGTAGGCATGGTTTTGCCGAAGCTGGGTAAACCTGTGTGTTCTGTTTACTGCTTTTATTATTCTGCTATTATTTGTGCTGCTATTATTCTGTTATATCTGTGTTGAAACTATTTTATATACTTCTGTATTAAATTTTTATAATTAATAGTATCACCATATTCAACCCCCCCCTCTAGGGTGAAATCGATCCTACAAGTGGTATCAGAGCTAGGAATTGAAAGCCATTTTTGTTTTACAAATTTTGATTTTTCAAAAACCAATTTTTATTTGAATTTTTAAAATGGCTTCTTTTAATACTTTTGCTGAGGGTAGGTCAAATATTTTTCCTCCTGTTTTTGATGTAATAGATTTTTTGAATTGGAAATTAAAAATGGAATTTTATTTAAAATCTGTTAATGTTAAATGTTGGGATATTATTTAAAATGGGTGTGATATACCAGACGAGAAAAATACTTCAATTAATGCTCTTGCTATGCATATACTATATTCTCATATTAATCAAGGTAATTTTAACTTTTTTTCTCATTGTGAAAATGCACAGGAAATCTGGAATACTTTTGATGCAATATATGGTGCAAAAGTCAACGGCAATGAGAAGTTCTCCATAATCAACTCAGAAACGTGCTTGATAAGACTGGAAAAATGTAGTAATGATGAAGATTCAATAGCCGATGAGATAAGTGATTTTCCAATCAATGATTTAGTTCTCTTGTGCTAAAAATTAATTGAAAATAATAAAGCTCTTGAGTTGGAAATTAATAAGTTGGAAAGGGAACAAGCTAAACTTCATCAGAAAAATAATGATTTGGAAAATGAGCTTAAAAATAAATGTTCTAATTGCAAAAAGTGTTTGGCCCATGAAGAAGAATTTTCCCGTTTACAAGAAAACTTTCAAAAGTTAGAAAACGAGATTTTATTTCGGGAGAAAAACAAAACTGATTTGATTCGTAAAAATAATATTTTGCAAAAAGACTTGGATAGTTTTAAGAAATTGAAAAGTTCTAAACGTGCAACTTTTGAAAAGAAATTAAATGATTTCAACGGAAATTTCAAAGCTCTTGAAAAAGAAAACGTGATTATGAGCAATTCTGAAATTAGTAGATTAAATCACGAGTTTGAAAAGGAGATTGAAGAATTCAAGAATTTTGAAAAAATTAAATATAAAAAACTCCCACTCTTTGAAACTGAGATGTTTGAAATTGAGAATAAAATTAAAGAGCTTCAAAATGAAAATATGCGATTAAAAATGAATAGTTTTGAAAAGAGAGATAATAGCATTAGTTGTTGTTCGAAGCTAATAAATGAAAATAAACTTTTAAAATCCAAAATTAATTAACTTTAGTTGGTTACTAGGAAATTTTTCACTAGAGATAAATCATTTAATATACTCTTAGAAAATCAACTCTTCGAGAATAATAGGAATACATTTGGATTTACAAATGTCAAAATATGAACAAACAACTAATAACATTGTTAAAGGGAAAAGTGTGATACCCAAACACGTGAAAACTATTCCAATTTGGGTTCCAAAAGGCACGAATATAAAATCCCTCAAAGTTAAACAAATCTGGGTGCTGAAAGGAACATATATAAATAGTTTTGGGTCTCCACAAACTTATTTTTCAAAATCATTTGCCACTAACAACCATGGACCTATAAAAACAAATAGGTCACAAAAATCTTTTATCGTGTAGGTGTGGTGGCAGGCTAAGGAAAAACAACAGTGCTATCTGGATTCTAGCTGTTCCAGGTACGCGAAGGGCGACGAATCAAAGTTCCTTAGCCTAGTATAAAGGTGATAGAATCACAATGAGCAACAACAAAATATTATCAGTAAAGGTAAAACAGGTAACAAAATATTTATCTTGAACGATTTATTAAATGTGATAATCTGCACCATAATTTGATTTAAATCAGCCACTTATGTGATAATAAATATTGATTCTGATTTTGATTTTTTCAAAATTGATGGCCAATTATTATTTTTTATGCCGAGAACACTACATGTACCTCTATAATCTTTGAACTACTTCATATAGATTTGTTAGGATTAATGATAGTGTTTTATTGGTTGATGATAATACATTTGGTTATTTTACGGCTGACTCTATATTCACGATTTTTTTGTTTATTGGCACGGGTACAATTAAAATCAAAAAGAATTTAATTTAAAAGTTGTAAAAAGGACTTCAAGAAATTGTTTCAACATCACGGTCTGGTCTATAGCATCCGACTAATGATAATCTCGAGTGAAAGAAAAATTCAGATGTAGATTACACTGGTAATCTCGTTGATAGAAAATTTTCTAATGGAACGTGATTTATGTTGAGACATTCAGTAATTGCATCGTTTTTCAAAGAAAATATCTGCATATTTTTCACTTGAAAAAATTCTCAAATAGCAGACATTTTTCTAAAACCCCTTCTAGAAAATCATTTTTGTTGACCTTGTTTCAGATTAGTCATTTTTAAAAATTTGATAATTATTTTTGGATCTGATTTTAAATGACTACATTAACTAGTCTGACCCCCTACTGATTATAAAAAAGATAAATAGTTATTGAAAAGATGATGAGTGTTGATATTAATCATTTATTATAAATTGAGACGGTATAATTAGTAAATTTCTTTAGAAATTTAAACAAGAGTTATAAAAACTTTTTGTTGGTAAAAAATTCCATAACCATCTCTAATTCTATCATATTTCTATCACCCATCACTCATCAAAATTCAATATAGTATGTCAATATGTGGTATTTTAAACGGGAAATCATTCGTTTTTCAATTGATTATATTTTTAAGAAATAAAAACATCTAAAGTATCCACTCTCATTTAAAAGTCCTCACGGTTATGCATGGGTGAATTACTTGGAAGTTTTGATTATGTGCTTCCATGCTCATCTAAAAGTCCTCATGGTTATGCATGTATGGAACGCATATCAAAATTGATTGATTAAATAGACAAGTTAATTCTAATCCCATTTAAAAGTCCTCACGGTTATGCGTGGTTAGAAGGTACTTAAACTCATTTTTAATAAAAATTTGGAATACTACTAATCTCATTTATCTCATTTAAAAGTCCTAACGGTTATGCAAGGTTAGTAGATATTCAAATTCCTGATATAAATATACCACAAATAGACACAACTATATGGTTTTATATGATGACATCATCCCTATCATTCTAAAGTAGAATACGCGTCAAACAGAATATTTATGATTTTTGTTTGACTTTTTATTGAAATTTAATATTTATACCCGATTGAGTATTAATGTGTATTAATGTCTATCACTTTATCTCTATTTTTCTAACACTATTACTCTTTCGTCGAGAAAAGTTAAGATTTTGTCAGATATAAGCAAATAAAGGTCAAATATTTTATTTTGTATTTTCTATATGCATCTAGGTTCATTTCTTCATTTTTATTTATTCTCATGCATATATGAAGAGGGAGCATTCAAATTGGGGGAGCAAATTGAATAATAAAATATAGTTAATAAATTCAAAATCTTAAATACATGTTTGTTATCATCAAAAGGGGGAGATTGTTAAATATGCGAGTATATGATTTTTGTTTGATGATAATAAACATATATATATATATTCATTTAAATATATTTCTTAATGTACTATTTTATTTTTCACATAATTAAATAAATATTTACTGAATAAAATAAATAACTCAGAATTAAATTCAAACAGATATTTTATTCAAACAAATATTTTATTACAATTTTGAATCGTACAAATTTGAGCTCTCACTATATATATACACAATTTTCAATTACAATACAAATTTGACTACATCACAATTTTCATTTACATTAGCACCTCACTACATATCACTCATTCACTCGTATTTATCTTCAACTCCATTCCAGATTGAATCCAACATCTGAGCAATCTGCAAAATAAACACTAACGCAGTAAAATTGAAAAGAAAATATTTTGCAGTGAAAAATAAGTGTATATTTTGAAAATATTATTTGCCTCAGTTATTTGGGTTGTTCGTCATCATTTTAATTTGAATTCATCATACACAAACAGCTTATGACATGCACAGTGTATCACTGTACATGCCACAAGGCCGTGCACAACAATATACACTTGATAAAGTTACAGGAACAGGTGAGCACAAGGTCAAACCCAATTAAAAGCCGGGTTCAACTCAAGTGTGATACAAATAAAGTCACGATACGAGCACAAGGTCAAACCCGAGCTTTAAGCTGGATTCAACACAGGTGAAAATTCAAATGAAATGGTCAAGACACATAAATTAATCCTCGACCAAAGTTCAAGGCGTACACATGAAAACAGAGGCTAGACAGTCCAACTAGACCAAATTGAAACAGTAATGAAGCATGGTCAAACCAGACTACACAATGAACACAAGTGACATGATGCAATACAGCTGAATAAAAAAGAATATATATATATATATATATATATATGCAAACTAGCTCAAAGCATTAACTCGAAATAACTCAAGATCAGATACAATGCATCAAGTGAAGCAAAAGTCAGGTGAACCATGAAGAACACAAGACTGGCAACAAAATGCTCCAAGTCAGACTCAAGTACTATATGTACAAAGTCAATGCAACAGTAGTGAACATGCTTATGACTCGAGACCATAATGCAAACTTAAGTGAAGTTAGTGCTTATATGTGTAACTGTTCAGAGCTTCAGCTACAAACCAGATTCAAGTGAAATCAAAGTAGACTCAATTACAAAATGAATATGACCACAATGCAACAGTCAATGGTGAAGCGACTCGACCAGTCTAAAATCAAAAATGAACAAGCTCCAGATGCAATGCCAGTGAAACATCATACACATTGAAACCAGAGCGCAATGCAATACATATCTACATGAACATGATATAATTATATATGTATACAACTCGACGCACAAAGTTACATGGAACCAGATTCAAAAGTATATACCAGACAGTGACATTGTGGCACTTCAATCAAAACCAAGTTTGACAGCAAAGTATCAAGTCAACACAAATGCTCCAGACAAGTTCAAGACAGAAGACAAAATCAAAGCAGTGACAGTGCCGAAATCACAGAGGCAAAAATCAAAACCATGGCAAGTTCGAACAAATCCTCAAATGGCCGAAGTCAATTTTTCTCACAGTAGAGGAACACAATTTTACAAAGTCAAATGTAACAGATTCAAATCAAATTCAGAGACGTGGTGGCTAAGGAGTCGAACAAAGCAAATCAAAACCGTGATTATCAAGTAAACAGGAAATATACGAATATGAACAAGTCAAAAAAATTACTAACATCCATACAAAATCGAATGGCCAAAGCATATCAATTGACAAATTCAAATGATTCGATACAAACGAGAAAATAGGAATTCGAATCCTATATAAACGATTAACATCATTGGCAGATAGATTATCGAGTTCAAGCAAACGAACGAGTTAAGCAAAAGGCATAAATTACATACCGAAGTCAAAATCGAACTCGATCGAGAAGCAGCCGTGTGCAACTCAAAGAGACGGTCGATCGACAGAGCAAGCAACGCGAAATCACCTATTTGATCAATCAACTAAAGTCGGGGGCTTCCATTCAAAAGCCGTAATTTTCGAGCAAAGGAATAGAGGAACGAGCACCATTTTTTTTACAAGGAAAAAGATACGGCCGATTAGAGATAAAAGAAAAAAGGGATAAATTGTTTATCTCTATATTTTTATTTGGGTCGGTTTTCATTGGGCTTAATATTTTAAAATTAGGGTTTTTATTATTGTTTGATTGTTTTAATTTGTATTTTTTCTTTTAAACATTTGTGATTTCTAGTCGTGTGACTAGGGGACGAACTACGGTGCTGTAGTTCGAGAATTCGCAACTCAGTGGCTGAGTTGTGGCAGGGTTTTGAGCGTAGAGTTAGGTTAGTTTATAGCGGGTGTCGCGAGTTTACCTGTGTAAGCGCCTGACTACATAATTTCTAGTAGAAACCTTGTGGGTAGCACGTAGGCAGGGTGTTGCCGAAGCTAGATATATCTGTGTGTTCTGTTTTCTGCTTTTAATATTCTGCTATTATTTGTGCTGCTATTATTCTGTTATATCTGTGTTGAAATTATTTTATATACTTCGGCATTAAATTTTTATAATTAATAGTATCACCCTATTCACCCCCCCTCTAGGGTGAAATCGATCCTACATTAATTGATGTTGGATCAAAAAAGTAATTGATAATTTAAAATGTTGTATTAATTTGATAGTATGTAACAAATTCTAATTAAATAAAATTAGTGTTGTGGTAGTAATTATCACACTTGTTGTAGACAATAACTTATAAGATGTGATTAAAAGTTAATGGTGATAATTATTTTATGTCACCTATTTAGTTAGTTTGTAAAATTTGATTGGAAATCAATTGCAATTAATTCACTTAATTAGTGTAGTTAATGTAGATTAAATTGGTAATTGTAGAATATTAATTCAATAAGATGTCACCTAATGTAAATTTTATTCATAATATGATAATTTATTGAATAAAAAAATTGAAATCAAGTTGATCAATTTATTGGAATTTAAATTATAAATAATGGATTTATTAAAATTAAATGTAATTGAATACTATGTTAATGAAAAATAAGATGATAATGGTAAAATATTAGTGAATAAAATATAAACAAATGTTAACTATGTCTATAGAGTAATAATTGATTGAATAAAAGATTGAAATCAAATTAAATCAAATTTATTGGGATTAAATTATAATTAATTGGATTTAATTACAGTTGAAATTGAACACTGTAACTATTGAAATAATTAACTTTAAATTGATATGTAAATTTGTATTAAACTATTATGAATGTCTAAGTAATCAAAAATGATACAATTTGTTAGTTATTAAAAGTGGAACTAAAAAGTGATTTAATCAATTTGATAATAATTTATTTAATTAACGTGAAAATAGCCATTTTGGCCACTGACTCGTATTTCAATAAAACAAGTTTCATCGAATCCGCAATAGTGAATTATTGTAAGGTTTCAAGTTTCGTAGCGATCAGACTTGTCGTTTGATCGTACGGGCTCGAAACGCGTAGAAATCGATTTAATTAAATTCAATGAAATCAATTTATAATAAGCTGATTTTAAGCTAACTTCTTTATATGATGGAATTAGGACTTGAAACATATTCCATTGAGTTTAAAAATATCAAAAACATCTATTTTGATATATGAGATGATTTTCGTTTCGGAGAAAGAACGGGCTTTTCGGGTAGTATTTGTCATTTAAAATCGATTCAGGTATTATTCATTTCTTATCGGGCTTCGTTAGTATATATTGTTCTGTTCTAACCCTAGCAATCTTTCTATTCTTATTTCTATACGTACATCAACTTCTGTCTGCTCCTTTCTCCAATGACAGAAACCCAATTTGCATTCAAACCTTAAATTTCGATCTCCAAATCAATTTCAAAATCAAACTCTTTCAAACCATATCAAATTATACATCAATTCGAAGCACTTGACGAATGTAGTTCACTGGTGTGATTCGTTTTTCAATCGGATTCACCGTTTGTCCAGAAATCGAGGTTGAACCTCGGCGAACTTTTGACGATCCACCGGTGGATCTACGTCCGATCGACGATCGGGTGGTGCCGTTGCGAAGAGGGTGTTGAGCAGGTTCTGGGGTGTTGTTCGCTTATGCTAGAGGTGTCGAAATTTGCCATGGCGGCTTGGGAGGTGGTCACGGTGGTGGAGGAGCTAGGTGGGGCCGGTGACGTGCGTGCCTAGCTGGGGGATGCGACCAGAGGTGCTTGGTCCAATGGTGGTGTTAGATCATGGGTCAGGCGTGGGTGGTGGTGGCAAAGGTGTGGTCAACGACAATGGAGGGGCGGCCGTGTTTGGTTCAAAAGCGTAACTAAGATTTCGTACGTGAGTGATGCTATGCTGACGTGTACAAGTTTCATAATATTATTTTATTTGTTTTAAATTAAAATCGTATATCTTCTAATGCTTATATCTTTTGCGTACGAGGTCTGATTCACGCGCGGTTTGTTCTACTGCGATCGTATCAAAATTCCAAACATTTTGGCACTGTTTTGGATGAATTCTAAGACTGTTGATTTTTGGGTCTTATTCTGGATTTCAAATTGATTTGAAATTAAAAGGTGAATGTTACCACTCACAATTACTAAACTCTCTTATGTTAGTTAAATTAAATTTATGTTGTAATTAGAAATTAATTGATTGACCTTGGGTAAGTTTAAATCGTCATTCTAGTTAAGTTTAACTTTTATTGCATTTAATCATCGTTTAATTTAATATTGAATTTAATTGTCAGTTTAATACCTGTTAATGATAATCTGTTATTTATTGATGTTTATTGGTTGATTTGGATGATGATTGTGATGGATGTTTGATTGTTGATATTGGATGACTGGATGTTGTATTTTTATATTGTTATAACACTGCAAGTTCCCTATGGGTTGAAATTGATGCATACCCAAACGATCTATAGATTAGGGAAAAATCGTTATGGGTTGAAATGATAGACTCGAGTGATTTTATGGATTTTATTTAATTCGGGATTGCGGGTTGAAATGATATATACCCGTAAAATTTTAAATTGCGGATTGAAATGATAAATATCTGTATCACCTGACCATATGGTAGAAAATTATATACGGACACCGGATTGGTTAAATTAAATGATATTTAATTCCTTAAATTTTGAATTCAGTTAACTGACATTTTGAAATAGAAATTGATTTATATAATTGAATTATTTTTGATAATCCAAGCGTTAATGTTGAAATTGGAATTGATTTAATGAATTGTTCAAAGGATTTAAATTGGAATTTTAAAGTTGAAGTGTCAAATATAAATGAATTTATCGGAATTGAGTTATTGAAAATGTTTAGATATAACTTTGAAATCTATTTTAAATTAATTTAAACTATTTTAATCAATTAAAACTATTTTAATATATTTTAATCTATTATAACCTATTTAATCCAATTTAATATATTTTACCTATTTTAAACTAATTAAATTTATTTAATCTATTTAAAATCTACTTAATATAATTTAAATCTATATAATCTATAATTAATCTATTTAGATCATTTTAAATCTAATTAAAACCATTTAATCTATAATTAATCTATTTAAATCATTTTAAATCTAATTAAATCTATTTAATTTATAATTAATCTATTTAAATCATTTTAAATCTAATTAAATCTATTTAATCTATATTTAATCTATTTAAATCATTCTAAATCTAATTAAATCAAATTTAAATCTATTTAAACTATTTTTACTATTTGAACTATTTTAATCTATTTAAACTATTTTTAAACTATTAAAGCTATTTAAACCCATCTAAACTATTTCCAAATTTCAGTCGTATAAAGTTGAAGTATTTATATTCAAATCCTTGACTTTAAAGCGAATATGGTTAAATGATGTAATAACCTAAGTTGAGAATAAAATGACATATTTGAGTGAATAAGATGATTTTGAAATGAGGAATTAATTAACATATCTTATCGATAATTTCAAAGTATAACGATCCTGACTCGGCCTTCGAAAATCGGCACCCATACTTCACTTGTACTCGAATGCCGTAGATTCAACCGCCGAATCTGGCTCGTCGGAGCTTATAACACAGTAAGTATAACAACACAGCGGAAGAAAGAAAAAGATGATATCATATACAGCTCCAATAAATACAATATCCAGAATGATACACAACAATGATATCAATAATACACAGCAATATCAGAGATATGATACAATGCTACAGTGGAAATAACAATAATGGAAGAGATCACTCCAAATGATCTACAAAAGAGAATGACTCCAACAACTCCAACATCAAGCTTGAAACACCAACATGATGCACCAAGATAAGCAGGTGCAGTCATCAACTCCGATGAAGTGAACTAGCTCCAGGAAATCTACTAACCTGAATATCTGAGAAACCCAACTCTAGACTGCCCATGTGAAAAATTGTGGGCACCCAGAGTTTAGGAAGGGAACAATAAACTCCGAGTCAGTCATGGGACTGGTGTGAGTAACAAAAACAGTTTATCTTTAAAACAGACAACAAAAGAATTTTAAACATTGAAATCCGCAATGCTTTTTGGAAAATGAAACTACCATAAGACTTCCCGCCACACACACAATGCAAATGCAGAATTGGAAGAGATTTATTCTTATGATAGTCAAACATGCTTACTACGCACAAAACACCTTTTGATATTATTACTAGTGCATAGTGCAGAAAACATTTCGAAAGTATAATATTAATCTTAGCCAGCATAGACATTCCGAACTATGCCTACTATAGCTACCATCTAAACAGTGGTGACCACCATAAGTAAATGGCAGGTTCTACAACTAAAACCGTACTGGGTTCGTATTGTTTGATTGGATTTCCAACAAATGGTCAGGCTAAGGAACTTCCTGTGCCACATGGGAACGCCTCTGGCGGGACGCCATGAGAACCACCTGGCTCTCTTCCAACACAAAGCGGGTTACCCCCTTCCCGGGTAGTAAACCTGAGATATGCCACCCCCCGGTCCTTTGGGACCTTTATCCGAGGGCCCTCGATCACAAGGCAATAATCACACAGAGTAAATGAGATTGGAGCAACCACACAGGTAAATATCTGGGCTTCATACCATGATATCACCTTTTTCCAGAAGGAATGGACATACCCTAGGAGAACTACCCTTGAAACCTTGCCGCATCTTTCCTATTTCGACCATTTCCAGTTTGTGAGGTCCGATGAGGTCTCGTCCACAAAGCTACGCTTTACACGAAAGCCATGCTTTGATCAACAAATGATCAGCAACACACAGCAACACTTAGCATGCCACACTACCAAATTGGGAGTATATCACTGATAACCTTCAACTACATAACCTCTGAGCTAGTACATCTCAGAGAAGGGTGTTAAGATAAGAGAATAAATTCTCCGCCACCAAACAGAAATGTATTTGAAAGAAATCAGCTTTATATCTCAAAGTGTAATGTCAGACATATAACCATACAAGTCTGTTCCGGGTTCGAACAGAACTGAAGGCACTTCGAAAGAAGCCCTTGCAAATCCGGATAATTTCTAATCACGTCTGGACTTCCCATCACAAAGGGTGATTAAATCTCTATATCGGAGATCAGCCGATGCAGAGACATTCGACGAGTTGTCCTTTCATTTTCGAAAATATCCAGTCTTCACCACCGGTCTTCAAATGCTATCCATAACGTCGTATCATTATTCGAAATGGGTTATATGACACTAAGGTCCTCTCCCAACTAAACCGAATAATGAGCGTAATATTTAAAAACATATGGATATTGGAATTTCAATTAAGTCACAACTTATTACCCAAAATCTTTTCTTCAAATGGTTTAAACACATTACCATTTTAATCTTTTACACAAAAAGATTTATTTCACTAAGTTCACCCAGTTTCACAAAGATCTATTCATAGATTTTCAAATCGATTTCCATTTCAATTTGGATTAACTCGTTAAATCTTTAAAACAAAGATTTAACTTATAGCTTTCAAAACAATTCCATTTCAACCTTTTATACAAAAGGTACACTTTTCCAATTTCAAAAAAAAATTTAACAATCTTTCACAAAGATTTATTCATAACTTGGAAAACCATTTCCAATTCAAACTTGAAATTCCTTTAATTAAATTGGAATTTCATTTCTTATATGAAAGCTTTTATTCTTTGAAACAATTAGTTTTCATTTCGGAAAATCTGATTCATTTATATGAGTTAAAGTCCTTGGGTTAAATTCAAATTCTCAAACCCATACTTTTGAATTAGTTTAATTTCATATAAACACATTTATAACATCTTTAACCATAATTTCCAAACATGGAATTCAATTCCAAATTTTGAATTCAAATTCAAATTAAATTATTTAAATTGACTTTATCAAGTTATTCAAAATAACTTTTATCTTAAAACTCCTTTTTAAAAGCTTTAACATTTAACCCAAATTCATTTCCAAAATCAATTGAAATTAAATTTTCAAATTCAAAAAATATTAACTTTAAATCATTTGTGACTTAACCGATTTCCTCGTGAAATCCATATTTGTGTGTGTAAAAGTGTGGTCCAGGGGTTTTACACAGTAGTGCAACATCATTCAATCATCACAGATCAGAATACGGAAATATAATTGATAAGCGGTATGAAATATAACGCTTATCTTTTCATTCACAGATCACAGATATATAAATTGCAGATAATATATTACGTTCATCCCATATAAATAACTACACTACAGATCACATAAAAATCAGAATATATCACACAGCATCACAGATCAGGAAATATCAACAATTCACAAGTAAGGTCAAACATTCAACAATCATTTATAAGCAGGATTAATTAATTGTTTAATCCTAATTAATTCAATTTATTTCCAATTAAATTAATTACTTATGAATTGGTCATCTAATCCTGATTAATTAATTAATTACAAATCATTTGATATAAATTAATTAATCAATTACCTTAATTAATTAAATTAATTAAATTATTCTTAATTAATCATATTAATTAAATTAATCTCTATTTGATTAATTATCCTTAATTAATCATAATAAGTAATTACCCCTAACTACTTCATTAACTCTAATCATTAATTAATTTCTTTTAACTAAATGATTAATCTTTAATCATTTTCATTAGTTAATTAACCTTTAACTTGAATTCATTATCTCAAATTAATCATCTTAATCCTTAATTAATCTTTAATCATTAATTAATTAAATAAATAAATTATCCATTTTAACTAACTTAACCATTTAAATTTCATTTTAAATTACATTATTTATTTCATAAAAATAACTTTGTAAAATAATGTATCCAATTTAAATAAATTAAAATCTAATATTTTGAAAATATTTTACTTAAATCTTTAATTCATTCAAACTTTAATCAACTCATCATTTTGAAATCATGAGAAAAAAAATGTTCAAAAGTTTGAAAATCTTTAAAGTAAGACTGTTTTTCGTTGTAGACCCGAGACTACTTCGAGTCACCCCCGAAACCATTTCCTATTTACTTCGGGTTTCGTCGAAAATCAACCCGAGTGCCTTATTTTCAAACCTAATTTTTTTTCTAAGTATTATTACCCGGCACGTCAACATTTTATACACGAGTTAATACTCGAGCTTTCAAACATTTCTCCCCATGCTGGCTTCGAGTCAACATGCTCCTTCATTTCACCCACCACTGACACCATAAATCCCGCTGTGCACATGCACAACCTGAATCGCCACCTCTGGTAGGAGCTCCAGGCTCCATCGAGTCGACGACAATCCCACTTAATATCCACACCACCCAGAAACCCATAATGCCAGCGAACTCGCAAAAGAGTCAACTGACTCAAAACTGGGTCGAAGCTCGACCGTGCAATCCACCTTGCTCCGATGCTAAAGACCACCAGAGACAATGCTCCTCCGTCACGAGCTTCCCATGTCGACCACACCCCTCTACCGAACGGTCTTGTCCAGTCCGATGCAGCCTAGACGATGAAATTGGTCAATTTCTGATCAATACAGAAACATGGGCTAAAACCCTAATTTGATCTCGTTTCAACTTCATGATGATTAGAAAAATTCCTGAGCATTTTTATCAAGCTACCCTACCCTCCAGCAAGCTTTACCCAAGATCGCGAGATGAACTGTGTTGCCGATAACCAGAAATTTCAAAAAAACTCGAATTTGTTCATCTTTGCATTACTCTATGAATGCTTGCTTAAAATTTTTGATTTAACTTCCAAAAATCATTATTTGTGATAACAATTCAGATAGTATTCTTGAAACTAGGATTTATAATATTTGAATTTCGACATGTTTTGAATTGTGACTGTATTTTCCAATTTTTCCAGAGAAGCTTTAATTCATCTTGCTTGAATTCAGTTTTACAACTTAAGATATGTCAAAACAAACAACTTTTGTTTAATTTCTGAGATCAACCAAGGATCAGAGATAGGGAGTTGGATTTTGTACAAGATTATAAATCTCTATAACCTGAAACAGAGGTGATTCAAATTGAACTGGCAAGCACAGGCAAAGATATGCACATATTCATAGATTTTGTGCATACCAACAAAGGTTCAAACTTGTTAAAATCCTATATTCAAACAACACATCGGACATCAGAGCTTAGAACTGTTTACTCACGGTGGTTTTGAAGAAAGAACAGAGTTTCTTTCATGTTGAACAGGCTTGAGAAAATTTGCAAGCTGAAAGTCTTTTCTTTGATCTCTGGTTTGTCATGTTTATGTTGAATGATGTTTGATGTTTTCAGTTGAATTTTGTTTAAGTTTTTTTCTTTCTTTTCTTTCCAGATGTAAATGGACGAACTGAAAATGAGAAGGTTGATAAAAGAAAATGAGTTTACAGGTGATGAATTATCTTGTACAGGTGATATAATTTGTTGTACAAAGTTGATATTTTCTTTGTTGTACAATCAGAGATTTTTTTCATTTTGGAGGCTGATACATTTCGAGTTGACCTTGTTTATGCTAGCATTAAATGCTTAAGTCCTTTATGTCTTCATATGTTTGCTATCTCCTCATACAAGCTTATATATATATATAATTTGTTTTCTTCATTTTTGACAAATATACATACCTGACCATATTTTGTTTGGTACTTGTTCAAGCCTACATACTTATCTAATTTATTTGTTCTTAGATATCTGTAATTTTTTTTATTTTATGTACAACTTGATTTGGGTGAGTATACTCATATATATATATATATATAATCTTGTCTTTCTTACTAATTTATCTTGTATACATTTCTTATTTATGTTGTCAGTACTTTTGTTTGTATTATATTTTACTTCTCATATTTATTTCTATTTCCAAACTAAACATGTATTTCTAACTTAAATTTTATTTCTAACTTTTAATTTTTATTGTCTTGTATATCTTCACATATATATAGTTTTATATTTCATAAATACACTTTGTTTATATATTTAATTCATAATTTAACTAAAATTTTACATTAATTATCAATTTAAATTTAATTAAAATCCGGGGTCATTACACAAAGTGAATATCATTTTTAAAGTGAATATGATTCGAAAGCGATATGGTTTGAAATCGATTATGATATTTTGATATTAATTATGAACGGTTTTGGAAATGTAAAAGAACCATCCGGTATGAAATAAGCGTTTGGTTGTTAAAGAAATCGGGTATCAGATATTTTCATACTTTCTGCCAATACCGAAAACCACTTTAACAACTGTGTACGTGGTGGAGATTCCAGAATGAAGTAGAATGGTTTGGCGAACGATTTTGTATTAGGTATTTACGTAGCCCTGACTTCCATGAGTCAGCTTGATTTGGCTAAAACAGGAGCCACGCCGGGCCAAGTGAGGTCATTCCTCCTATCGATCAAATTTCTTCGATACCATTCTATTACTTTGTGATTTGATTTGGTGGCCACCCTTTGATTTTGATTTGGGAGTGTGTTCCGAGGTAGGCAGTAGTAGTTGCTTGCATTACCACCAGTCCGAATCCGCAAAACGGTAGAATCCTACCCTAGGCATTGCCTCACGTGCCTTGTCACGTGCCTTATCGCGCCCTCTATGAGTTTGGTTTGTGTCGTACCTATGGAGTGCTCCCTAATAGCCCACCTGCGGGTGAAGTTTATAGTATCTGTATAGACTACGACATTATATAAAATGTGTTAAGGGGGATATGGGTAACGCCTTAAAGCTATTTTAATTCTTTACTTTACAGTAGACACTATTATAATAATGTATTTTACTACATAGTAGATAGTTTAACGAATCCTTAGGAGACAGGAATCCCGAACATCTCCTAAATTATTGCACTCATGTTGACACTGGATAGGAGATGTCAAACCCCGTAAACATATCCGACGCCGTCACACTTATATTTATTTACCGTTGATTTAACTTACATAAGATCTTTTAGTTCTGACTCGAGTGTTTTGTCTTTCCAATTCGCTCGAGTCAGTCTGAGCTTTTCAGTTTATCGAAGACTGCTTTTTGGAAGATGAAGCCGAAGATTTTGTACTATTATCTTTTATTATTTTTATTCCACTACATCATGTTGTTCTACTTTATTTATTTATTATTTATTCTTGTTGTATGTAACTCTAATCTGTATTACGAAAGTACAATCAATGTTATTTGTAAACAGCTTCATGAACTGTTTATTTGATTATTATATTTTGTCATTCTGCTGCGAGATTCTGTATTTGTTCTTTTTTTTATTCCTCTCCTTTTTCTTATTTACCCCATAACAATCTGCCCTTTTGAATGGTTTGATTCTGACGTGTGTGGTTTATCGTCAATTTAAACCTTCCGAAAAGGCAGGTTATTATAGAATACCCCTCAAATTACTATCGGATCAGAAAACCACAAGGCTCTATGCCCTGTTCCCGTATCCAACAATTGATGGATGTAACATGTCGCAATTTTATCATTTTGATTTTGAATATTTAATTAATTTTAAATATTTAGATAATTGGTTTTTTAAATTTAATAAATAGAATTCAAATATAGGGATTTTTAAATATTTGAATTGTGAATTAACTATTAATTAAATTGATTTAATAGCCTTATTTAACTTCTTTTATTTAATAAATAAAAATAGCGAATTCATTTTGGTAAATTTATTTACAATAATAAATAGTGCGAATAAATAATAATAAAATCAATTATTAATAAAATGAATTTATTTTTATTATAGTATTTTTAATTGAATTTATAGGATTTTCCATAGTTTTGAATTTGAAAAATATTTAAATTATCATTTGACATATTTTTGGTAAACGATGGTATTTTTTTGATTTTACAAAATAAGATAACTAGTGTATATTATTATTATTTTGTAATCAAATCATATTTTTTTACGCGATCATATTTTTGTTTTGTTATTCGCGATTCGTAAGCGAATGGAATGCTATAGCGAGATACCGGAAATTTGTAAATAAATGTAACCCACACTTAGTTTATTCAACAAATTAAGAATATTTAACGCATTACTTTACTTCCTCTTTCTCATTTCCTTTTTTCAATCTCTGTAAACAAAAAATAAAGTCAACCACCACCTTAAAAAACTAAAGTCAAATCCACTACTCAACTATGAATTGTAAAACAAGAATCTTTGGATTCATCTTCGTGAAATCTTAGATTTGGTATAGGTTTTGTAGTGTATGATCGAGTTTGGCATTGATGGACACTTTGAACAGTAAGCCAGGGTTTGAGTTTTATCGAAACTGGTGAGGCAAGAGGCCATGGTGTTGGTTCCATCGCATTGCTTGTAGAAAGGAGAGCCATTTCCTGAATGTTGGTAATGCCGATCTCGTATAGGTGGTGCGACATATTGTGTGGCTGTACGTGGAGCAGTACGTCATTTTTTCAAGGTTTTGATCGAGTGTTCCATCTTGAGTTGTATAGCGATCTTAGGAAATGAGAAGATCGTAGAGGACGTCGGATTGTGATTTCGTGGAGAAACATGAGAAAGAGGAGGATAGAGGAATGCATAGCTATGGGTTCGTGCAGTGTTCATGTGTAGGTGATAAGAGTTTTGGAAGAAGAGGTATTAATAGTGGGTAATTAAACTATTAAAGTAATTCAGTGGATTACTTAAACTATTTAAATCCCAAACTTATAAAACGTATATCTCTCTCACACGAAGTCCAACCGAGACGCGGATTTTGCATTGCACTCGCAAGGAAGTTAGCTACGGGCTAGAACTGGTTTCATTGAATTTGCATCCAGTGAAGTTTTAGGGTTCGATTTTAGACCAAATCAAAATGCGAAAGTGTCAATTGGAATTTCGATGAGTTAACTCACCTCTAAATAGATTATGGTTGAATGCTTGGATGATAGTTGATGGTATTATTGAAGTATGAATTAATAATAAAATTGTAGTGACTTAATTTATTTACGCTTAACGGTTAAATTAGTTATACTTCGTATATAATATCTATTTAGCAAAATAAAATAACGTTATGCTATAATCAAATTGAGTAGATTATTTTGAACATCTATCGAGTAGATTAAATTATCGTTCTATGCATGCCAAGTAAAAGGATTATTGTTTGATTGTTTGTTTGGATTTGAATTCCCTCTTGAAAAGCGGACTGCATAAATAACCATTTTTTTAGGGGTTTGTTATAGAGAGCCCTAAGGAGTTTCTTACCATTATTAATTTACTATTAGATGCATTTAACCTATATTCTTATGCTGCTTATATTAATAGATGGTTGAAATATTTGTGACATACTGTTTTATTGGAGTAAGTGTCGTTATAGCGATTATCATTATACAATCACTAATGAAATATCATGTCCTTAAATCTTTGTGTGTGTTGAACTTGTGCTCATATTTTTACAAAGCTAATGTTTGGTCGCATTTTTTCCTTTTGAAAGTTGTTGATAATATATTTTCATGTATTTCGAGAATTTTGAAAATAAAGCGTAAGCGTTGATTAAAATTTATAAAAGGAGTTATAACTTAATTAATTATCTTTCGGGATAATTAATGTTGTTTTAAATTTATGAAGTGATTATAAACTTGATTAATTATCTTTTGAGATAAATATTGTCATTTTAAATTTATAAAAAATTATAAATTGGTTTTAATTATCTTTCGGGATAATTAATGCTGTTTAAGTTTATAAAGATTATTTAACTTAAATATTTCATAAATTCTTTTCAAATGCATTTGTAATGATTGTATAAGTATTTAAAAAGAATTAGAGGTTTAAATATATTCTTAATTATTATTTAACTATAATAAAGTTAATTAATAAATTTATTAATGATGTTTAAAGTTAATTAACTGATTCAATAACCATGTTTTAAAGATTAATTAACTGATTTAATAAAAGTATAATTAAAGTTAATTAGCTGGTTTAGTAAAGGCATTTAAAGTTAATTAATTGATTTATTAAAGGAGTTATAAGTTTGATTAACCGGCTTTTGGGATAATTAATGTGGTTTTAAATTTATAAAAGAGTTATATCAATTGTCTTTCAGGAGATTAACATTGTTTTAAATTTATAAAAGCATTTCATTAATTTTTATCTTCCGAGACAATAAATGTTGTTTGAAAATTTATAAATGATAGTTTATATATGAGAAAATCTTTTGAAAAAAATAGTTTCAAAAGATAATGTTAAATATAAATTATTTGGGGTACATAGTGAATGATGTTTTAATGACTTCTGTTCTTTACTCTTCTTTTAGTACACTTAAAAATATAATTTTCTCTTTAAAAAGAATATTTTAAAGAGTGTTTTTAAAATGTTTTACAAATATTTATGATGTGAAACCAGGTACAAGTTCTGGTTAAAAAGTTTAAAGTTTGATTCGGTAAGGTAAAGGATATCTCTTATATGGAAGGATTTAGCCATACTCTTAGCACTAAACATCGAGGTATGGAAACTCGTATTTATCTTGAAGGTTAAAATTGTTGTCAAGGAAATGCCTAGAGGTAATACCACCTTAACTTGCCCGGATTTTTTTTCAACTGAGGGATAATACAAGTTGAAATCGACGTATACTGTTAAGGGCATGAGATTTAATTTTCATATACGATCATTTTGATTATTATTGATAGTTTATTTATTAAATATCAATTCAACTATCTTCTTTTGTGTGTCGTTAATTAAAGATGATTTGTTGCTCATTTGATCTTTGATATAATTTGTCGGAAATGACTAAAACCAAAGAGCGAGTAGAAGTTAAGCTATGTGGGGTTGCTCCGATTAGGGTATTTTCACCATTACTCTAGATTGGATTCGGTGATATGCATGCTGAGATGTGAAATTCTCAAATACTCGTAAGATTGGCAGGGTCTTGCTTGGAGGTGTCCGATAGGCATCATAGTTCTCAAGTATACTTCTACAGGTATACTTTCAGTGACCGGGGGGGCACTCCTTCCTAGTCAATGTTGGAAAATTCCTTGATTTGTGTTTGGTTCAATTCCTTGAATCGTTTTTTTAATTACATCGAGAAGGGCCAGGAGCTTTTCTCGATGTTTAATTATTTTGTCCATTCTTTAAGTTTGGATTTTGATCTTTTTTATGCTCATTCTTTTAAGTTTGGATTCTATTTTAATTTATTTCCATTCATTCATGTGTGGAAGTTGTTTTTGTGAGGTAAAACCTGTTTTTGTTTAGTTGCGTGGTCTCACAGAATTATTATATGTTCACCATAGTCCTTGAGTTTACTAACACTGATTTTCCAGACTGATCCGAGTGTTATTTTATTATAATGCTCATGTCAGATCGAGTATTTTTCTAGGTTGTTATTGGTGGGACATGGAGCTCATGGAGTAGAGTTGGATGTTCACCTGTCGTAGTATTTTTATTTTCTATTGTATTATTATGTATACCCATTGGCAATTGTAAGGTTGGGAAGTTATAAATGTCCATGCTGGTTATGTTTGTTTTTAGCTCTGATATACCATGTAATTTAGAGTGACAACTTTTAGTGTCTTTGTTATATTATATGTCATCATTTCGCTGTGACATTCCCTTTTCCTTGATATTGTTTTTAATTTATCCTAATATTAATCCATCTTTCGAGTTGTTATAATTGAAATAGAAAAGTATTTTTTATTGGAAAAAAATGAGATTAGTCATAAACCGGTCATAAATCAATTTTCTTTTTCCATTCAAGGAAATAAAATTTTATCTTCGAACAAAATTTAAGGAACCATTCACTAATTTCAATTTAAAATAAATTACGATTATATGTTCGGCATATGAATACCGTGAATGTATTAGTGTCGACTTTCAATGGTTGAAAAGGCAGATCATTATAATAGAGAAGATGTAGAAAAAATTTAATGAAGATTTGATTTAATGGAAATAAACAAAAATTACTAAGATGTTGGCTGTTGGATTAACGATTTTAGATAAGAAAACCTAGATTGAAAGAGGAACATGAAATGAAAAGAGTTAGAAAATGCCATCTCCTTTTTATGGGTTAGTTTTGCAAACAATGGCTGATATCAATCGTTAGATAAGATCTGACATTTTAAATTAGCAATCCATGTCACAATTGTTGCTTTTGTTAGGGAAATAATCATCCAATCTCATTTTCCATGGACCCTGTAGAACCCGTGAAATCCATCCATTCATCTTTTTATTTTTTCAGTTTTTAATAAATAAAAATTAAAAAAATGAACGGTGGAGTTTTATTTGGTCGATGGGGACCATGCAAAATGAGACCATGTGATTTGTACCATGCTAGCCAACGCCCCTTTTGCTTGTATTTGAACATTATGGCATTAATCATTAAAAGTATTGAACATTGAGTGTGACTTGTGAAACTTTGAAATCTTAAATTAAAACATGTAATAATCATGATTATAAACGACTTATAAAAACTACAAGTATTTTAAACCATTGAAAACCATAAAGTCAAAGTCAAAGTCAAAATCCCCAATAAATGAAAACACCATTTTGGTTAAATAGTCAAAATTCCCAAATACAAAATAACAAAACAATAATTTTGAACCTCTAGATATTCATATTACAATAGCAAGAGGAAGTAATCTATTACATGATCAAAGCAGCAGATGATGGAAAAGTGGTCGATGGAGTCGCGCTATGGATAGAGGCCATTGATGTTGATTGTGGACACTTGTACAAATTGTGGTCCAAAAGCGCGTACGGTGTACTTGGTGGAGCGTTTTGGTTGGAGATGGGATTAAGATATGAGATTTAAGGTATTGCAAAATAAAGATTTGAAGATTTGGCGATTGAATGAAAATTAGGAGGTGGAGTGGTTGAAAATTAATAGATAATTTTATACGGGCATAAGTTATTAATTATAAACATAAATTGTTATTTATTTAACTTATAAGTCAATTAATTTAAATGTATAATTGAAATAACGTTATTTCACAGTTAGCAGGGGCATTTCCCTGCACCCTCGCTTAGGGATTTACCACACCCTCTGGCCCCCAATCGTAGTAGCAATTAATCAATTATTATATAAATGCATATAAACTAAAGTTTTGCGATAAGAGACTAATTTATAAATAATATATACAAACTTGTATTGTATTCGTGTTTCGAACTAGTACTATGTAATAAAAGTTAATTTTTATTGCATTTTTGTATAATTTCATAATTTATAAATTATACAAATTTAATTAATTGTATTAATTGAAAAAAATTAAAACAAAAATAATTGTTCGTAACGAAACAGTTAAAATGCCATTTTAGAATGCCCCTTTCATAACACAAGAACACATTCCCCTTCTGTGAATCATTCCTCTTTCGTGCCCCTTTCAAATGTCTCTTTCATTCATCTCTTTCATGTTGTATGAAAACGCATTCATAAATTATTAACTACTAATTAGTAATTATCATAATATTTTAAATAACTGTAAACATATTCAATACTTGTACATGTGTTAAGAAGATAGTTATATTTAAAACCTATAGATGCGAATGGAAGTAATAATTTATATGGTAATGTTTGTATTTTTTTAACGTTTTGGAATTTTCTAAAATCTTGAGTATTTAACAAAATTTTAGGTTTATTTGATAAATTTTCTTTTCAATTTTAGGGAAATTTCATATTTTTGTATTTAAACTTTATAAATATTTTTATTTTATTTTAGAAAATTTCAAAATAAAGTTTTTGAAATAATAACTAATAAATATAATTATCTATTATAATTATTAAATATTAGATATTAAACAACAAAAATTACTTCTTAATTGTTTAAATTACTAATTAATCATTAGTTATTGAAAATTAAATTATATTAAATATTATTAATTATTAAATATTACTTCTTAATTATTTATTATTATTCATTAATTAATAAATAGTGATTATTAAATATTATTCATTGTAAATTATTAATAGTAATTATTTAATTATTATTATTATTAGCTATTATTATTAATTATTTAATATTTTTTATTAATTATCCATGATTAGTAATAATCATTAATTAATAAAAAAAATAACTAAAAATATTACTTCTAAAATTTTAATTTTAATAATTAGTTATTGTTTATTGAACATGCTTATCACAAAATTCATGATGGTTAAATAAGTTAAGTCTTCCAAAATTTTATATTTAAAAATAAGCATTCCTAGCAAATTCCATGGAAATCCATCGCAAAATAGCTTCAAAATTTTATCGTTGCTAATCTACCTCAATATGCAGCGGAATTAAGCATCAAAACATATCCGTCAGTAAATTGATGCAATTTGCAACGATTTAGTAGTAGATATAACAGGTAGACGGTGATAATATAAAAAATTGAAATATACAAAACTTAAAATTATCCCTTGTAAATCATTCGCCAATCCACAACAAGTTTAGTGACGAAATTTTACGTCGCTACCGTTTGTTGATATTTTCAATTTTTCTTGTACTGAAAATACAAGTCCTGTAAATATTTTGCATATAATTATTTATCTTTTCCATAATAGTTTGCAATATATTACAGAAATGACAAATTTTATATAGCTAAATTGTAACAATCGAGATTTTTGACCCTTGAAAATCGACACATATGCGTCCAGCCGAGTAATTGAATGCCGGAAAACCTTATTGTTAGGGGAAAATAAGAAGGAGGAAAGAAAGAAGAACTAAACAACGTAGAATCCCACATCGGAACTAACAATCTATAATATACAACAAATCTTTACACAAAAACAAACCGTAATATATATACATACAGACATCAATCAGAGTATACTGATCTATTTCTGCCCGGACAGTTATAACAACCTGTCCTTACAATTGTTGATAAATACAACAATGAATGTAGCGAAAAAATTATGCAAATAGGGATGGCAATGGGGCCAATCTAGGGTCTAAATCTGGTAGATCCGCCCCAGTTTTGATCAGTCAAGACCCGCCCCATTGGTTCAGCGGGGCGTGTAGACCCATGATCCGTTCTTAAGAGCTCCTGGTCTAGGGTTGGATTGGGGCTTGGCTGACCCAACCCAACCCGACCTGCACTATTGAGACCTTATAAAATCGCTTTACTACTATAATAATGATTTGTTAATTCTTTTATATATAAGTGGTTATAACATGGATATTCTAATGTTACATTCAGTATGTTATATGATTTTTATAATATTAAGTTGCATCACTAATAATTATATAATAACTTATGCATGTTTTTTCTTGAATCGTTGTCATACACTTCTTTTTTTTACCTTAGATATAATTGTAAACAAGTTGATATCTATATTTATTGTATCATTTAGTAACAAACTGTAACGACCCGTATTTTTAAACATTTAAAATTATTAATTAAATAAGATTTTTGAATAAAATTGTTAGGAATACAAAAAATTAAGATTTTACTGATACAAATTAAATTATAATTCAAGTTATGAGCTTAAGTAAATTTTCTAAAATAAATTAAAAATATTTATAAAGTTTAAATTAAAAAATTTAAAATTTCCCTAAAATTCAAAAGTAAATTTTTGAATAAATATAAAATTTTGTTAAATACTCAAGATTTCAGAAATTCCAAAACGTTAAAAAAATTACAAAATTCAAAAAATACAAACATTACCTTGTAAATTATTACTTCCATTCGCATCTATAGGTTTTAAATATAACTATCTTCTTGACATATGTACAAGTATTGAATATGTTTACAGTTATTTAAAATATTATGATAATTACTAATTAGTAGTTAATAATTTATGAATGCGTTTTAATAAAACAAGAAAGGGATGAATGAAAGAGACATTTGTAAAGGGCACAAAAGTGGAATGATTCACGGAAGGGGAATGCGTTCTTGTGTTATGAAAGGGGCATTCTAAAATGGCATTTTAATTATTTCGTTACGAATAATTATTTTTGTTGTTGTATTTTCATTTTAATTTTTTTCAACTAATACAATTAATTAAATTTGTATTATTTATAAATTATGAAATTATACAAAAATGCAATAAAAAATAACCTTTATTACATAGTAGTAGTTCGAAACACGAATACAATACAAGTTTGCATATATTATTTATAAATTGGTCTCTTATCGCACAACTTTAGTTTATATGCGTCTATATAATAATTGATTAATTGCTACTACGATTGGGGGGCTATAGGGTGTGGAAAATCCCTAGGCGAGGGTGTAGGGCAATGCCCCTGCTGACTATGAAATAACGTTGTTTCAATTATTCATTTAAATTAATTGACTTATACGTTATATAAATAACAATTTATGTTTATAATTAATAACTTAATTATGCCCGTATAAAATTATCGATTAATTTTCATCCACTCAACCTCCTAATTTTCATTCATCTGCCAAATCTTCAAATCTTTATTTTGCAATACCTTAAATCTCAAATCTTAATCCTACCTCCAACCAACACGCTTCACCAAGTACACCGTACACGCTTCTGGACCACAATTTGTACAAGTGCCCACAATCAACATCAGTGGCCTTTATCCATAGCGCAACTCCATCGACGACTTCTCCATCATCTGCTGCTTTGATCATGTAATAGATTACTTCCTTTTGCTATTGTAATATGAATATCTAGAGGTTAACAATTATTGTTTTATTGTTTCGTATTTGGGAATTTTGACTATTTAACCAAAATGGTGTTTTCATTTTATAGGGATTTTGACTTTGACTTTGACTTTATGGTTTTCAAAGGTTTAAAAAATTTGTAGTTTTTATAAGTGGTTTAAAAATCATGATTATTACATGCCTTAATTTAAGATTTCAAAGTTTCACAAGTCACACTCAATGTTCAATACTTTTAATGATTAATGCCATAATGTTCAAATACTAGCAAAAGGGATGTTGGCTAGCAGGGTACAAATCACCTGCTCTCATTTTGCATGGTCCCCATCGAACAAATAAATCTCCACCGTTCTTTTTTTACTTTTTATTTATTAAAAACTGAAAAAAATAAAAAGATGAACGGATGGATTTCACGGGTTATATGGGGTCCATGGAAAATGAGATTAGATGATTATTTCCCTAACAAAAGCAACAATTGTGACATGGAGTGCTAATTTAAAATGTCAGATCTTATCTAACGATCGATATCAGCCATTGTTTGCAAAACTATCCCATAGAAAGGAGACGGCAATTTATAACTCTTTTCTTCTCATGTTCCTCTTTCTATCTTGGTTTTCTTATCCAAAATTGTTAATCCAGCAGCCAACATCTTAGTAATTTTTGTTTATTTCCATTAAATCAACTCTTCATTAAAAAATTTCTACATCTTCTTTATTATAACGATCTGCCTTTTCGACCGTTGAAAGTCGGCACTAATACATCCACGGTATTCATATGTCGAATATCAAATCGTAATTTACTTTAAATTAGTCTTTAAATTGAAATTAGTGAATGGTTCCTTAAATTTTGTTCGAAGATAAAATTTTATTTCCATAAATGGAAAAAGAAAATTGATTTATGACCAATTTATGACTAATCTCATTTTTTCAATAAAAAATATTTTTCTATATCAATTATAACAACTCGAAAGATGGATTAATATTAGGATAAAATAAAAAGAATATCAAGGAAAAGGGAATGTCACAGCGAAATAATGACATATAATATAACAAAGACACTAAAAGCTGTCACTCTAAAATACATGGTATATCAGAGTTAAAAACAAACATCACCAGCCTGGACGTTTATAACTTCCCAACCTTACAATTGCCGATGGGTATACATAATAATATAGTAGAAAATAAAAATATTACGACAGGTGAACATCCAGCTCTACTCCATGAGCTCCATGTCCCACCAAAAGCAACCTAGAAAAATACTCGGTCTGACATGAGCATTATAATATAATAACACTCGGATCAGTCTGGAAAACCAGTGTGAGTAAACTCAAGAACTATGGTGAACATATAATAATTCTATGAGACCACGCATCTAAACAGAAACCGGTTTTACCTCACAAAAACAACTTCCACACATGAATGAATGGAAATATATTAAAATAAAACCCAAACTTAAAAGAATGAGCATAAATAAGATTAAAATCAAAACTTAAAGAATGGACACAAATAATTAAACATGGAGAAGAGCTCCCGACCCTTCTCGATGTAATTAAGAAAATGATTCAAGGAATTGAACCAAACACAAATAAAGGAGTTTTGCAACATTGACTAGGAGGGAGTGCCCCCCCACTGAAAGTATACCTGTAGAAGTATACTTGAGAACTATGATGCCTATCGGACACGTCCAAGCCAAACCCCGCCAACCTTACGAGTATTTGAGAATTTCACATCTCCGCATGCAAATCACCGAATCCAATCTAGAGAAGGTGTGAAAATACCCTAATCGAAGCAACCCAACATAGCTTAGCTTCTACTCGCTCTTTGATTTTAGTTATTTCTGACAAACGATATCAACGCTCAAATGAGCTACAAATCATCTTTAATTAACGACGCACAAAAGAAGATAGTTGAATTGAAATTTAATAAATAAACGATCAGTAATAATCAAAATGATCATATATGAAAATTAAACCTTATACCCTTACCAGTACACGTCAATTTCAACTTGTAATATCCCTCAGTTGAAAATAAATCCGGGCAAGTTAACGTAGTATTACCTCTAGGCATTGCCTTGACAACAATTTTAACCTTCAAGATAAAAACGAGTTTCCATACCTCGATGTTTAGCGCTAAGTGTATGGCTAAATCCTTTCCATAAAAGATGTATCCTTTACATAACCGAATCAAATTTAAACTTTTAAATCCAAACTTGTACCTGGTTTCACATCATAAATATTTGTAAAACACTTTAAAAACACTCTTTAAAATATTCTTTTTAATGAGAAAATTATATTTTTAAGTGTACTAAAAGAGGAGTAAAGAACAGAAGTCATTAAAACATCATTTACTATGTACCCCTAATAATTTATATTTTACTTTATCTTTTGAAACTATTTTTTTAAAGATTTTCTCATATATAAACTATCATTTATAAATTTTCAAACAACGTTATTATCTCGGAAGATAAAAATTAATTGAAAAGCTTTTATAAATTTAAAACAATGTTAATCGTCCTGAAAGACAATTGATATAACTCTTTTATAAATTTAAAACCACATTAATTATCCCAAAAGCCGGCTAATCAAACTTATAACTCCTTTAATAAATCAATTAATTAACTTTAAACGCCTTTACTAAATTAGTTTATTAACTTTAATCACTTTTATTAAATTAGTTAATTGATCTTCAAAACATTTTTATTGAATCAGTTAATTAACTTTAAACATCATTAATAAATTTATTAATTAACTTTATTGTAGTTAAATAATAATTAAAAATATATTTAAACCTCTAATTCTTTTCAAATACTTATACAATCATTACAAATGCATTTGAAATGAATTTATGAAATATTTAAGGTAAATAAGCTTTATAAACTTAAACAACATTAGTTATCCCGAAAGATAATTAAATATAATTTATAATCTTTTATAAATTTAAAATGACAATATTTATCTCAAAAGATAATTAATCAAGTTTATAATCACTTCATAAATTTAAAACAACATTAATTATCCCGAAAGATAATTAATTATGTTATAACTCCTTTTATAAATTTTAATCAACGCTTACCCTTTATTTTCAAAATTCTCGAAATACATGAAAATATATTTTCAACAACTTTCAAAATGCAAAAATGCAACCAAACATTTACTTTGTAAAAATATGATCACAAGTTCAGCACACACAAAGATTTAAAGAGATGATATTTCATTAGTGATGGTATAATGATAATTGCTATAACGACACTTACTCCAATAAAGCAGTACGCCACAAATATTTCAACCAAATATCAATATAAGCAGCATAAGAATATTGGTTAAATGCATCTAATAGTAAATTAATAATGGTAAGAAACTCGTTAGGGTCTCTCTATAACAAATCACTAAAAAATGGTTATTTATGCAATCCGCTTTTCAAGCAGGAATTCAAATCCAAACAAACAATCAAATAATAATCCTTTTACTTGGCAAGCATAGAACGATAATTTAACCTACTCGATAAATGTTCAAAATAATCTACTCAATTTGATTATAGCAGAATGTTATTTTATTTTGCTAAATAGATATCATAAACGAAGTATAACTAATTTAACCGTTAAGCATAATTAAATTAAGTCACTACAATTTTATTATTGATTCATACTTCAATAATACCATTAACTACCATCCAAGCATTCAACCATCATCTATTTAGAGGCGAGTTAACTCATCGAAATTCCAATTGACGGTTTCGCATTCCAATTTGGTCTAAAATCGAACCCTAAAACTTCACTTGCTTCAAATTCAATGAAACCAGTTCTAGCGCGTAGCTAACATCCCTACGAATGCAAAGCAAAAGTTCGCGTCTCGGTTGGACTTCGTGTGAGAGAGATATACATTTTATAAGTTTGGGATTTAAATAATAAAAGTAATCCACTCAATTACTTTAATAATTTAATTACCCACCATTAATACCTCTTCTTTCGAAACTCTTATCACCTACACATGAACACTAGACGAACCCATAGTTGTGCATTCCTCTATCCTCCTCTTTCTCACCTTTCTCCACAAAATCACAATCCGACATCCACTACGATCTTCTCATCGCCTTAGCTCGCTATACAACTGAAGATGGAACACTCGATCAAACCCTTACAAAAATGACATACCGCTCCACGTACGGCCACATAATATGTCGCACCACCCTATACAAGATCAGACATCACCAAAATTCAGCAAATGGCGCTCCTTCCGACGAGCAATGCGATGGAACCAACACCATGGCCTCTCGCCTCACCAATTTCGAAAAAACTCAAACCCTGGCTTATTGCTCTAAGTGTCCATCAATGCCAAACTCAATCACACACTACAAAACCTATACCAAATCAAAGATTTCACCAAGATGAATCCAAAGATTCTTGTTTTACAATTCATAGTTGAGTAGTGGATTTGACTTTAGTTTTTTAAGGTGGTGGTTGACTTTAATTTTGTTTACAAATATTGAAAAAAGAAAATTAGAAAGAGGAAGTAAAGTAATGCGTTAAATATTCTTAATTTGTTGAATAAACTAAGTGTGGGTTACATTTATTTACAAATTTCCGGTATCTCGCTACAGCATTCCATTCGCGTACGAACCGTGCACAACAAAACAAAAATATGATCGCGTACAAAAATACGATATGATTACAAAACAATAATAATATACACTAGTTATCTTATTTTGTAAAATCATAAAATACCATCGTTTGCAAAAAATAAGTCAAACGATAATTTAAATATTTTTCAAATTAAAAACTAGGGAAAATCCTATAAATTTAATTAAAAATAATATAATAAAAATAGAGTCGTTTTATTAATAATTGATTTTCTTATTATTTATTCGCACTATTTATTATTGTATATAAATTTACAAAATGAATTCACTATTTTTATTTATTAAATAAAAAAAGTTAATGAAGGCTATTAATCAATTTAATTAATAGTTAATTCACAATTCAAATATTTAAATAATCCCTAAATTTGAATTAAATTTATTAAATTTTAAAAACCAATTATCTAAATATTTAAAATTAATTAAATATTCAAAATCAAAATGATAAAATTGTAAGATGTTACATCCATCAATTGTTGGATACAGGAACAAGGCATAGATCCATGTGGTTTTCTGATCCGATAGTAATTTGAGGGTTATTTGAGGCTGAAGGAACAAAAACGGTTGTGATTTTACCAATAAATGAGTTTCCTATGATTTTACCAATAATTTATGATTGATAGTTAATACTTAATAAATTATAAATGATAGCGTATTACAATTAATGATTATCAATAAATAACTTATAAATAATAAGTTATAATAAATAATTATTATTTATAATTAACAATTATTTATTATAATTAATAATTTATCATGATTAATTATTAATATTTAATAAATTATGGTTAATAATTTATAAATTATAATGTATATAAATACACTTGTTTAAAATACTAGAATATTCAATAATTAGTAATTTATAAATAATAATTACAATTTTAATCATTTAAGATTGAATTATATATTCATATCTTTAATTAATTATTAATTTCTAAGCATTAATTAATAAATATAATGGTGCGTTTGGCATACATCCTTGATAAAATTTGCAAATACATAAAATATCCCTCCGTTTTTTTAATAAGTTTTCAGTCTCTGTTTTCAAATTCATGCACGCAAAAAGACCCATACATCCTTTACGTTTTTAACATTTCAAACGCTTATAACTTTCGGTGGAAACATCGGATCAGCAAACCGTTTTCACCAAAATATCAAAAAAATTATGATCATTTAATGAGATCCATTGTTGATACAAAAAAAAAATCATATTTGTAGTAAGGGTGCAATTATTCCATATATTTGCAGAGAATTCTACAAAATTTGAAACATCATCGATTTTTCTTCAAATGTGCAACTATACCATATAATTGCAGACTTGTCTGCAACTATTGCATATAATTGCAAACATCTCTGCAACTATTGCATACAATTGCAAACAATTATGCAATTATTATATATAGTTGCTATGGCATATAATTGCAGATATTTCTGCAACTATTGCATATAATTGCAGACATTTCGGCAACTACTGCATATAGTTGCTGAATTGTCTGCAACTATTGCATATAATTATAGACATTTCTGCAACTATTGCAGACAATTATGCAATTAGTGCATATAGTTGCTGAATTATCTACAGTTATTGCGTATAATTACAGACATTTATGTAATTATTATGTATAGTTGCATACATGTAATAACCCGCATATTTTACGATTATATATTTTAAATGTTTTATTTAAATATAGCATCGTTTGTTGAATTTAAAGTCTGAAATGTGACTTTTTGTAAACAGTCGAATCCGGACTCGAGACCACTTCCATTGAATTCAAAATGACGTTTACAACTTTTTTGAGTATAAACATTGATATGTTTGGAATTGATTAGGATTTTGGTATTTTCATTTGGGCTTTGGGTTTGGTTCTAGCCCACTAACCCAATAAGAGAACCCAAACTCCTCTACCAAATACCCTAACTCCACTCCTCTTCATTCATTCCTTTCATAATTTCCTGACACTCTCAAGCAAAAGAAAAATGGGCGAAAAGAGGGGAAATCAAAATTCCTAAGCCCTAGATTCTTAGGAAATTCAAGTTCTAGTTCTAAAATCAAAGAGAAGCTTAGGTAAGCATCCTCTTCATCTTCTCCATCTCAATCCCTCTCCAATTTTCATAATTTCCTATAACCTAACTTAGGAAATATTTTCATATGATCATAGATTGGAGCTTCTAGAGTTGTGATTGAAGTGCAGTTGATCTTTCCTTGTCTTTGAGCATCTCAATTGTTGTTTTTGAGTTTAAAGGTGAGTTCTTGAACTCACATCTATGTCTATTCCTTTTATGGTTGTTAGGTATGAATTCCTAACATCTATTCCATGTTCATTTGCTTTTGAATTAATTTGGTTTGGTGAATTTTCCAATTTTTGGTATTTTGAAGTCAAAATCTATGAAAATCCTACTATGGATGTTTGGACTTATTGTTTGGAGCGTATTGAAGAGCCTATAAGGCTGGGTTGTCGCTTGGCATAAATCCCTAGCCATCGTCGCTCATTCTATTACTTCGAAGATGGTTTGGCCATTAATGGCCTAGGCAAAATGTGCCTTGAGCTTCATCTCAGACGTTTGGTAAAATGCTCAGACATCTGAAGCTACAGAATAAAAATTCCAGACTTACAGCTCAGACGTCTGATGTTATTTACCAGACGTATGGGCGATCTAGAAGAAAATTCCAGAAATTTAGCTCAGACATCTGGGAATACCACCAGACGTCTGTCGCTGTTAATTCCAGCCAAATTGCCTATTTTTGAGTGGATTTCTGTTTTATCGATTATTGTTGATCCGTTTGGTCGTTGTCATTTATTATCGATTTTGATGGCTTCTTTTCTGGATTTATGGGAATATCCATTTGATTGGATTTGATATCAATATTTATGGTTTTAGTTCACGTCGTCGTATGTAAATTTTTGGTGATAGATTGTTTTTACAATCGTTTCTATGATTTGTCACTTTAAAATACAAAGGTTTCTATACTAATAGTAAATACTCAAACTCTTTCACAAAAATGATTTCAGCATTTACTTTTAATACAAAACTCGTTTTAAAACCGTTTTCCAATCTATTAGTATATACAAACCTTTACCTCATTCGTACGAGAAATCCAATTAAACGACTTAGCAAAACAAGTGGTATGAAACGCTTGCATTTACTTCGTCGGTTAATTCTTGGACTTATTCAATTGAAATCTCATGATAATTTTTGAGTGGAAATCTACAATCTGTTCGTAAATATTTAAGTTAAGCCAGTGGTTATGGGACATGAAGCTAAACTCATCTATTTACTAGCTTAGTGTAATTTACACTTATTCTATGGAGCTTCGGCTCAATTTGGTGGGGTAGCGACCCAGGGTCTTTTGACCGTTTTATGGAATTTGGTTCATCGGGCGTATCACTGTACTATGTCGTTGTTCCAGCTTATTTGAGTTTTAGGTTCATCGGGCGTATCACTATACTGCGTCGTTGTTCCAGTTTGTTTGAGTTTCAGGTTCCTCGGGCGTATTGCTGTACTACATCGTTGCATCGGCTCTATGGGTTAGCGACCCATGGGATAGCATCTCGTTTGTGATACACGTGTTGGTGAGTTTTCATACTCCCGTTTGTGATAGGCCACCCCCTTTGTGTTTTCTGGATTTCTAATTATTGATTTCTGCAATTTGTGTTTCACCAATTTTTTCGATTTTCATTGATATATTTTGTCAATATTTGAGGTTTGGTGAATAAGCTAAAGAATATGATATTATTTTTGGTGTATGAGGAGATTTGAGATATTGTATGATGTTTGTTGTTATCAAATGTATACTTGTCACGGTATGGCATTATTGTTATCATATATTTTTGTTGTATCTCTTATCCTACCTCACCTTGTATGATATTTATAGCTAGACTGATCCGTTTATTATTTTTCTTCTTAAATAATACTCGGGTCAGACCGAGGTGTTTCAGGTGCTTCCACTTGACTTCTTAGCAGGGACTAGCTTCTGACTTTTGGCTAACTACTCTAGCTTAGTAGTTTTGGTTTTTATACATTCGAGATAGAGACTCCTTGATGTATACATATTCTTTTGTCTAGCACTTGTACCTATTCTTTTGTGATGTAGTGGATCTTGTATGACAACTACTTTTATGTACACTTCTATGTGTTATATTCATATCTGTTTCCGCCTTAGTGATATGAATATCTGTGACTGATTTATGTTATGCTTATTTTATATTTGCTTCCGAATGCCTCATAGCCACTGTGTAGTAATTTTGAGTTTGTAATTGATATGACAGATTTCCTCTTGAAATGAAATCCATGACCTACTATTTGGCATATCGGTACTCGCAGAAAGCAATTACACAGATGGTCGCTCCTCAACAGCTTTATTCTTTATGCTAGTCGACGACATTACTCTGTAGTGTTCTTGGCTAGTGTGAGTATAGAGGTGGGGTGTCACAATACATTTTTGTATTCAAATACTACAATTTTCATGTATTACATTCCTGTATTAAAATATTGTTCGTGATCTACAAGTGGCGGTCATAAAAGATCTACAAGTAGCGGTATTACATCAAGGAGTACAAGTAGAGCGGTATTACATCAAGGAGTACAAGTAGCCGTATTACATCAAGGAGTACAAGTAGTGGATCTTGTATGACCCCCTTTAATTTTCCTTAGGACCCTAAATCTCAAATCCCAACTTTCTTCTCATTTCAGATATCCCAAATTCCTAAGTCACAACTTGCTCCTCATTTCAGAGCGCACCACTGCCTTGGCCTGCAAAACATTCTCTCCGCCATCGCTGACGGCATGGGTAAGCTCTTTTTTTTTGAATTTTGATTTAGTGGCAACTATTCTCTAACTGATGATTCTTATGCAATCGATCTGTACGTGGTTTGGATTCATTTTCATTTTATTAAATACAAAAGAATTATTCACTGCTATATTTGTGGTCCACATATTTTGAAATATTTTGATAATCAAAAGACGTGTAATATTGAGGAACAACGATGGGTAACACTGGTTTGCATTGGTATATTTTCCAGTTTCTTACACGATTGTTTTTGTGTGAAAATAAAAATAATAAAATAAAAGAGAATATGTAAGGTATTTCGTTAAACCAATTAAAATGAAACAAAACTGACGACTATATAAGTTGGATGAGGGTTAATATATCCTTCATGGATTCTCCTATCCCTTGTTATTATTTCATGTCGAAAACTATAAGAAAATACAACAATACCCTCCTATTTGATGCTTTGTCACTTCTTTTGCCGTGCCACTGTAAAATTCTCCGTCGATCACAATCAACTAGAAGAAGAATTTGGATTTTCCAGGCTCACCGGTAGTAAGAAAAAAAAATATGCCCGTCTTTGTAATTTTTATTTGCACATAACATGTTCGCATTAATTATTGAGTTATTTTTAGGTAATTTTTATTTTTAGTTTTATTTTAATAAACTAGTAATGTAGTGGCATGATGTCTATCGGTGCTCGTATGAATAAGTGTAGAAGTTATCATGTCAGCCAATATATGTCGTCATGCAAGGTTTATATTTCAAGCAACATATAATATTTGAAGCATCGATGTATGGCCAGTCATGTTGGGTTTATATTTGAAGCAACACGGAATATTAACTTTAGTCACATTGTAAAATATACTTGATAAGCGTTCTTGATTCTGCGAGTCTAATGTCAGCCAATTTATATTCATTATATTTTATCCAGTCCATCTTCCTAAATGTATTTATATGCCGCACCAACATTCATTCACTCTAAATGACATTGGGTTGGTTTTTGTGCTTTTACTGTAACAGCCCTAGATTTTTGTATATATTTTATTTGACTTTATTATATTTTGAAAACTATTTTAAACTTGTTTTATTTCAAACATTTCATTTTTAAATATAAATGTTGATTATTATGTAACTTTTAATTTCAAACTGGTATAAATTGAACATTTCCTGAAAAGGGGATTTCTGGTCAAACTGGTCAAACTTTGACTTTTAAAACTTCAAATATAAATTGTTTAAAATCTTAAATTTTATCTTTTATTATGAAAATAGACTTAATAACATGAATACTGCTTTTTGTTTCGTTGAAAACGGAATTAAATTGTAAAAGTTATGTACATTTCAATTTTGAGTATAATTTGTTTTATTTTGCAATTTTGCCTATTTTAAATTTTATAAATCATATTTTCTTTGTCATATTTTATTTTAAAATGTGTTAATATGTTATTTTATGTATATTTTTGCCTTTTAATATTTTTGAAGTGATAATAAAACTTTTCCAAAATTTATTGCATTTATTAAAGACTAGTTTCTATTTTTCTACTATATTCTCCATTTAAATTTTATTTAATTAAAATTTATTTATTTATTTTTGTGAATGCATTTTTATTTTATGTTCTTATCTTTATTTATAAATATTTTTCCAAGTCCATACAATTTTCCCTAAGTTTATTTCATTTATTTTCAAATTTTCTAGACTAGTTTTCATTTTGTACTATTTTCTTATTTTAATCATATATAATTAATATTTATTTATTTATATTTTGTATATTTGTTACATTTTCGAATTGAAACTGAATTTTTAATTATTCTCAGTTATTTAAACTTATTAAAAAGAAATAAAAGTGATTTGAAAGGTTTGTGGCTTTTTATTTCCTAAGGCCTTTTGAATTCCCACCTTTTCACATTTCAACATTACTTTTCATTCAATTGGCCTTAACTCCTCATTCTTTCAGCTGCATATCTCATTTTGCAATTCATGTGAAAACATCACTTTCTCATTCCTCATTCACATATGTTTTCAGATCTGAAGAAAAAGAAATTGTAATGTCTTCCTCTTTTCTATTCTTTTTCACCTTCTTTTATTGATTTTCCTTTGTAAATTGCCTTGAAATCTTCATGCTTTGCTCGGCCCATAGCCTCACCATCACCACCATCGACCACCATCCCTTCCTCCCCACTAAATCCACGGCCAAACCATCATTCTCCACTGACATGAAAGTGCCATGGCCTCCCCTTGAGCAAAACTCCACAAAAACATTGAAAACTCTACAATTATCGCCTACCCGAGCCATGTATGCAACCTTCCCTTCATTTACACCACCACCACCACCATAGGCTGCCACCACCACCTTTTCCAGACCTCCCCACACCACTCCAACCTCTGTCCAGACCTGAGCTTGACTGGCCAAGCATATAACCCCATGACCGAGCCCTTTTGGTTGCCAAAAACCATGTTTTAGCCTAAACCCCTTCACATCCCTGTGTTGTAACTTCCTCCATCATGTTCTACCTTGTAGCCTTACCTTTTCCAGACCCATACCTGATCCAAACCAAGTACAAACCTGACCTAATTGATCCCCTAGGCCATGCAAACAAGTAGAGAAAGCAAGGTAAAAAGTTTCGTATTCAAACTGCTTTTTGTTTCAAAGTTATTCAAATTCAATCGTATTGATTTTTAACTATTATTTTGGTTTTGTTTTTGGGTTGTAACACAAGATCTATAACTTGGATCTCGCTCTCCACTCTCAAGTCATTCCCGTGTTGTCGTGCCTTCGTAGTGTCAGTATTGTGTGCTTTTGTGGCTATCTCCAGCTTTAAACAAGTGAGTTATTCTCACCAGACAGTGTATACCTATATAACTAGTAAATTGACCACTTTTGAATCTGTAAAATGCATCACCATATTATATCTGCTATGTTATGATTATATGATGTTCACCCATGCTTAAACACCTGTTATATCATATGTTACTGTTATATTATGTTGTTCTGTTATTTTTATCAGTTTATCACACTGCAAGTTCCCTTTAGATTAGAATCACTATGGGTTGAAATGATACATACCCGAACGGACTTTAGAATAAGAGAAAATCATTATGGGCTGAAATGATAGGCCTGAATGATTTTCAATTATTTTCATTTGCTTGGGATTGCGGGTTTGAAATGATCAAACCCGGGTATCTTTGTAAATTACGGGTTGAAATGATAAATTACCCGTATCACTTTACCTAGGCTAGAAAATGAAATACAGACCCGTTGTTAAAATATGTTTTATAATTTTTTTTTAATTATTTTATAAATGTAAATATTATAATATTTTGACTTAAACTAAATAAAAATGATCTTTGTAAAGCATTATTGATTTTCTGAAAATTTATAAGTGAAATAAATTAATGGTAAAATTAGAAAATTTGAAATGTAAGTTATTTTGGGAAATTTTAATTTGGTGATAATTGGAATTTAAATTAAATGTGAAATGTGATAAATTCATGATAATTTGGATTAAAGTGAATTTAAATGATTTTTATATTATATTAATGATTTTGAATAAAGTTAAAATGTGAAATGAATGAATATTTAAGTTGAAATGTTGAAATATAACTAAAATTGGAAATTTGTGAATTTGGCTTAAAAGTGAATTTTAAGTTAAGTAAATAAAAATGGAATTAAGTTATATTTGAAAATTTAAACTTAAATGTTAAGTTAATTTAATTTAATGAATTTATAATTTAATATTGGAATTTAATAAGTGAATTATTATTAAATTTTGATTTTTGAATGGAGGTTTAACTTTATAAAATCATGAATATAAGGGTATTTGAATGATTGTTTTAAAAGTGAAATTATATTATTTTTTAAGTTAAAAATGATTTATATAAAAATACAATTGTTTGTGAAATTATACTGAATATTTGAAGTTAATTAACTGCATTTCTGAAATGCTATTAATTCTAATGAAAATGATAATACAACATTTGTAAATGCTGTAGTTGATAATAATGAACAAAATGGCTAAATTTAATTAAAGGCTATTATAGCATTTTTGTAAATGTTATAATGGTTGAATTTAACTAAGTTTATTTGAAACTAATGTAACCCTATTACAGCATTTTAAATGCTGTCTTTTGTTAAATTGAACTGTTTTAAATGTGACTTTCCGTAGCATTTTTTAAATGCTGCGAAAGTTGAATTTTCATTATTTTAATTAATTTAAGTGAACGAATGAACTTTGAAAGATTAAAATTTTGGAAATTTAATAATTTAATTATTAAATATAATAACTTCATTTTTATGATTTAAAATAAAGTAATTTGTTTCGAAATATAAACTATTTTGAAATATGATATTTTGATATTTTGAAATGGATATTTGAAGGATATTGAATTTTGAAATGATATTTGATTTCGAAGTATAAAATACCATTTTGAAATTTTAACCACGGGATGTATTTAATTTATAGTTTAACTGATCCTTAAAGGATGGGCGATCCCAAGCATCCTTTGAGTTATTATGCATTTCTACTACAGTTCACTTGAGTTGGTTTACATTATATAAGTATATATTGTCCTGACTCGAGTGTTTTGTATTTTACTTTACGCTCGGGTCAGCCTGAGTATTTACAGCTTAGCTTTGGATTTCTTTCTGGAGCTAGGAATCGCTGGAGATTCTGCTTGTCTAGTTATCTGTTCCTTTCAGTTCAGTTGTTCTATTTCAGTTCTGGTATTCATAAACTTCTATTTATTTGAGATTTCTATTGTATATGTTTTCAAACAAATATTATGTATTTTGTTTTGAGAGTTTGTTATAGTAGCTTCATGAACTACTATGGTATTTTTAATTTCCGCTGCGAGTTATTCTGATATGTTCTGTGTCTGTGATTCTGTGTATTTGATTTCATTTGCTCCAAATTTATTTACAATCTGTTATTTTGAATTATTCAAGTCAGACATGTGTGGATTATTGTCGATTTGAATGGTCCAAAATAGTGGGTCGTTACAGTTGGTATCAGAGCTTTGGTTTTAGGCAAACCTTAGCCTGCGGAGCAAAAACTCATTAGAGATAGGGTAGAAATACCCTAGAATGAGTGAAATCTATCTCAGAATCATTTCTTTGTGAGAGAACGTATTTTCGAAGTATAAAATGATTTTCAAATGATTTTTAAAGAATTTTCAAAGATTATTTTGATATAAATTTCCTTGCTTTGAAAGTAAAATATTTCTTAAACTTCATTCCTTTTGTATCCACCTTGTTAGTAATTTCTTTGATTAGGATCCTCTAAAATTTTGAACTTCTCTCTTGATTGATCTAGATCCTTTGTTGATAGGAATCTATTTTGGATATGGCAAAATCAGTAGTTTGTTAGGATGCTTTGAGTAAACTCTGTTGTATCTTTTGCTTAGCTAAAGTTGTCCAACTAAAGATATTTAAGCTTCTGTTTTCGTATGTTATGAATTCGAGTCTTTCCAAATTTTGAATGGGAATTTTTCTGTATCGATATAGGTTATATTTCTCTAATCTTCGTTTGGATTCTTATCGAATAAGATTCCTTTGAATTTTGGAATGCTCACTTGTTCTGAAATCCATTCCTATCTCCCCTAATTGTATTCTTTTGATTTTGGAGCATTGCATCACTCCACTTTGTATGACCTTTATAGGGTGGCGATTCCGCCAATCTTTGAATGATTATAATTGGCATTGATTCACCGGAGATTTCTGTATCCTCGGTTTACGATGTTTTCTATCTTCTGCTATATTTAGATTCTATCTCTGGCAATCGAAGGTCGATTTTCCTTAGATTTTCGCATCGATTATATTCCTGAAATCACGGTTGACCGGTTAAGGTCGCCCGCGATTCATATAGGCTTATCCATCTTGTATTTGGTAATTTAATTATCTTATCTTCGTTTGAGCCTATCTTTGAATTAGAATTCTATTTGATTAGAGTCCTTCTAAATTTGAATCTCTGTTTTGCTTTGAAATCCATCCTTGAATCGTCCCTTGGAAAGTTTGTGGTTGATTGTCTTTTAAAATTTTTGTATTCATCGTAGTTTTATTTTGATAAGGATGACCATATTTTTATATAAAGATGAAATGTTTTTGAAAAAGGATTATATACCTTTTAAAAAAAATGAGAATTTGAAGTTTTGAAAGGATTTGAAATTGTGAAAATTTTATAAGAAATGGTTTCATATAAAATGATTTATAACTGAAGGTTTTGAATCTGAATTTAAGTGGTTGAACTCCGGCATTTTGGAACTGGTTTTAAGATTTTGAAATAATAAATAATATGATTGAAATTATTTTTCCGAATAAGTAATGTTTCAATTATTTTAATGGGTTTTAATGATTTTGAAGGAATTTCAAAGAAGTTTTCAAAGTAAATGGAAGTCCAGAACTCACTTGTGTCGCTGGAAAATAATTTCGGTGATGAGTGCACGCATCATCGACATTGATTTTCGAGTTTCTGAGTGAGGGAGAGGCCACTTCGGTAGCATTGCTATGCGATTGATTTGTGAAACCAATTTAGATTTCAAATTCTGAAGTGTGATGTGATATTCGAAAGATATATGTATATATATTTGTAAAATTTGAAATGAGCCGGTGTTCAGTCCTTGAGTTTTGGATTTGATTTGATATAACCCTATTTTTGGAATGGATTTACTGATTTAATTGTGATTTCCAACTCTTGGATTGAAATATGATTTCTTCAACTATTTTAAAGGTTCGAGCACTTCCAAATCAAGGTTAACTTTTCAAAGCTAAGAAATTTTGAAAAGTAATTTGATAAAGTATATAAGTTTGTTTTGAATGTTTAAGTATGACGTAATATGATTTAAATAGTTGAAACTGTTTGGTTAAGTAAATGAATAAAGCAATTTTAAAATTTTCTAATATGAAATTTAGATTTGAAATGTTTTGAAAAGAATTTGGTCTTCAAAATATTTTGAATAAAATTTAGTTTAAATGTTTTAACTTAGTAGCATCTTTATGAAACTATATATTTAACAAGTTGAAATAAATATATAAGTTGTACGTATGCTGTTTTATTCGCATAATTAATTTGATCCAAGTTTGAGTACACAAGTTCGAGGTGGATTACACCATTTCGTGTTAGGATTTTTCATTCGATTCTTGATGGCGAATATTTGATATGGATTTTGGGCTTGATTCCAGAATTCTCTATCATAGTATATGGCTATGCAAGGAGACTGATGGCTTCTAGTCGAGAAACCATATCGAAATCCGCATTAGGGAAGTGAATGGACAATACTAGTTCGAAAGCGAACTTGTGTGATCGAGCGAGCGATCGAATGTGACTTTGCGAAATGATGACATATGTACATCTTATATTCTAATATCTTTGATATATTTTGACGCTGAAATTGAAAGCCGTCGAGTTAGAATATCTTTGCTTACTAAAAGAAAATTTCCAATTTAAATTACAAAGATATATAACCCATAAAAGCAAAGATATTCAATCCCATATGGCTCTTCATACAGCGAAATTATTTTGAAAATTTGATCCTTATGTAAGATAGACCTTATGTAAGTATAAGATGATTTTGAAAACATTTGATTTTGGAAATGAATTGGTTGACTTAAATTATATTGATTTGGAAATTTGGATTTATTTTCTAAATCTATTATTTTGGAAACTTTGAAACTAAAGATAATTAATTTGAGAACAAATAATTTGGTGAAATTGTATATGATTTTGAAATTGAACTGATATTGAAACAAATTGAAATTTGAGAACCTTATGTTACTAAACACTTGATTTGGGAGTTGTCGAACTTATATAAAATTGATTTGTATGAGTATGAAATTGATTCGAAAACTATAGATTTGAAAAGGTACTCAATTTGAAAGTGAAAACTTATATAATTGAAGTCTATATAAGTATGATTTGATATACTATTGATTTTGGAAAGTATTCGATTTTAAAATTAAATCTTATATATAATGGATTTTATATATGTACGATATTTGAAAGTGATTTGAAAAGGTACTATATGATACATATTTTCGAAGTAAAGATATGGAAAGTGCCTTCTGCTTGATATCCGATTTGTGGCCACATCTTGGATTCATTCTATCGATATTATTCTCTCTGATTTTTGGTTTTCCGGATATGATACTCGAGTGTCCTTCGAATTCCATGGCGTTACCCATGGTCTTATTGTTCTCTCGTGACTGCATAGCGCAACTGCCTGGCTGAGTCTTGCCTAGGGGTACGGATTGTTTCCTGGGGGATCCAGGCGTAATCATTGTGTATCCTGCAATCTGTGTAGGTCGCGAATAGTAGCGCAAATGCTTGGCTGAGTCTTGCCTGGGGGTACGGATTGTTTCCTGGGGGATCCAGGCGTAACCATTGTGTATCCTGCATTCTACTAGTCATCATGGCGTAACTCGCAGGGCTGAGAAAGCTTACGGATATGGATTGTTTCCTGGGGATCCAGGCGTAACCATTGTGTATCTGCGAACCATGGTTAGACAAAGGTTTTGTTTGTTTTTGTTTGGATTGTACTTTCCATATCTGTTTTAAAGGTTTTTCAAGTATTTTCACTGGGTGTTGAAACAAGTCTACTGAGTACCTGGAGAATTCTAGCTTTGCGCCTGATCAACGCATGGCCAGAGTCTGCAGGAACGAAAGTAAACTTGTTAAGACATCGAGTTAAAAAGTATTTTGATAAAATATTATAAAGGATATTTTGATCAGTTATTTCCTTTCTAAAAGATTTTAAAGTGTTTTAAATATTTTACCTCTTTAACCAACACTTTTAATAAATGGCTCATCCTTGTCTTTCGTCCTATTTTCCCTTCTTGCTATTCCTATTCTCCACCTTGTTAAACTTACCTGTAACAACAGTTATCAGGTATAATTTTAATATTCTTGTCATCTTGTCTTAATCCTATTCCATTCTATCTTTTTCTGTGTTTTCCATACTTCATTCCTTTTCGAGGACGAAAAGATTTGAGTGGGGGAGAGTGTAACAGCCCTAGATTTTTGTATATATTTTATTTGACTTTATTATATTTTGAAAACTATTTTAAACTTGTTTTATTTCAAACATTTCATTTTTAAATATAAATGTTGATTATTATGTAACTTTTAATTTCAAACTGGTATAAATTGAACATTTCCTGAAAAGGGGATTTCTGGTCAAACTGGTCAAACTTTGACTTTTAAAACTTCAAATATAAATTGTTTAAAATCTTAAATTTTATCTTTTATTATGAAAATAGACTTAATAACATGAATACTGCTTTTTGTTTCGTTGAAAACGGAATTAAATTGTAAAAGTTATGTACATTTCAATTTTGAGTATAATTTGTTTTATTTTGCAATTTTGCCTATTTTAAATTTTATAAATCATATTTTCTTTGTCATATTTTATTTTAAAATGTGTTAATATGTTATTTTATGTATATTTTTGCCTTTTAATATTTTTGAAGTGATAATAAAACTTTTCCAAAATTTATTGCATTTATTAAAGACTAGTTTCTATTTTTCTACTATATTCTCCATTTAAATTTTATTTAATTAAAATTTATTTATTTATTTTTGTGAATGCATTTTTATTTTATGTTCTTATCTTTATTTATAAATATTTTTCCAAGTCCATACAATTTTCCCTAAGTTTATTTCATTTATTTTCAAATTTTCTAGACTAGTTTTCATTTTGTACTATTTTCTTATTTTAATCATATATAATTAATATTTATTTATTTATATTTTGTATATTTGTTACATTTTCGAATTGAAACTGAATTTTTAATTATTCTCAGTTATTTAAACTTATTAAAAAGAAATAAAAGTGATTTGAAAGGTTTGTGGCTTTTTATTTCCTAAGGCCTTTTGAATTCCCACCTTTTCACATTTCAACATTACTTTTCATTCAATTGGCCTTAACTCCTCATTCTTTCAGCTGCATATCTCATTTTGCAATTCATGTGAAAACATCACTTTCTCATTCCTCATTCACATATGTTTTCAGATCTGAAGAAAAAGAAATTGTAATGTCTTCCTCTTTTCTATTCTTTTTCACCTTCTTTTATTGATTTTCCTTTGTAAATTGCCTTGAAATCTTCATGCTTTGCTCGGCCCATAGCCTCACCATCACCACCATCGACCACCATCCCTTCCTCCCCACTAAATCCACGGCCAAACCATCATTCTCCACTGACATGAAAGTGCCATGGCCTCCCCTTGAGCAAAACTCCACAAAAACATTGAAAACTCTACAATTATCGCCTACCCGAGCCATGTATGCAACCTTCCCTTCATTTACACCACCACCACCACCATAGGCTGCCACCACCACCTTTTCCAGACCTCCCCACACCACTCCAACCTCTGTCCAGACCTGAGCTTGACTGGCCAAGCATATAACCCCATGACCGAGCCCTTTTGGTTGCCAAAAACCATGTTTTAGCCTAAACCCCTTCACATCCCTGTGTTGTAACTTCCTCCATCATGTTCTACCTTGTAGCCTTACCTTTTCCAGACCCATACCTGATCCAAACCAAGTACAAACCTGACCTAATTGATCCCCTAGGCCATGCAAACAAGTAGAGAAAGCAAGGTAAAAAGTTTCGTATTCAAACTGCTTTTTGTTTCAAAGTTATTCAAATTCAATCGTATTGATTTTTAACTATTATTTTGGTTTTGTTTTTGGGTTGTAACACAAGATCTATAACTTGGATCTCGCTCTCCACTCTCAAGTCATTCCCGTGTTGTCGTGCCTTCGTAGTGTCAGTATTGTGTGCTTTTGTGGCTATCTCCAGCTTTAAACAAGTGAGTTATTCTCACCAGACAGTGTATACCTATATAACTAGTAAATTGACCACTTTTGAATCTGTAAAATGCATCACCATATTATATCTGCTATGTTATGATTATATGATGTTCACCCATGCTTAAACACCTGTTATATCATATGTTACTGTTATATTATGTTGTTCTGTTATTTTTATCAGTTTATCACACTGCAAGTTCCCTTTAGATTAGAATCACTATGGGTTGAAATGATACATACCCGAACGGACTTTAGAATAAGAGAAAATCATTATGGGCTGAAATGATAGGCCTGAATGATTTTCAATTATTTTCATTTGCTTGGGATTGCGGGTTTGAAATGATCAAACCCGGGTATCTTTGTAAATTACGGGTTGAAATGATAAATTACCCGTATCACTTTACCTAGGCTAGAAAATGAAATACAGACCCGTTGTTAAAATATGTTTTATAATTTTTTTTTTAATTATTTTAGAAATGTAAATATTATAATATTTTGACTTAAACTAAATAAAAATGATCTTTGTAAAGCTTTATTGATTTTCTGAAAATTTATAAGTGAAATAAATTAATGGTAAAATTAGAAAATTTGAAATGTAAGTTATTTTGGGAAATTTTAATTTGGTGATAATTGGAATTTAAATTAAATGTGAAATGTGATAAATTCATGATAATTTGGATTAAAGTGAATTTAAATGATTTTTATATTATATTAATGATTTTGAATAAAGTTAAAATGTGAAATGAATGAATATTTAAGTTGAAATGTTGAAATATAACTAAAATTGGAAATTTGTGAATTTGGCTTAAAAGTGAATTTTAAGTTAAGTAAATAAAAATGGAATTAAGTTATATTTGAAAATTTAAACTTAAATGTTAAGTTAATTTAATTTAATGAATTTATAATTTAATATTGGAATTTAATAAGTGAATTATTATTAAATTTTGATTTTTGAATGGAGGTTTAACTTTATAAAATCATGAATATAAGGGTATTTGAATGATTGTTTTAAAAGTGAAATTATATTATTTTTTAAGTTAAAAATGATTTATATAAAAATACAATTGTTTGTGAAATTATACTGAATATTTGAAGTTAATTAACTGCATTTCTGAAATGCTATTAATTCTAATGAAAATGATAATACAACATTTGTAAATGCTGTAGTTGATAATAATGAACAAAATGGCTAAATTTAATTAAAGGCTATTATAGCATTTTTGTAAATGTTATAATGGTTGAATTTAACTAAGTTTATTTGAAACTAATGTAACCCTATTACAGCATTTTAAATGCTGTCTTTTGTTAAATTGAACTGTTTTAAATGTGACTTTCCGTAGCATTTTTTAAATGCTGCGAAAGTTGAATTTTCATTATTTTAATTAATTTAAGTGAACGAATGAACTTTGAAAGATTAAAATTTTGGAAATTTAATAATTTAATTATTAAATATAATAACTTCATTTTTATGATTTAAAATAAAGTAATTTGTTTCGAAATATAAACTATTTTGAAATATGATATTTTGATATTTTGAAATGGATATTTGAAGGATATTGAATTTTGAAATGATATTTGATTTCGAAGTATAAAATACCATTTTGAAATTTTAACCACGGGATGTATTTAATTTATAGTTTAACTGATCCTTAAAGGATGGGCGATCCCAAGCATCCTTTGAGTTATTATGCATTTCTACTACAGTTCACTTGAGTTGGTTTACATTATATAAGTATATATTGTCCTGACTCGAGTGTTTTGTATTTTACTTTACGCTCGGGTCAGCCTGAGTATTTACAGCTTAGCTTTGGATTTCTTTCTGGAGCTAGGAATCGCTGGAGATTCTGCTTGTCTAGTTATCTGTTCCTTTCAGTTCAGTTGTTCTATTTCAGTTCTGGTATTCATAAACTTCTATTTATTTGAGATTTCTATTGTATATGTTTTCAAACAAATATTATGTATTTTGTTTTGAGAGTTTGTTATAGTAGCTTCATGAACTACTATGGTATTTTTAATTTCCGCTGCGAGTTATTCTGATATGTTCTGTGTCTGTGATTCTGTGTATTTGATTTCATTTGCTCCAAATTTATTTACAATCTGTTATTTTGAATTATTCAAGTCAGACATGTGTGGATTATTGTCGATTTGAATGGTCCAAAATAGTGGGTCGTTACATTTACTGACACATTTAGTGTCCTTGAAATCTAACATATGGTGTAAATTGTGTTGAAAACCTATGCAAAAAAGGAAATATTGAGGAACATCATTATCATTTTAACCCTGATACAAATATATGAATTGCATATATAGACATGAATAGGCAATCATGTAAAATTGCGTGGTCGAACACTAGCATTTTATGTCTCACAGTTTAGAACCGTCTTCCCATGTTTATTCAATGCCATCATATATATGTATTATAATTCCTCTTGCTCTTAATATTCACATTTATTCTCTTTGTCTTACAATACAAATATGCTCGTAAGTATAAGCTAAAAGGTATTTAATTGTTTTTGGATATTTTGTCTTTATATAAACCGTATTGAATTGGATTTATTTTACGTGATCACTTAGTAATTATATGATTTCACTAGAATTAAATAGCTTCATATATCAGTTGAAATTTCTTCTTCGATTGTATGAATCCTTAACGATTTCGCTCCATTTCAGGAAAATGATATTTTATGCTGATTTTTCATGAGCATATAACAAATAAACGTATTTTCCCACTAGATAATTAATTTAAAAGTGATTTTTTTACAAGATGATGCCTGGAGCACGAGTTAATATTATAGGATGGCAGCAGGTAGCAGTCGCTGTGGGATCAGCTCTCGGTGCTTTAATGGACCGAAGAAGAGCGGATCTCATAGCTGCTCTCAGGGGGGCTACTAGCAAACCCGCTTTTTATGGGGTGCTCGAAAGAATAAAGAATAGCCATGAAGGAAGAGTATGTTTCTTTACCTACTTTGTATACAAGCTTGAATTAGAAGTTTAGTTGATTAGCAGAAGTCATAAGGTTGTACTATTGTCTTTTTATGTAATTTATTTCTTTTTGGTTGCTAGTTTTAAAGTTTTTGGCTAAATCACCGAAATTCTTGTGTTTGGGTCAAACTATTGGGAATACTACCTACAGTGTTGTTATTTTTAAACAAGAGAGAAACAAATGTGTTTCCTCCTTTTATAAATTAGTACTATAATTATGCATCAACAATCACATTTGAATCGATTGAGAATGGGGTTAAATACACCTTTCAAATCCATGATAGGCATATAAAAACTTGTGTGATCCATTTTATCCCCTTAATTCACGTCTAGTTTATTTCAAATACAATTTGTATATTCTTGAATGGCAAAACTTCCCCATGTATCAGTTATAATGGGTTCTTATAATCAACATGACTTAAAGAGTGATGTAGAAAACTTTCTTATCATATGTTTGTTCTTTTAAACATATAAATTCTCCATCCTTTACAATTCAAGATCAATACTGACTACCATGTTGAAAACCAATTTCCTCCACAAATCCCCATTTCAAGGCATCTAGTATTTAAATTTGTACGTAAATAATTACATATAACTTTAACTTATAGTAATGTACATGACAGTTATATAATAACTACTTCCTTTAGATAGTAGATATGTGTTGTCCGAAGATGGATTTTCATGCTTACCATCCTCTCTATGCATTTTGAATAGAAACATACTTCATCACCTTCCCTCTTTTCTCTGATTATGAACAGTAGTAGGTTGCTCTGCATTGTGTATGTCATGACTTAGTGAACAGCCAAAAATAGCAGCTGAGTTATTTTTGAAGTTTATATAACAAATCAATAATCTTATTGGTCTATATATTAAATAATAGTAAAATAGAAGAATTATTACCCTCTTATTAATCCTAAGGTTTCTCTCATCCCCTTTTCTCTTGCATTGTATAGCATTCGAACACCTATAACTAATATCTACTATAGTTCACAAGCTACTCTAATTCTTTTGCTATTTACATCTAAGTCCATATTGTTACCCTACTTTTTGGACAAGGCCAGGATATCAACAAATTGACTGGAAAGAATGGATATCAGGATTGGAGATCGATCGGAAACAAGCCTATGATTGATACCGTCAAAATTTGACCATGCTCCAATTGAGACGGGATCGATTGGGAATGATGAACAAGGCTACGTTTCAAGTCAATCGAAGTTCATATGCTCAAGATATGATCGATGCAAGTCAAGCAATGCTCTCATTTGTATCCATCAGTCAATCTCCTTCGTATCGGTTTCATTCGAATCCCTCAGGAAAAACTAGCACTATTCGTATCCATCATGGCAACACTAATTCGTATCCATCGTCGTAAGTGGCGGTTCGTGTCCATGAAAGGAAGTTTCGTTCGTAGCCATCAAACATTCATTAGTTCGAATCCATCAAATATGCCTCACTTCGTATCGGTCCGTATTCATCCTGCTTCGCATCCATCATCCACTAACTTATTCATATCGATCCACCTATACATGCTATTCGTATCGATCGGCCATGGATCGATGTGAATGATACATGATGGATCGATACGAACGGCATCCATGTTGATCGATGTGAAGCAGTGCCTGGGAATACCGATGCGAATAAAGGAAGCGATACGAATGGGACAAGTTTAAAAGAGATACGAACGAAGCCCTGATAATAGATACGAACGGCGTGGTTACGAAGCGCATGAATGAGAGTAATACGAAGGAGACACGTGAAGAAGAAAAGACTCGGTCGCTCGGCATGAATAATGGATCGATCCTAAAAGATAGCGCTATGTTATCGGTCATCACGTGCCTAAGAGCGATGCGAATAATAGCGGTGCGAACAGAAGCAATGCGAACTCGACAGCCTTCAACAAATTCAAACTTGCATCGATCATGAATCAAAATCTACAAATCCAAATGCCACCAAATTTTCACAGGAGCTTGTCAACAACTTCAAGAATGTACCTGATTTATTTTAGCCCAAAAGTACCAATTATGGATCGATACGAACTCAATTCATATAGCTCCCATATAGAGTCGAAGTTACCTGAACTCGATTCCGTGGACCCGCCTATGTGAGAGAATAGGTCTTCCGAGATCTGGGCGAGATATTTGCTTCCTACGCCTATAAATAGTGACCCTGGACCTATAGAAAATGGACTTTTGGCTTCTCTACGCTGACATTCTGCCGGAATCACTTCTATACTACTATTGTACTATTGTAACCTCTTGTAATCAGCGAGTGGTAATCAATAAAATAGCAACCCTTCAAACTGGACGTAGGCCGGAGATAGCTGAACCAATATGTGTGTTTCTATTGCTTTCCTTTTAATTTTCCAAGTGTTCTTCATATTTTACTCTCTACATACACTCTATCTGTGTTCTATGACTGTGATTTGGTGCTTTCATCGGCAATTGGATGTTTGTGACTAATTTTGGCGCAAACATTTTGGTGCTTTCACTAAGAAGGACCACCACCCGCTACATCAGATTTGGAGTTCAGATTTGGAAAGCTTAAGGATCAGATCTGAAAGGAACCACTACAAGAAATTTGATTTTTAGTGGCGCACAAAAAACGCTACAAAAATTTTTGGTGGCGTTTTGATAAACGCCGCTAGAAAACATGCGACTAAAAATCCATGATTTTTTGTTGCATTTATTTTAATGCCACTATAAATGAATTTTTGGCAGCGTTTTTTAAACGTTACTAAAGAACTTTTTTACAGCGTTTAAGAAACGCCACCGAAAAGGTGCCGTTTACTATCTTATTTTTTTGTTGCGCTTATTATTATTTTTTGGTGGCGTTTTTTCTCCGCCATCGTATGTTTCAATTTTATTGCCTGCTATTCCACGACTACATCTAATTTCGCCTCCAATTCAATTACTTCAAAACTTATACAATAACATAATATATAAACACATACACATTCAAAAATAACACATTCAATGAATCACAATAACACAAACAAAAGCAATTACATAATCACCACTATATCATAACATTAGTGTCAAGACAAAAGGTTAACCATACGTTTACACAACCAAACTACCATAAACAGTTTCATAATAGTACATGCAGCTAAAGTAGTGCTGCTACCATATATACTAGTTTCATAATAGTTTCATAACAGTTTTAATCAACCTAACTACATACATGTGCTGCTACCATACCAAAAACCAGTGCTGTTGCTTGAATTCTTCACAAACGTTTATCTACCTGTAAACAATAATAATCATGTTACTAAATATTTGTGAGGTGAAGGTATCAAAGATCAAAAATGGACAATATAGAAGTCCTTAGACTATAATACTTCAAACAAATATGCCTCTGCGTATTAACCACTGATGTGAGCACATTGTAATCGTCCAACAACTTTTACATCATATTTGTGAAGTCAGTGCACTAGACTTGCACATTAGCAGATGAACTTATGATAAAGATAAATGTCTTTATTATGTGGCAGATTGTGACCATTCAGTGCGAAGTGACTGTATATAACAAAAAATATATATCATGTTTTGAATAGTTACATGTCCGCTTCTTCCATTGTTTGTTAGTATCATAAATTTGAAATGGTTTTATTACTATGAGGATAACATTCATTCAATTAAAATGTAAAGTTTGACTGTATATGTAGTTGTGCTCGAAGTGAGTTCGTCCTAATCCGACGGGTCTGACAAATATTACAATTGTGATCCCAATATAACAGTTGTAAGTTTTAGACTTTGTCTATCCACCACATCTTTGCTTGATGTTCTGTAAATTAATAACAACTAACAAACTATATTACCTATTTTTAGGCACTAACTCACATATGCATGGACATTTTGCTCAAGTATATATTGGTATGAACCATACTGATATATGTTTTTCTAATGCACAGGGCATACATTCCCAGTTTGGATGCTAATCATGCACTTGCAAACTTAGTAGGAGATTACTGATGATGCTTTTGATCTTTGAAAACCCGGGGAGGTTAACGTTTATGATGAACAAGTTATATACCTTTCAGTTTGTTTTCAGAATGACTTTTTCCGTTGGCCAAGCTATGGGAACGCCAAGTGCATCTTCCATGCACGTCAACGCCGATGTTGGTCTCCATAGCTCTGCATTTGCATCTCTCACAATATTAGCCCAAACTTTTACAGCATTAAGTACCAATGGACGACAATGGACCATCGTTATCGGATCAGTTGATGCAATAGTTCCTTCAGCTACTACGTTTGTTCCACCCAAATCGATCAACTGGCATTTGTTATCTTTTGTCCACTTTGTAATTGGCTGGAAAAAAAGAGATTATTATGCAGAATATATACATACACATAATAAATAAACTTTCATACACAGGTAATTTCTTCAATTTTGAAAATTAATACTTACATGCTCTGATTTCTTCATGACCATGGGTGTAGATTTCATGGGAGAAGTCGCATAATTTACACTGTCATTTACATTTTCTTTATCAACTTCAACTTTTGAATTTGGCCATGCTACTTTCCTACCAACTACATCTCCAATGCACGACATATCACATGTGGGTCGCCACAAATAAGCATCTTTATTTATTACTTTGTCGACCGAAATCACAACGGCAGACGGACCGAGCGGAATACCATTAACAACATATTGTGGCTCTCTGGAGTAGACTCTTCCTTCGGCAACTACCCCTTCACCCTAATTCCAACCATATATCTTGCATTTGTCGTCTTGGACAGTGCTGTTACTCTAAAAATGAGAATTATAATTTTAACAAACAAATAAATATAAAGATGGTTTATTTTAACAAACAAATAAATTTCTACTTAGCAAATCATTCACAGGTTATAAAATGAGAAGTGTAATTTTAACAAACAAATAAATATAAAGATGGTTTATTTTAACAAACAAATAAATTTCTACTTAGCAAATTACTTAGCAATTCATTCACAGGTTATAAAATGAGAAGTGTAATTCCAACCATAATATTGTGGACAGTGCTATTAATATAAAAATTATTCAATTTTTTTTTAAGATTTTAACAAACAAATAAATATACAAATGGATTAATTTGGGGTACTAATATCTAAAAACTAAAACTTTAGTATGTTTCAATGAGAAGTGTAATTCAACAGTTTAGTATGAGAAGTGTAAAATTTACCGTACTTACGTCGTTCAAATTTACTCGCAGCGCCATCTTAATGCAAGTTGATGGCCAAGCTACTACCTTATTCACGACGTCTGCAATACATCCCTCTGGTCGTGCGTAGTTTCTGACATAGTCTTTAAGTGTCTTCATGTATCTTTCGAATGGGTACATCCAACGAAAATGAACCGGTCCACACATTAGTGCTTTTTTTCCAAGATGAATGGATAAATGTACCATTATATCAAAAAAAGATGGTGGGAAATATTTTTCAAGCTCACATAAAACTTCAATAATCTCAACATTGATTTGTTCTACCTTCTCTCTATCAAGAACACGTTGACATAATTTGTTGAAAAAAGAACATAAGCGAATTATTGTTTTTCTTGCCTTCTTTGCCATTAATCCTCTCGATGCTACTGGCAATAACTGTTGCATTAATACATGGTAATCATGTGACTTCAATCCGCTAATTTTGCAATCCTGCAACGAAATCCGATTTTTCAAATTTGAACAGTAGCCATCTGGTCCTTTGAAATTGTACAATCTTTTGCAAAATATTTTTCTCTCGGATTTTGACAACATGTATGGAGCCGGTGGAAGATATGTTTTATTCCCACGAGGTTGTGCATGAAGCTCACTTCGAATTCCCCAATCCTCTAAATCCTTTCTACAGTTGGTTCCATCTTTTGATTTATTACCATGCAACATCGTGCCCAATAGGCTTTCACCAATGTTTTTCTCCACATGCATCACAACTATATTGTGACGTAATGGAAGCTCCTACGAAAACCAAAACTATAACGCATTATTGGGATTTTCGTCTATTAAAACAATGAAAAATAAATAAACTAACCACTAACCTTCCAATAAGGCAAATCAAAGAAAATTGATCTTTTTTTCCACCTCGATAGCTCCATTTTTGTAGAATCGTTAGTATTATCATCTTCATCTTCTGTATCATAAACACACTTTCTCTTCTTACTTTTCTCTTCTTTTTCTTTTCCAAAATCATTTGGATAATCCTTCAACAATGCATGAATGTTTCTCCCAGTTAGTATTCTAGGAGCACTACCTTTCCCTATGGTGTTATCAAACAATGCCTTTTGTTTCCTCCGTGAATCTGAAGCAGGTAGAAATCTTCTATGACCCATGTAGACGCTCTTTCGACTATGATTCAACCAACGAGAATGGGTATTGACACCACATAATGGGCAAGCTTTTCCCCACTTCACACGACATCCAGCAAGATTTCCATAAGCTGGAAAATCGTTAATCGTCCATAGCAAAATTGCATTCAGTTTAAACAAATTTTTACTAAATGCATCATAAGCATCAACTCCATTACACCACAAATGATGCAAGTCTTCCACCAAAGGCGCCAAATATACATCAATATCATTCCCAGGTTGCTTTGGGCCTGGAATAAGTAAAGTTAACATAATATTTTCCTTCTTCATACACAACATAGGCGAGAGATTGTATGTCACAAGCATCACCGGCCAGCAACTATATTTCGAACTCAACATGGAAAATGGATTGAATCCATCTATAGCAAGACCAAGCCTAAGATTGCGTGGATCAGATGAAAAAGATTTATACTTTTCATCCACCATTTTCCATGTCGTAGAATCCACGGGATGACACATTTTTCCATCGTTGCTTGTATTATTAAAATGCCATCTTAAATCTTCTGCCATCTTTTGAGATCTATACATTCTTCTAAATCTCGGAATTATTGGAAAGTATCTCAATACTTTAACTGGAATACCTTGTATAACCTCTTCAGTATCTTGTTTTTTCTTCCATCTTGAAGAACCACATTTTGGACAAGTTTCTAAATCTTTGTATTCTTTTCTATAAAGGCAACAGTCATTCTCACAAGCATGTATCTTTTCAAAACCCATGTCGAATGCTCTAAGAAATTTCTTTAATTCATATAAGTTTTTGGGAAGCACGTTATCCTTCGGCAGAAATAAATGTTGCACAGTTAAAAGCTGATCAAACCCACTATTGGACAAGCCAGTCTCACATTTAAGATTATACAAGACGGTGATAGCAACTAATTTTGTATGATTTATGCAACCAGGATATAATGGAGTTTCTGCATCTTCCAAGTTCTTGAGTAACTCATCCTCTTTTCTTTGATAATTAACATTATCTTTATCATTATCAAAAAATCTTGATTCAAAAAATCTTCATCTTCATAGTGAATCATCTTGAATAGATCATATACATCAAATGTATTTGTTTTCTTCTCTACATTTATCTCTTCACCATGGTTAAACCATACACCACCCATGTATTTAGGATCCATTCCTTTTATAATTAAATGTTCAACGATGATTTTTTCATCATGACGACTAAGATTCCGACAATCCTTGCAAGGGCATAAAAAATTTTCTACACTTCTTGCATTCCTCTTTGCAGCATTCACAAAATTCATTGCTCCTTGTCGGTACTCTATTCTAGTTCTATGAGAAAAGTAAAACAAATAAAAAAATTAAGCTTTAATATTAGATTATATGTTATAATTCTCAAAATACATATTAAGTTAATCATGGTTTTATCACCTGCTTAAAAAAACCCAGTCTTTTTCCATTTTCGACATATGAAGGCAAATAAGTTTCCAATCTTTGACGTATAAATTGGTTATCTGTTGTAATCAAAAAAATAACTAGACGTTGAAGTTATTACCCAAAAAAACATCCAAGCATCTTATAAATAATGCACTATCTGGAACATTGGTAACACACCCATAGTAAGGATAATAAACTACAATAAACCACATAAAATGAATAATAACAGAGATAGCATGTGCTGCAGTGAATGAAATAACAGAGATAGTTTTTATTTTTAGGATACTGCACACATGAATCAAACCCCGTTCACAAGGTTACATAGATTTGTTTTTCTTCGTTTGGTGACTGAAATTATGACGCATTTGCTGAAAATATAACGCATATAGATATGTATTAGTGAGATAACTCCATGTGACCATGTAAACTACACAGAAGATGCCTTTGGTACTACTATAGTTTGGCTGGTTGCATATGTCATTGGGGAATCAAGTACCAGTAAGTATTACTTTTTATATAGTAAGAAAATGTCATAGTTAGTCAGTCTTTTTGAATTATTTGATATAATGTTGTTATCCTAGGGGTTTTACAGGCATCAGACATTATTTACCTATGCTGGCGCATTCAGGCATTCAGGCATGTGCAGCAATAAGAGCACAATTAGCTTAAAAGCTTCATTATGACATCTTTAGGAAATAAAATTCAGTGCTGCATTTGGTCATTTTTAGGATTAAGCACAGGTTTTCTGTTGGGTTTTTGTAGTCCAATACACTAGTGTTATTATCAACTGGTTTTCTTTGAGAAGTGATCCTCTACGTGCTTCAAGCTTTGCATGTTTTATTTATTATACTTGTGATAAATAAATTAGTCGTAGGAAGTAACAACTATACTTTTTTTTATTGTTTATAATTATCTAATATTTATTATTATTATTATTAATAAAAACGTGATTCAATATGTTCCCATTATGGCTTAACAAAGAATCAACATCTAACTCCAACAAAGGAAGGTCAGAACATAAGGGATGAACTAGTTCAATAATAAATATTTAGTCTACAGATTTGATATGATCAAACTGAAATATATTGCCAAAAACTTATATAAAGTATGAGATCACCCAATGTAATACCTTATGCATAATTCTAATTTTTGTTGGGGCATTCAACTTTACCACGAAAACTGGATAACCGTATTATAAATTCATAACCAGTGGAAGACACCAGATCTAATTAAATCGAAATTAAATTTTTTATATTTACTAGTCACCAAATGAAAACGTAAATAAATATTTCTATCAAATAATTTGCATTCCCAATAGCAAATCAAATTGTGATAACTCCACAAAAAAAAGCTCAAATATTTTGGGAATGCAATTTATTTATTGCTTCGAAAATAAGAGTAAGTCTCAAATATGAATTAATCACCCTCGTAAGTCTCAAATATGAATCGATTTAAGAAGAAAATTTCGCAAGAAGAAGTAATTTATTTATTGCATCGAAAATAAGAGTAAGTATCATTTGTGTATCTTGTTGTTTGCTTACACGTAGATTCTTTTGTGTAGGTTTGTATGTAAACTATTGTTTCATTACTATCTAATTATTTGCTAAATTTTGTTTGTGTATCATTTTAAAAAAATGACGAACTATGGTTTCAACATCAATATTTTAGGTCAAGCGTATGAATCTCTACTCACACTTTGAAAAGTTTGTCTAGGGTAGCGGGCTAAAAATACTCGAAATACTCGAATTATGATCATAGTAATCGGCCGGATCCTAGATTTAAGTTATCAAAAGAACCCTCTTTGACTTACTTACCTACACGTAGACATCCACCCATTTTGGTTATAAATGGCCCTCTAGTAGCAAGGGTTTAAAGTATTTGCTTTCTTTCAATTTATATTTCTAGTTTGAAAGTTGGAAGTACAATTGAACATTAATGAAAAATGAAATCGTTGTAGATGCAATAAAGGCATTTTCGTAATGTAAAGGTATTTTATAATTAGTCTACTTTTCTGCTAGATTTATGAATCCACTGTTAGGATCTGTTTGGATTGACTTAAATATTTTTTTTTTAAATCCAAACCTTTTCATTTTGGCTTTTAAAAAGTCAAAAAATGACTTATTTAAGTCGATCCAAACAAGCCCTTAAATATACATCTGAACATTAATGGACAGTGAAACGATTGGAGATGCAAAATATGCACTCTGTACCAAAATTCAAGTTTGTATTGGAGGCATGGTAAATGCACTAACTTTGAACTCTTATCATCTTCATAGTTTTCAAAGCAACACATATGATCTACATATGTAAACTACCCATGTACTTTTATCAAAAAAATGCAAATAAAAAAATAACATAAATTGGATACAATTAAAGCAAGCACATCGCACTAACATAATAGGAAATGATTAGAATATAAGTAAAATTTATAAAAAAATAGCTCGAACATAATCATATAAAATCAATTATTCCAGTTAGGATTTATTCCAATTAGGGTTAAATCGACTATTCCAATTAGGGTTTACGTAGAAATTCGTATAGAGTATCCATACATAATCATATAAAATCCAGTAGATTCATAAAATCGGTTTATAAAATTTCATACCTAAATATACCTATTTAGGGTTCCACGAGGAGAGATCTGTGAAGGGCTACCGCGACGATGTGGAGAGGAGGAGAATGAAGGACGTCTATCGCAACAATGATAATGAAGCAAGGTAGATTTTGTTGGAGGGTGAGGTAGATTTTGCTGGAGCGAAAAGGAAAGCGTGAGGAGAAAAGTTTCTAAATAATGAAGAGGAAGGGAAACGTGACAGTAAATAAAAAAAATTCGTGATATATTTTTTACTTTACGCGGGTGCAAAGCGGGAACGTGAAATCTTTTTAGCCGCATTTATATTTTTTAGGGAAATACTTTTTGGTTGCATTTAGAAAGAAACGCCACCAATTTTTGCAACTATAAATGGTTTTTCTTGTAGTGAACCATGGTTAGGCAATCTGCTAGAAAGATAATACCAGAAAGGAGCCATCAAGAAGGGAGTCAAGAGGCTTCCTCAGGAGCGAATCAGGCCTCCGTTTTCATCACCAGCGATGAGATGGAGATGATGATGGGAGCTATGCAAGAAGAATTGCTAAAAGGGCAGGAGGAAGTGATGCAGAACCTTCTTAGACAGGTTGGACAGGTAGGAACAGCTGGAGCTTCAGGAGTTCAGGTCCACAGAGCTGGAATAGAAAGACCCAACAAGCAAGCAGATGGAGCAGCTCAACAGGATGAAACCCCCAATCAGCACACAACAACCAATATGGATGGATCCAGACTCGGAGGCACACCACCATGCAATGATAGACCGATTCATGGAGGGATTCTAGGTGACACCACACAACAGGATGCTGGCAGGAGCACAAGAGTACATGATGAAGAGTATGTACCAGAATTCTCTTGGGGACTCGGGGGGTAACCCTTGGTGGACAACACTGGATTAGCTAAGATTATCAGGCGAACTATGTGCGGAGGTTTAACAAACAAAGATCTGGAAGGAGTAAACAGGAGTTTGTTTACCCGCGACATCAGGATGGCTTGGAATCCACCAGAGTTCAAGCTACCTACTTTGGAGGTATACAACGGCAAGGATGATCCTACCGATCACTTGATGAGGTACACGAGACACATAGAGGTCCTGGGGGCATCAGAGGAAGTTATGACCCAGTGTTTCCCTCTATACTTGACGGATATAGCTGTTATGTGGTTTCGGCGGTTGGAAGATGGATCTATTAAGAAATGGACAGAATTGGTAGACAGGTTTTTGAAATAGTTTTGGGTTCATATCAAGAGGCCGAAAAGTGTTATGACACTGACATCGGTGAAGCAGAGGATAGGGGAATTGCTTAGGACATTCTTAACTCGGTTCAGTGTAGTGGTTGCTTTGGTGGATCGGTCGAATCCATCGATGGTTTTAATGGCAGCCGTATTAGGATTCAAGGATAACTTGGATTTCAAGGTATCAATGATACGAGATCCACCAATGGATCTCAGGGATTTCTTTCACGAGGTCGAAGGATTTCATCGACAGGAAGATGCATATTCATATATGAAGTTAAAGGAGGTAAACGTGGTTGAGGGCGGAGAACTATCCGGCGAAAGCTCGGGTAAGGATAAGGATAAAAGAAAGAGGAAGTTGGATTACAACTCTGGCAGGACAAGGAAACATTGGGGAGAGCCAAAATTCTCCACTTACACAGGACTGAATGAAACATTGGAGCAGATATACATGGAAACCAAGGACCGCCTTCCTTATCGAAGGTCGGAAAGGAGGGAACCCTCGGAACGGGAGAGGGCATCCGGAAGGCACTGTCTCTTTGATGATCTGGACAAGTAGGATACCAACAGCTGCAGACATCTAAATGATATAATCGAGGAGCATGTAAGGAGTTGTCAGTTGCGGCAATATGTCGGAACTTGGAATGCGGCTGTGGAACAGGAGCAGCCACCGTCTACCTCAAATGACGATGGCACGAGGCCCAGGAATGATGGTTTATTGGTTATCAACTGACAAGGACGATATGGAATAAGTAGCAAACTTTGGTTAAATGGTTAAGTCACTTACTCATGTACGGGGACAAAGATAGCCCCTAGGCATGCTATGAGATGATGATAAACCGCGATGCTCTAGTTTGTGAAATCTGCTTTTTTTTGGTTTGGACATTTGCTTTTTTTTTGGTTTGGATTTGGAGTTTTGTTTGAATTCCTGGTTGTTTGTTTTCTGGTTTGGACTTTGGTTTGGATGCTTGTTTTTTAGTTTGGATGCTAGTTTTCTGGTTTGGATTTCTGCTATGGATTTTAGGTTTTTTGATTTAATCTGGATTTCGGATTGGATTTTGATTGGATTTTTATCTGGTTTTTGGTAAATGGTCGTCAGATATGGATTATGCATGGCAAGAGGCAAGTCGCTTCGTCCGAATGTGGCAAATCGGCTTATTCAGGTCATTGAGTATGGACTATGCTCGACAAGGGTCTGGAGAGACCAGGATTCGGCCTAGGACTTATGCCCTATATTATCGGTGACTATTTTAGGTCGTCGAGTATGGACTATGCTCGACAAGGGTCCGGAGGGACCATGATTCGGTTTAGGACTTAAGCCATGGTGTTACTCAGCGTTCAAGGACACTGAACCAAGAACACCAAGGCATTGCTTAATATAGGTCATCGAGTGTGTGTTGCGCTTGGCTAGAACCCAGAGAAGTTATAAATTCAGATATTGGCTATGAACAACTAAGGATTCGGCTAAGGACCCGTAGTGGTCTTGGATTTGGATATCGACCCGGAGAGGTCCTAGATTCGATTATTGGCCATTGGATACTGACGGATTACGACTCGGTTGACGAGTTCAGATAGCTGTGGAATTGGCTAAGGATTTGGTTACTAGACTTTGAATCGAACATCGACTCAAAGAAGTCACGGACTTGGATATGGCTATGGCACTTGGATACGATGGCTTGGTAATGGATTGGACCGCGGATTGGATAATATGACTACGGATGGAATATGGGTTTCGGATGTCGGATTTAAAGTTATTCAAAACATGCCTTCTTACCACAAGGCATGTTTTGGGGGGTAAATGTTACCCCGCCTTTTGGACAAGGCCGGGATATCAACAAATCGGCTAGAAAGAATGGATATTAGGATTGGAGATCGATCGGAAATAAGACTATGATCGATACCGTCAAAATTTGACCGAACTTCAATTAAGATGGGATCGATTGGGAATGATGAACAGGGCTAGGAAAGGCTACGTTTCAAGTTTTAAGTCAATCGGAGTTCATATGATCAAGATATGATCGATGCAAGTCAAGCGATGCTCTCATTTGTATCCATCAGTCCATCTCCTTCGTATCGGTTTCATTCGAATCCCTCAGGAAAAACTAGCACTATTCGTATCCATCATGGCAACACTAATTCGTATCCATCGAGGTAAGTGGCGGTTTGTATCCATGAAAGGATGTTTCGTTCGTATCCATCAAACAGTCATTAGTTCAAATCCATCAAATATGCCTCACTTCGTATCGGTCTGTATTCATCCTGCTTCGCATCCATCATCCACTAACTTATTCATGTCGATCCACCTATACATGATATTCGTATCGATCGACCAGGGATCGATGTGAATGATACACGATGGATCGATACGAACGACATCCATATTGATCGATGTGAAGCAGCGTGTGGGAATATCGATGTGAATAAAGGAAGCGATACGAATAGGACAGGTTTGAAAGCGATACGAACGAAGCCCTGATAATGGATACGAACGGCATGGTTACGAAGCGCATGAATGAGAGCGATACGAAGGAGACACGTGAAGAACAAAAGACTCGGTCGCCCGACATGAAAAATGGATCGATCCTAAAAGATAGCGCCACGTCATCGGTTATCACATGCCTAAGAGCGATGCGAACAAAAGCGATGCGAACTCGACAGCCTTCAACAAATTCAAACTTGCATCGATCATAACTCAAATCTACAAATCCAAATTCCACAAAATTTTCACAGGAGCTTGTCAACAACTTCAAGAATGTACCTGATCAATTTCAGCCCAAAAGGACCAATTATGGATCGATACGAACTCAATTCTTATCGCTATCATATCGAGTCGAAGTCATCTAAACTCGATCCCGTGGGCCCGCCCACGTGAGAGAAGAGGTCTTCCGATATTTGGGCGAGATATTTGCTGCCTACGCCTATAAATATTGACCCTAGACCTACAGAAAATAGACTTTTGGCTTCTCTACGCTGACATTCTGCCGGAATCACTTCTATACTACTATTGTACTGTTGTAACCTCTTGTAATCAGCGAGTGGTAATCAATAAAATAACAACCCTTCAAAGTGGACGTAGGTCGGAGATAGCCGAACCACTATAAATCGTGTGTTTCTATTGCTTTCCTTTTAATTTTCCGAATGTTCTTCATATTTTACTCTCTATATACACTCTATCTGTGTTCTGTGACTGCGATTTGGTGCTTTCATCGGCAATTGGGAGTTTGTGACCAATTTTGGCGTAAACACCTATAATTCTTTTCATTTCAAAATTGATATTGTATTATGGAGAGTGTGTATGTTTGTGTATATATGTGCGCGTTAAATCTATGAATGTATTAAATAATATTAAAGCATGTGTATTTTCATCACTCTTCAATTCTCCAGCTATAATATGGTAAAACACCTCAGAAATTTAATTTGTCATATAAGTTTACACTAGAATTTACATTTGCTGATAATTTTTCATATTAACGGTAATATCTTTATCTCGAGTCATAAAAATATAAATATGCTTATTTATATTTTACTATTTACGTTTTTTACATAATTTATATTTTATTATTTGTTAAATGTGCATGTTTTTGCATCATTTGCATACACAACATCAAGCATCGATGAGAACTGGCCATTGACATATCAGAATTAGTCGATGATCCTAAGTTATGTGAATGTTATAAACATACTAACGGTGCTAATTTATTTTTTGGTTTTTTAAGTAGAATATCAATTAAATACAACAGTGGTTTATTATGTATTTTTATTGAAATGATTGATTAAATTCACATAGAGAGAACTTTCAAGCACAAATGACAATGGTGATGGCAGTGCTTCAGAGGCACGATGGATCTGATTATGAAGACCCTCCGCCATCGTCGTCTTTGTAGGATCTTTGGGTATGGTGGGTGGAAACATTTTCTAGTAAATGCGACATTATGTGGTTTTTTGTATGGGTATTATGGTTATGGACAGTATTGTTTTTTATATGGGATAACAGTAGCACTAGTTGAATGGTTTTGTTGTTTATAATTCAACTCAGTGTATATATGAATCGACGAATGTCTATGGATAATAATTTTTTTGTATGGGATGTTAGCAACAATCGAATAATTTTATTGCTTAGAGTTAAATTTAGTGTGTGTATAATCAACGGATTTATAATTGCATTTTTGTTTTTTTATACTATTCTTTTTATATAACTGCACGCACACATATATTTTTACAGATGCTTTTACTATTTACTGTCGAAACTATTAATGGTTGCTGCAAAGGGGAAGTTGTAATAAAAAAATAGCTGTTACTGATGGAATAGAAAGAATACCAGTAGAATTTTCAAACAAAACAGCCATCCATATGTCGTTGAAATTGGCACATGCTTATCAAAACCATTGTAGAACTGTTGCAAATCAATGTGAGATTCGCGACAGAAATACAAAGAATTTGTCACTAAATCCATGCTAAACGTCAGGATGAGTGACAAATTACCGACGGACATGTAAGACTAAAATATAAACATACAAATTATCAGTGGCTAATCCCTCGCTATTTAGGTAGGGTTTACCGATGATGCTTTATTTCAGAAGAATTGGGGAAAAACTTAGTATTTTTATATCCATTGGAAAATTGTCGGTAAAATATTTCTTATTGGAATTTTAATATTTATACGAATGACGGAAAAATGTCGGTGAGTTCACGCTAATTTCTGTCGCTAAATTGACACTAGATTAACGACTTGAAATTTACCGTAGGTATCCACCGTAAATCTGTTGTAAAATTTAGCGACGAATTTTCGACGGATTCTAGCGTTGCAAAATCTAAGATTTTCTTATAGTGTATAAATCAAAGCACAAAAAACCACCAATATTGTTTAATATATGCTAGATAAATCTTATAATGAAAGCTACATGAGAACATTGGTACAAACATAAATACAAAATCAACAATGGAAGCGACAAATACAAACATATATAAAGTGATATATGCATTCCTACCATCTGCAGTTTCAAGTCAAACATCTTCTTTAATCATGGAAACAATAATATGTTATCTTCGATCAATATAATACTTAATTCAAAATATTGGAAACAAAAATAGCAATTATGCTCGTAAATTGCAGCTATCAAACCTGCATGACATTATTTAAACATATTTTCTCAATATATATAAAAAAATTATTATTTAAACATATTTTCTCAATATATATAAAAAAAATTAGTTAGAAGACAAAAAAACGAAGTTTTAAATGAGAACTCAAAAATGGAAATATGAACCTGCATTATATTATTTAAAACTTGCCCTTTGAGTAGAAATGAAAAAATAACAATTAATATTGATAAACATGGGTGTAAAAAAACATAGCTCAATTGTTATTCTCTCAGTGCGATGACAAACAAGGGTTTTTATTTCTTTCTATATTTTGATTTATTTAGTGTTAAGATTTAATACATATAATTGTTTAGATGCCAATTTTATTTGATTAAACAGTGAAATTAATATTGAATTTCAACAAAGAGATTATTGTATTATATCTTTGCTATATTTATTGATTTCTTTGCTATATTTATGATTTTTCATCCATTGATTTCCTTGTTAATGTTTATTTTAATTTTCTAATATTATAATATTCCAAATAACTGCACCACACAACCATTATATATACAATCATTTATGAGTCAATTAAAAAAAATTCTAGTTACGGATAATATGAGATTTAAATCTTGGTATTTCACAGTGGACCGTTTAAGATTTATATTGTAATTAATTACATGCGAATTGTAGTAATTAATTACATGCGAATTATAACCAAGTACATGGTGAAACTGATTTATACATTTGATTAAAGAGAGATTATTATATTCTTTTTTAATGAATTTTCATTAATTGGTTTCCTTGTTAATATTATTCTAATTTGCCAATTTATTATATATTTTTCCAAGTGCAGGACATGATGGTGATGCATCATACATGTTATCATTTATGATTCAAATAATATTATTCTCTGTCAACGGTTAATTACACGTCAATTGTAACAAGTACACGGTGAAACTAATTAATAAATTTGATTAAAACGAGATTATTATGTTCTGTTTTAAAGAATTTTCATTAATTGACTTCCTTGTCATTATTATTCTGATTTACCAATTTACTACACAAATCGCAAGTAAGTGGACGACATGATGCATCACACATATTATCATTTATGATTCAGTTAATATTATTTTCCATCAACAGTTAATTACATGCCAATTGTAACAAATACACGTTGAACCTAATTAATAACTATTTGCAACAAAATTCATAAACATACAGTGTTCTTCATACGGATCGTGATCATGAATGTTAAAATATTATGTGCATTTTTGTTTACAACCATATGTGCTAATTTATTCAGTAATGTTGCTAAAGAGGATACGTGGCATCTTTCCAAGGTAGAAGAAATCGAGATTGATAATCGACTCAAGATCCTTAACAAGCCATACGTGAAAACTTTTAAGGTGAGAATTATGTAATTTGAATCGATCGCTCTTTTCATTTAGCTTATGAAATTGATAGTGAATATAATTTATATTTTACACACACATATGTCCTTAGTGGTGTCGCTCCTTCTATCATTAATTCCAGCAAATAATATCATAAGTTAATTGTTTTAAACCAACTGACTTAAACAATGTTCCATTCATGACTCATTAGCTGCCATTCTTTCTTTGAAATGTTTTTCTTTTTTGGTACAATTAAAAATTGTAAACACGCTAATTCTTAAATCCTATTTTTCATAATTTTCAAATGCTTTTTACTGTCTTAGTAGGTATATTTAACTTATGATGATATCTTTGAGCTTGATTAACTTTTGTATTTTCATAACAATAAAATATGTGTAACAATGCATTTTGTAGACGAAGTTAAGAAATTATGCATGTGGCTAATTAATGTTGTATTTGAGTTAAGCAGATGGTAAACATTTGAATTTATAAAATATAAAGCTTTACTACTTAATTTTATATTTGTCCTTAACTCAAAAGCTAAATGCAAGTGCTAAACAATAATTAATGTTGGAGATTAGGTTTTGCACTCATTTTTAACTTTGTGTGATTCAAATATGCAGAGAAGAAGAGATATTAGGTAAGTAAATCATTAGCAGATTCTATTCGTATAACATTAATTTCTTTACCTACACCATAAATTTTTCCATGAAATATTAGACAAAAATACCCCTATTTAAGAAATTAAAAATAAATTTTAAAGAGCCACCAATTCATAGTATAATCAATATAATTTCTTTCATAAAGTAACTAAAATTTTATACATCATCAGTTGAATTAAATTTAAATACCTTTTTGGTATCAAATCTATTTATATACTTTTAGGTAGAATTCATGCGGTCAATCTTAACAATTTTCACTTCTAATTCAATATAAAAAATAAAATTTAAAATTATCCCTAAAATCAGTGTGATTCATAGAGTATAGAATTTTTCTCTATCTTTTACTTAAATTAAATCTAGTTTAAATTTAATATCAAAATTGAAATAGGTTAACATTTTAATATTCCAAATTAAATTAAATTTGCTATAGATAAATTATTAAATAAATTTAAACTCCAATTAAGGTATTTGTATTTTAAAAATAAAATTTACAAAAGTGAATTTGAGACCCTTAGTATGATTAGTGTATGAGAGATGGAAAACTACTGAAATGACATAAGAGTTTTACTTTAGTAAATTTTTCGGTTTATGTATAAGAATTAATGGCATATGAATAGAATATTTTTGTGACGCCCCACCTCAATACCCACGCTAGCCAAGGACACTACGATGTAGTGCTGTCAACTAGCACGGAGAATAAGACTGTTGAGGAGCGACCATCCATGTAATTGATTATCACACGGTGGCTATAAAATAATCTTCGGAAACAAACATAGAAATAAACATAACACAAAGCAGTCACAGACATCCATATCACAAAGGCGGAAGAAGATATGAATATATAACTAACACATGAAAGTGTACATCAGAGTAGTGGTCTAAAAGTTCCACAATAATACAAAAGAATAGCAACATGTGTTATACCAAAAGAATACAACTATGAGTCCATATCTCAAGTGTATACAACAAAAACTGCTAAACTAAATAGTCAGCCAAAAGTCAGAGTAGCAAATCCCGGAAGAAAGTCAAGCAGAAGCACCTGTAACATCTCGGTCTGACCCGAGTATTATTTAAGAAAATAATAAACGGATCAGTCTAACTATAAATATCAGATGACATGATATAAAATAAGAGATATGGCATAAACGTAAAATATCCATACTGACATACTACTATAAGTATGAAAATGATTATCAACAGGAGATCAACCGATGAGAAATGATCAATATCACGAGAATCTTCTCAAAGATCCAAAGAGGGCATCATACCCTAAACTTGTACTCATAACAAGTCAAACATAAAAATCCAGAAATCAAACAAGAAATCCAGAAATCATAAAAAGAGAAAGAGGCCTATCACATGATGGTCCGAAGACCATGGGGCGCTACCCCATATGTGTGAGTCGGAATCACACTGATTGAGGCCTAGGCTAACCAAAAAGCAAAAAGGTATGTGTGAATGGAATCACACAAGTGGTGTCTAGCCTAACCTCGCAAACAAAAAGATATGTGTGAGTTGGAATCACACTACTGCGGTCTAGACTAACCTTGTGGACAAAGAGATATGTGTGAGTCGGAATCACACTACTACGGTCTAGTCTAACCTTGCAAACAAAGAGACATCGCACAATTGCTAGTCTAAATCATAAAATGATCATCATGATCAACGAGAAGTGTCAATCACACCAAGCTAGTAAATATATGAGTTTAGTTTCATGTCCCATAACCACTTGCTTAACTTAAATATTTACGAACAAGCTGTAAATCTTCACTAGGAAATTGTCACGAAAAGGGTTCAATCGAACAAGTCCAAGAGCTAACCGACGAAGTGAACGCAAGCGTTTCATACCACTCGTTTTACTAAGTCGTTTAAGTCGATTTCTCATTCGAGTGAAGTAAAGGCTTATATATATTAGTAGATTGGAAATCGGTTTGAGAAAACGAACTTTTGATATTAAAAATAGTATTGAAATCGATTTGATGAAAGAGTTTTGATATTTACTACTAGTATTAAAACCTTCATATCTTTAAAGTGACAAGTCATAAAATGATTGTTGGAACAATCTATCACAAAAATTCACATTCGGAGACGTGAATAAAATTCAAGGAAATCAGCTCAAAATGCATCAAAGCGGAAGTTCTGATGAATGCTTTTCAGATAAGATTGCCTACGCAGAGTAATACGGGGTTCGACCTAGTGAAGACAAGCGGTCTCGAGAAGCCAAACGACCTAAGGGAAGATTGCCACGCGACCTAGCAGAAGAACAGGTCGAACGACCTAGGGGAAAACAGGTCAAACGACCTAAGTGCTAACTCGCGAACGACTTACGGCTTAAGAGGGTTCTGCGACCTAAGTGGGATGCGCGACCTAAGAAGGTACGCGACTTAACAGTTTAAGGGTCTACGACCTAACGAGTTAGAAAGGTCCAACGACCTAAGAAAATTAGGGTCATACGACCTATGACTTAACTCGTGAACGACTTAGCGCATGCGAACAGAAATACGAAGGCAGTGACTTTTCAACACGCGCGACCTAAAGCCCTAACTCGCGTACGACCTAGCGAAGGCCAGAACGACCTAGTGCCAGAAAAATCACCAAAACACTGAAAATTGAAGTTTTTCGCCAATCCAATCCAAACCAAATGCAAATGTTGATGCTAGAGTGATAGGGAATCATTCCCAACAGTCCAATGACAATCATAGGCAAGATGTGAGATCAAAAATCTCACCTTTTCCACGAAATTGATGTTGGAGAGCTTAAGAGCAAAGCAAGAATCAACCCCTAGCTTGAATCTATGTTCTTCACCTTGAATTCGAAGTTTGATGTTGAATTTACTAAAGATCTCGAGCTTGGAATTTTAATTTCTCCTTCCCTCCACCATTTTTGAAGAAGCTTGAAGTATTTGATGAAGTGGTGAAGAGAAGAGGGGGTTGGGCTGAGTTAAGAAGGTGCAGTCCCAACCAAAGTCACAAGTGGGAAAAGTGACGAAAATTTCACTATCTTCAAACATATCAAAGTTTATACTCAAAAAGATCGCAAACGTCATTTTGAACTCAATGGGGGTGGTCTAGACACTACAAGGAGTACTGTTTATTCCAACGGGGGGGGGGGGCAACGGCCGCCAACGGCATTGACCAACGGCTTCCAACGGCAAGTATTTTCTGGATTATAACCAAGAGAATAAAAAGTGGACCGTTGGACGCCGTTGGAAAATGCCGTTTGCGGCCGTTGATAGCCGTTGGAAACCCGAGCCAAAATAACCTGCAGCACCTTCTTCCTCCCCATTTCGTTTTTCCCCAAATTATTTCCAAAAACCCTCTATCCCCCTCCCCAATTCGCCAACCACTTCCATTCAAGCCTCCAACGTCACTCGGTAGCATCTTGAACCCCTCTCCAACCCCTAATCTTCTCCAATCAAGGTATAAACCCTAATTCCCTTTTTTATTAAATTAGGTAATTTAGTGTTAGATTTGCAATTTATATGTTTGTATTGACTATTGTATGTGTAGTTTAGTTTATTGATGTTTAATTTTTATTATTAACCTATGTATTGTAAGTTAATTGTATATTATAGGTTGGTGTATAGTGTATTGTGTGTATAGCGTAGTGTAGAATGCTGCTTGTATGAAAATATAGTGCGATAAGTTGAATGATGACATTAGATTATAAAATATCGAAAATGATATTTAATTTTATAATATACGGTTACTTTGATTATTTTTAATAAGTAATATAGTGTAGTAATTTTATAATGTACGGTTAAAAAATATCGAAAATGACAGTAAGTATAGTATCGAACGTCAATTTTTTTTATAAATATAATATGTTACAGAATATGTAATATATTCGAAAACCCTTAGAATGTTTTTCGGCCCCGTCTGATAAGTACTGTATATGATCGTTATGTGGATATTCGTTTTTTTAACAGAACGGACATCTGTATTCATCTTATACAGTATTTGTTGGATTTGTCCCTGTATTGGACAAGTTACGAATACAATAACGTAATTAAATCGCGTAAATTATTTCATTTTAAATGGTTCACAAAATTTCGACAGCGCTTCGTTTATGTTCCCTGTGTACACGCAAATGTGTACTGTTCAGGGAACTAAAGCGAAGCGCTGCCGAAATTTTGTTGAATCATTTAAATTGAAATAATTTACGCGGTTTAATTACGTTATTGTATTTGTAATGGGAGGTAGGACGACCCATCACCATAGAGTCAATGATCAGTTATTATAAAATTCACCTATAAACTGTTTTAATAATATGTCAATGCAAATTAATATCGTACTTTTTAACTATATACGTAGGTTAATGGACAATTATTTTACTGATCGGAGCTGGATGTACAAAAAAAGAAGAGTTGAAAGTGAAACGTCAATTAGTGAACATTTTAATAATGGTGTTCGCGTATTTATTGATTTCGCTTTAAGTAATAACGGAAACGACAAAGAAATCCGTTGTCCATGTACTAAATGCAAATTGTTAAAGCATTTGGTACCAGAAATGGTAAGAGTTCATTTACGTCAGTTCGGTTTCGTGTCGAACTATTTGGTTTGGGATCGTCATGAGGAACCGTTAGCATCTAATCGTGTTGAAGCTGAGAAGGTATTGCGTAATGAAATTGATACGACAAATCTCGTAGAACATATGGTTGAAGATGATGCACGTTCAATGTTCCCTGTTTCTCAATTAACCGATGACGATGGTAATACTGAAGACGAACCAAATATTGGTGCAAAAAAAATATATGATTTGTTAGAAGCGGCGAAGAAACCCATTTGGGAAGGTTGCACAAGCGGAACCCAATTGTCAGTGACTGCTGAGTACATTACGATGAAATCTAAATACAACCTCACAGAATCTGGATTTACAGCTGTTGTACAAGCTGCGAAACGGCATATGCCTCCCAATAATTTAATGTGCGAAAATCATTATGAAGTAAAAAAACTAATGTCGGCTTTTGGTTTACCATATCAAAAAATAGATACATGTCTAAACGGTTGCATGTCCAACGGCTCCCAACGGCTTACCAACGGCCGCCAACGGCTTGGAGCCGTTGGAAAGAGCTGTTTGCCTTGTAGTGAGAGTCCTAATTTGACCGTATGCAAAAAGTAGCTTTTCGGACTAACATCCGACTAACGATAAAATATTTAAATATAAAATCGATAGATATGCGGGTTGTTACAATTTTTGAAATGAATATGAATTAATGGTTTATGTATCAGTTGAAATGAATATGAATTAATGGCCTAAATCATTAACTAATTAGGCTAAATGTGGAAAGAAAACGAGGAAATTTATAAAAGAATATTTTTGCTAACAGTAAATTAATTAATTAGTCAATCAATTGATTATTTAATGGATTGCAACATGAAGAAAGAAAAGTATAAGGAAAATTATGGGAATATAGTTCATCGCTTTTTATTTGTATTGAAATGAATTCATGGGAATTCATAAAGCTTTCAAGATAAATCGACAATAATTTACTGGGTCTCAAAAGTAATTAATGCATGCGTCCTTAAGTCTATTTAAGTGAAGGCATTTCATTTTCATCTTGATATATTAGTGAATCCACCATTATCGTCTTCTTTCGTAAATCCTAATCTTTGCGATCAAAACAAATTAAGGGTTTTGACCGTAAGAAAGTCTTTAGAGAAATTATTGGTACTTCCGTGGATGTAGCCAATTTAGTCGAACCATATTAAATCTCCATTATCACTACTTTTATGCCTTTGGTGATCATTGTTCGTTGAATTTGTTGTTGATAATTAATTGAAAACTAGACCTTTAGGTATTATGCGTGTAAGCGTAGATTTTGCATAGCAATTTGGTATCGGAGAACAAATTTTTTTAAACAAATTTGATAAGGTCTATGAGTGCTTATAATTTACGAACATTAAGAAATGCACTTACCCTTTTGTTGATCCTTGAATTATTTTTGCATGCGAAAGTGACTTAACCTTTATATATAAGTACAAACAATCAAACATCCATAGAAATAACCCAGTGTGAATGCGGTGTAAATTTACATTCTGATTCAAAAAAGGAATCAACAACAGGTTCATTTCCGGCTACAAATTTTAGAATTTGCTATCTCCGTGGTATATTAACCTTATAGAAAAAATAAATAGTATTGAAATTTAATTTAGGGTGCAATAGGTATCTACAAGGTAAAAATTAGCCTATATTATGTTCAGTGAACCTTTACTGCATTAATAGTGAAAGTGTACAATTAACTCATTGAGAATTATGTTATCTATGAAGTTATACTCGGTAAAGAATGCATTAATAGTGAAACTGCAAGTTGTGTTTATCATATTTCGAATACGAAGTATCAAGACAACGGTTTTAAATTTGAGTACGGTGGCCCTGGTGGTGCTACTGGCCGATGAAATATTGTCATGGTTAAATTGTTCATTTTATTAGATTTTTATTATGAAAAAGGAAATAAAATTTTGACCAGAACCGCTTTTACAAATTAATATTTAAACTGTTGTTGAGAACATTAATATTGGTATTGTTACTTAAATCATTCAATTGTCTTGATCCTTGTACCGTAAGTTGCCTGCTTGTTCTCCTATTTGTTTGAGCAGAGTTTTAAAGACCGAACGGTTGATAGAACCATGTTGTGTAAGGTTTAAGGTTTTGGTTGTTGAGCCTATTAGATCGCTGGAACCGCGTTAGTCGCTATCCTTGATTTTTCCGATTTGAATGTGAAATTATTTCACTTGGTGTTAAAACTTAATTATATGTGTGTTTAAATGATTTGATATATATATATATGTTAAGTTTGTTTAAATGATTTAATATAAATGTCTACTATATACATATACATATACATAAATATGTGTGTGTGTGCGCGTATAAAATCTTATAAATAAAATATTAATAATGTATGTATACATATTATTATTGTAAAGACCGGCTTTTTCGACCATCAAAAGTCGAGACTATACATACACGATATTCACATGCCGAGCATGCAAATGTCGGAAAGACAGATTGATGGAGAGAAATAGAAGAAAAGACATAATAGAATTTCACATCGTGACGAGTAATATATAATATCCAAATGAAAACTTTAATATGCGAAAAACAACTAATGTAAACTAACCAATCATCGGCCTAGATAGCTATAATAGTCTATCCTTAAAAATGCTGATAAATACAAACAAGCAATGCAACCGAAAAGAAAATACATGAATAGGTCATGGAGGCATTCAGCTTGTAACAACCTGAAATTTTACCGCATTTATATGAATATTAAATTTGTTTTAAATATTTAAATAATGGATTTTAATAATCAAATAACTCTCTTTTGATTAATAAATAATATTGGTAAGAAAATTTTGAAAGTTAGTTTACATAAATAAATAGTTCGGTGAAAAATCGAAAATGTGACCGAAAATCGTTTTTCAGATTTCGACTTTTTATCAAACAAAAGTTATTGCAACGTTGTTGCACAATTATGTACACATTTAAAACACACTCTTATACATATAATAAGTGTCTAAATAGTGCAAAAACATTAGCCAAAAGTAAGTATGATTAAGAGAATTCTAGAAGCACTTAAAAGGAGGATTAATGGATGTGACTTTTTTTGTTTTTGTTTTATATATTAAAGTACTAATGTAGCACTTAAGGGTCATAGTCCAGCATGTGGGGGGGATGAATTTTAGTGGCCAGAAATATGATGATTGAAGGTAGATTTAGGCTTAGGCTTACAAAATCTAAGTTTATAAATATGTGCCTAAGGCTTCAAAAATTTGTGTTACTCATTTCTTGAAAGAAAATATGGTCTCTCTTCTTTCCTCCTATTCCCAAAGCCATAACTTCCTCAAAACAACTTCAAATCGAATGATTCTTTTCTCAAAACCAAATAAAATTCAGTAAGCAAGAAATTTCATGTTTATTACTTTTTCAAATTCTGAGAGTAGTCATGTTAAAATCCCTTTTTTTAACACAAGCCATTTTTCTCCCTTTTTTATAAATCCGAAAATACCTCCTCTTCCCCAACCGATAACTTCCTCAAAGCAACTCCAAATAGAATGATTATTTTTTTGAAACCAAAGAGAATTGAATATGGAATAACTTCCACTCAGATCACTTTTTCAAATTCATAAGGTAATCTTGTCAAAAAGCAGTAAGAAGTAGACCTATTTTCTGACCCATTTTTTGCAAAATGGTGGTGGCTTAACTTGGTTTTGGCTTAGTCAAAATGTGAGAACTCTCACTATAAATTGTATTGATTATTATGTATAAATGTTGTAATTATTCTTTGCAACATTGTTGTATACATATATATGTATGTGTGTAATATATATGTGTCTGGTTTGGAGATGTATTCCCGCTCGTTTAGCGAGGGCGTATAATACTTGTATTTTCAAGGGACTATAGAAGAGAATCGAAGTGTTTCATAGCAGAAAGACCGCGACGAATACACTTTGAAAATATGTGAATTTATGGAGGGATCCAACGGGACCCCTCACAAATTTTGATTTTACTTTCTATATATTTATTTGTTATGTGAATAGCTTGTGTGCCAGAAGCTTGGAAGACGGTCTATTTATGAACGATGTCATTATGACTTGATGAATAGTCGTAGTACTTGAATTTGGTACTAAAATATATTACTAAGTCTCTTTTTCAAAAAAATTGGAAAAAGGTTAGTTCTTTAAATATTTATTTTGGAAGATATTTGGTTTAAAAATGGAATTTTAAAGTTGGATAAAACGACTTTAAATTTTATAATATTTTATAAAGGATTTGAAATAATTCAAGAAAGTGTTTTAAAACTTAACTATTTTTCCTTAACCATTTTGTTTAGTTCTTCCTACTATAATAAAGAATTATTTAAGAAGTAGCTTTTGAAATTTAAAATTTATTTTTAAATCAAATTGAGATATGTAAGTAAGAAGAATAGATTTTAAATAAAGGAAATGTCTTTACTTTCAAATGCAAGTTTCCCTTTTAATTAACGGATTTTCTTAACTGATGTTTTTAAATAAAGTTTGAATCTAAATTTAAATTTTTTTAAGGATGTGTTTAAAGGGAAAGTAAACATGGATCTCAACAATATAATTGTAATAGATGTTTTCCCAAAAGAAGAAAGAAACCATGGACTATAACATTTGTTGTTATAATAAATGTTTTCCGAAAAGGGTGAAAAGAAGATTTTTTTTATAATAATTTGTTTATTATAAATAGTATATAGAATTCATGAAGGCTTATACTTGACATTAAGCTTCAAGGTAGGGAAACTTCTACCTATCCTGAAAGCTAAGAATGTTGTCGAGTGAAGGTTTGAGAGGTAATAATACCCCAACATGAACGACTTCATTGTTAACCAAAGGATAGTTTAAGTTTGAAATCGGAGATTGATTTTAAGCATATAAAGTATTATTTTCGTGTACAAATTCGGTTAGTTATGGAAATTAAGTCTTCCTATACTTGGCACTAAAAGCCGATGAGTAGATTGATCCTCTATCTATGAGATCTAGAATCGAAGTGTTTAACTAAGGCAAGGTCAAGAGCAATCAGTGCCTTGACTTATCTAGCTTCATTTTTGGGTGAGGGATAGAGTGAGTAAAAATGTCGAAAACATGACAAGTGTAGGAAATTCAATTTCCATAAATGATCATTATAACTTAAGGTGTTATGTAAAGTATTTCTTTCATACTCAAAACCAAATTCCAAGGTATGAAAAATCATCTCTTTCTTTGAGAATTAAGAATGCACGTCGAGCCAAGGATAGTTTTCTAACTTGTTCGACTTCATTATTAATCGAGGAAAGCACATGTTTGAAATCAGAAAGTGGTGGTGAGTATATTCAGTCTAATTTCCATTCGACCCATTTACTTACACCAAAATAGGAAAGCAGATTTAATTAATGAAAGGATTAATTAAAAAGGCATAGTGTTTGCTTATTTTCTTAATCATGCTTGGAGTCCGTATGAAATTAAATATCTGATTTGAGTGTTTTCTTATTTGATAGTTAAATAACCGATTATCAAATCTTGGGCAGTTTTGACTTAGGAAGTATATAAAAGCTTCCCATGTTCATACGGTTTGAGATTCCCTTAGGAGAACTCATTTCGATGGAACGTCTCTCGATTTAAGGACGTATATTCGAGATCCATTTGGGACTCTTATATAGTCCACTTACTTCTGAAAGAATCATGATTGAGTCAACCATAAACTATTATTATTAGTTCGGAGAGACCGGGATCAGATAAGTTTTTTGAAAACCACTTCGAACCGGCATAAGTAGTGGAATTGAAGGCATTTTGAAGACGATGGAAATTGAAGACGGAGTACTTTGAAGTGCAAGTGCTATTTTCTACTAATCCTAAGGGTGAGACCAAAAAGGATGTAGTAGAAATAGTGCCTTCAGTTTGTTCAGTTCCAGAACAACTTGTATGGATGAATGCTGGCATTGCATTGTTGCATGGATGACAGTGTCAGCATTCCAAGAAGGATTTGCTAAAAAGTAAAACGTAGCCTCAAAGCTCACACTCGGAAATGACTAAAACAGGGAAGATGCAATATGAATATAAGGTTCGCTACCATTAGAGTGTGATTATCACTTGTATCTAGATCGACAGTTACAGGTTTTGTATGTTGGGCCCATGGAAATGGTTTGTCAAGTTGGTAGCCTGGGTAATGATCATATTCAGTATTATCCAGGAAGGAGTAGGCAGGTTCTATGTTGGCAGAGGTACAATGTTTGCAGCCATGGTACATTTTCTCTAGAGATGTACTCTATGCATGGTGGTCCCTTACCTTGTTATTGAATGTAATTAATGTAACCATTCCGGCTATGATTAAATATTTAAATTCAACTCTAGACATTATTTGTAACGTCTCAAAAATTTTGACTTTCGAAAATCGACATTAATACGTCCACTGTATCAACTGCCGAGCAATCGAATACCGGAAAACCGAATTGTTAGGATTAAAAAGAAGAGGTAGAAGAAAAAGAAGAAAAAGGAAAAATAAAAAAACAACCGAAACAATATCAGAATCTCACATTCGTAGAGGAACAACATATAATAGATAAATGAATAATCTTTAAACCAAAGAACTATATCAGTTTATACATTACATCACATCAGAGTCAATATACACACAATACATCAATGGACAGTTATACAAACTTGTCCTCATACAGAATACATAGCGGAATAAATAATGTCATATACAAGTGATACGTCTCGCCATCCAGCTCGCCACTGAGCTCCACAGCATCTCCTGAATCCAGAATGACCTGAAAACTAATTCTAGACTGCCCGTGTGGAAAATGATTGGCACCCAGAGTTTAGAAAGGGGACAATAAACTCCAGGTCAGTCATGGTGACTGGTGTGAGAACTAAAACAGTTATTATCTTTAAAACAACAACAAAGGAAGTAAAAGACATCCGCAATGCTTTTTGGAAAATGAAACTACCATAAGACCTCCCGCCACACACACAATGCAAACGCAAAATTGGAGGAGATTTCTTCTTATGATAGTCAAACATGCTTACTACGCAAAATCATTGGATTATTATTATTAGTGCATAGTGTAGGAAATCTTTTTGAAAGTACAATATTAATCTTAGCCAGCATAGGTACCATTATATTATGCCTGCTATAGCTGCTGCCTGAGGAGACAGGTTATACAAATTGCAATCGTAAAGGGCTCGTATTGTTTCTTTGGATTTTCCAACAAATGGTCAGGCTAAGGAACTTCCTACTGCCAATGGGTACGCCTCTGGCGGGACGTCCCGAGAGTCAACCTGCTCTCTGCCAACACAAGGCCGGGTTACCCCTTACACTGGGTAACTACTACACGAATATGCCACCCCCCGGTCCTTTGGGACCTTTATCCGAGGCGCCTCGACAAACAACAATCACACAGTAAATGAGATTAGAGTAACCACATAGGTTAAATACCAGGGCTCCATACCTGATACCACCCTTTTCCAGAAGGAAATGACATACCCTAAAGGGAGCGACCCTCATAACCTTGCCGCATATTCCTGTTTTGACCATTTCCGGGGTGTGAGGTCTGACGAAGTCTCGTCCACAAAGCTACGCTTTTTTACAAAGTCATGCTTTGATTAACAAATGATCGGCAACACACAACAACAATCAGCATGCCACACTACCAAATTGGGAGTACATCACTGATAACCTTCAACTACATAACCTCTGAGCTCGTACGTCTCAGAGAAGGGTGTTAAGCTAAGAGAATAAATTCTCTGCCACCAACAGAAATGTACTTGAAAGAAATCAGCTTTATATCTCAAAATGTAATGTCAGACATGTAACCATACAAGTATGTTCCGGGTTCGAACAGAACCGAAGGCACTTCCAAAGAAGCCCTTGTAATCCGGGTATTCACAATCCCGATCGAACTTCCCATCACAAAGGAAATCTCTATACCGTAGCTAACGGTGCAGAGACAGTCGATAGGTCATCCTATCATTTTCACAAATACTCGGTCTTCACCACCGGTCTTCAATGCGATCCATATCGTCATATCACTTATTCGGAATGGGTTATATGACACAAAGGTCCTTTCCCGGCTAAACCGAATAGTGAGCACAATATTTAAAACATATGGATATAGGGATTTCAATTAAGTCACAACATATTACCAAAATCCTTTCTTTCAAATGGTTTAAACAAATTACCATTTCAAATCTTTAAACAAAAAGATTTACTTCACAAAGTTTACCCAGTTTCACAAAGATTCATTCACAGATTCCCAAATCATTTCCCATTTCAATTGGATTAACCCATTAAATCTTTAAATTAAGATTTTTAACTTATAGCTTTCAAAACTATTCACAATTCAAGTCTTTTGTAATATAAATGATACACCTTTTAAAATACTCTTTGATTTCAAGATAAAGCTTAATCATCTTCACAAAGGTTAATTCATAGTTTTTCCAAACTATTCACAATTTCATTTCAACTTGAAATGTTTCGATGCAAATTGGAAATCTTTTTACTTTATGAAAGCTATTATTATTTGAAAACAGATAGTTTTCGTTTTGGGAAAAACTGGTTACAATTACACAGGTTAAAGCCGTTCAAGTATAAAACTTGGATTTAAATTTAAATTTCCAAAACCATATTTTAAATGGTTAAAAACCCATATAAACACCTTTTACACTTGTAAAATCTTTTAGACCATAATTCCCAATTCATTTAATTCAATTTCAAAATATTGAATTCAAATTTAAATCAAATTATTCAAATTTCAATTTTTATCAAGTTATTTAAAATAACTCTAATTTTTGAATCTCATTTTCAAAAACTTTCAATTCCAATTCCAAAACTAATTTGGATTCAAAAATTCAATCTTTAGAATTGTCAAAAATCTGTGACTTAACCGATTTCCACGTTAAATCCACATTTGTGTGTGTATTGTGTAGTCCACCGGTTTAACACAATAGTGAAACAACATCCAACCATCACAGATCAAATATAACAATATAATTGATAAGCGGTATAAATTATAACGCTTAATTTTCATTCACAGATCATAGATATATATATATATATCACAAATAAACAAATTACAGATCACAACACAAATTAGGATATATCACAAAGCATCACATATCAGAGATATCAAACAATTCAACATCCAATATAATCCAAACATCCATAAGTAGGATTAATTTAATTATCTGTTTAATTTAAATCGGATAAATTTAAAGTCAGATTAATTTCTAAACACCAAATCAAATTTCCAATTAATTTCCAAATTATTCCCTTTTTAAAAATAAATTTCTTTATCTCTTCAAATCTATTTAAAACCCATATTTTAAATAAATCCTTTAACTTATAAATAATATTACCCGAAATCCATTTATTAAGGCTTTTTCCCAAAATTTGGAATTTAATTCAATATGGTCCAAAAATAAACTTTATCTTTTTTAAAACTCCTTTTTAATTTATCCAATTCTCAAAAATAAGTTTTAAAATAAACTTTCAACTTGAATTTTAAAAATCCAATTTTTATTTATTTTCGGTATCCAAGGATACCAAAAATATATTCGGCTAAACCGTAGCCTTCAACAATTTCAATCACAAAAATAATCACACAGCGATTATAAATAATCAACACACAACATTGAAATAAATTCAAATGTTTGAGGAATCCAGTTGGATCCCTCCAACCTGTTTTCCTGCATCCACAGATGTTAGCACAATACCAATTCCACTTCAAGGTGGAATATCGCGGTATATGGGATTTATAAAATATTATCCGCTATTATGCGGCGCAATAGGGTCTCATCCGCTATATAATACGGGAAATCAACTCCAAATACATATATAATACCAATTCCACTTCACGGTGGAATATCGCGGTATATGTTTTTAATATAATAACCTTCGCTATTATGCGGCGTATAGGGTCTATTTCAACACAATAGATAATAATTTATCATCCAATCATACAATCAACACAATCAAGCAATTTTAAATTCTATTTAAAATTTAAATCGAAACACAATTCGATTGAGTGAGGAGTTCTCACCTTGAGTTTCCGATAACAGTTGCAGTATTTTATTTCAAATAAAATTAAACGCACGTTTAATTTTACTCAAAATTATCACTAGCTCCAATTGACTCCAAACCAGCTCCATTGCATAGTGTTCGACAACACGAACCCAACGCAAGTCGTTTCGTTAAATTCCGACCTTGTATCAAAAAGTTATGATAGTTTAAAGTTTGTACAATTTTAAATATAAATTCAATTTCAATTTTTATTTTATTTGGACCTAAGCAATCATCAGTCGTGCATTTCATCTTGATGAGATTTGGACCATGCCCCCCATCTTCTTCCCCCAGGTGAAACACGATCGTGAAAACCCATGGCCGCCCCTTTCACTTGAATTTTCGTGGCTCCACCACTCCACTCGACAATGATCCAACACCACCAATCGAACACACATCCCCACGCCCGCCTCCGCCCTGAGGCACTTGAAGCTCGGCCTCCTATGCATCTCGCAAACGTGTGTAAACATCAGCTGAACGCGGCCCTCCTGACGACGCTGTGGTGCTCCATTCGCGATCATACCCGTTGAATCGATAGATTTTGATGCCCTCTACGTTTTTGTAGTTGGAGATTTCTCGTATAGATGGACGGATTGAAAGAAAAACGAGAAGGAAAATGGGTGTTTTCTGGCCATCGAAATTAATGGCGGCTAGGGCTTTGAAATGAAACCCTAGGTTTTAGTTTGCAAATGTGAATGTTGAGGTCCTTATATAGAAAATTGCCAAAACACTATTCACTCGAAATTTTCCGAACTCCAAACGAAGCGTGCCGGTTGACGTTTCTAAGGTTTTACCCACGTTCCAAACACAATGGAATGTGTTTCGGGAGCTAATTCAATCATATGTGCGAGTTACGGAATTAAACGATCAATTTAAAATTAAATCGATTAAAACGATTTCTATGCGTTTTGGCTCGCCCCGGAAAAATCGTACGTCCGATTGACACGAAATTTGAAACCTTACAATAATATAACATTACGGATCCGATGAAACTAGTTTCATCAAAATCCGAGACTGTTTGAAAAATGGTCATTTTTAGTCGTCAATTAAATATTAAAATATTCAATTTTCACAATTTAACTTTTAATTCAATTTCAAAAGTTCTATAACATCATTCTAACTCCAATATGATTTATTATAACTTTATAAATCATTTTTATTCACATTTAATCCAATTTCCAATTATTTACGCAATTTCAAATATTAAATTGTCGATTTAATTATCCAATTAAATCTCTATATTCGAAATTAAATTTATTCGACTTACAAATCTTACTTGTTAATATTTAAAATCAATTAAATATCTGAATTTCAAATGATGGAAATTCAGGGTCGTTACATTATTATAATATCATAAGATTTCTTATAAAATGGTTTGGTTATCGTAAGGTAAAAACACATTCGTGTTTATGTACGACACTGTCTTACGAGGTAATTTTTGAAGGGATTAATAAAATACGACAATCCATTTGATTTGAGTTTCTCAAGCTAGTTTACAAACTGATCCGGGTGTTATTTTCTTATAATTCTCAGGTCAAACCTAGGTGTATTTCCAGATTTGGCTGGACTCTTTGGATCTTAAGGAGATGAGCTAGATGCCTCTATTTACGTATTTTATTTCCGCTGTATTTCTTATTTGTATTTATCGGCATTTGTGATGATAGGTTGTTGTAACTGTCCAGGCTGATGATAGGTTAGTTACTCTAATTAATGTATATTAAAAATTTCTTTTATAATGATTTGTTTTTTATTATATATTACTCGTCACGATGTGAGGTTCTATTCAGTCTTTTCTTTCACCCCAAACTATCTTTCTTTTCGGCACTTGGATGCTCGACACATGAATACCGTGGATGTATTAGTATCGACTTTTGAGATTCGAAAGGTCGGTCGGTACACAGTTCGTCTCTTGAAGCTCCAAAACATCCATTGCTAAATCTGGAAATACACTCGAGTCCGACCCAAGTTGTAATGTCCCCCATTTTGAGGCCCAAAACTAACGGTTATGGATGTTGCAGTCATCCATAGTTTATTAATACTATGTGACCAAATGCAGTAATGTTAGATACATTGATATAACATAAACAAATGGATGTGGAAATTTTTTAAATCACAGAATAAATTTCTCATTCCACTTCGAATCATATTTCAAATTCATTACATAATCAAAATGCGTGAATCACGTTCAGCAAAAATATAATTATTACAAAAAAAAGCCAAGAGCGATATATGAAGATGCCCCTTTGGTTGATTAGAGTCTAAAAATAGGCAAATAGACAACTTTGCCATTATAATCAAACACAGCGGAATCAAAAAGAAATGAACTCCTAATAACTAGCTTGCCTCTTGCAAGTCTTTGGAAGTTTATTCGTCTAAAGGAGAACCTGAAAACCTTAACTCTCGAGTACTCAATTATATTTGGGTAGTCCGAGAATATTAGGTTTCTTTGGAGCTCTTTGAAGACGGTGATCGAGCTGGCGGTTCCTCAGTTATCTAATTATTTATTTCCGCTGTATGATTATGTAGGTGTATTTGGTATCTTAAAAATGTAAAGCCAGAATGTATAGATGCAAATTTGTTAGATGTGGTACTTTTTTTATAACTCTGATAACTCCTTATAAGGAGTAACCTTTTATACTTTATCACTTTATATATATGTAACCATTCAGCTGTGAGGTTTATCTATTCTGTCTTGTTCTGTTCTTTATTTTACCTCAAAACAACTTATCTTTCGGGTGCTTGGGCAATGGCACACGAATACTGAGGATGTATTAAGTGTCATTCCCAAGGATCAGAAAGGTGGGTCATCGCAAAAAAGGTTAGCCATACCCTAACTTGTCCTTCACCATACCCATAGCCATACTGGCCATATTCCCAATTTTAACCATACCATCTTCCTCCCTATTTAATTGTGTTTAAACTGGAAAAAACGTTCTTGTTTCAAAATTTAAATCCCACCGTCATTCAACGGCCGTTAAACATTGTAGCCACTAGAGGCGATATCTTAGGTCAACCCCAACTGCAAAAACGCACGCGACATCGAGATGATGGAGATGGATAGTGATAAGCTGAAGAGGAGCATGACGGTTGGAATTTTGCTCCGATCATGGTGCAGTTTTGGCCATTTCACCGGCGAACGGGGATGAGCTGCGAATAGAGGGAGCTCGGCTGGAGTTAGGCTGTATCGTGACGGAGTCTGGTGGCCACTAGCAAAGCTGATCGACAGCGGCAGTGAGGTTTGGAACGGCGGCAATTTGGAATACGAAGGCGAATGATGGGATTAGGCTAAATGTGTTTAGCTTGGGTAATTAACCCATTAATGATGTAATTAATAAATTTAATTATATTAATTAAATTGTTAATTCTTATAAAATACATAACTCGTTCATACTAGGTCGAATTTGAACGTGGATTTTTGCGTTAGGATCGATTGACGTGAGCTATGTTTTGGAACTGGTTTGGGAGAATTCTGAGCCAGTGGAAATTTGAGCTAAATTGGACATCATTCAATTTTAGTTCCAAATCGGAACGCCTTGGCGACAATTGGAATAAATGTGAGTAAACTCACCTTTTTGGCTAACAAGTAATATTATATAGTTGATAAAAATTGTTGATTGGATGTTTGGATGATTTATTGTTTTTATCAGTTGGTTTGGATTTATTCCCGCCCTTGGACCAGATGACCCTTTTATATACACCTGCCTAGTAGCGGATGAGCCATATTATATAATTATATATTGTTTGTGATGCAAGGGGATAGGTTGGAGGGATCCAAATAGATTCCTCACCACTGTTGATTTTATATGTGTGTGTGTGCGCGCGCGCTGATATATATGAGCAGTGATGTAAGGAGACAGATTGGAGGGATCTAACGGGATTCCTTGCCATTGTTGAATTGTTTTAAATATTATTCCTATTATCAGAATCATTGAAAATCAAACCTGATGGTTTAACACTATTGGTTCTGACATTTTTATATGTTCAAAACTTAAACCCTGTAGTGATAGAAATCAATATCAATATTGGTTAAACGTTGGATAGCTATTGGCCTCAAATTAGTATTTTAAAATACAATAAATTGTCATTTGAATTGGAATTGGTTTTTGAGACAGGAAATGATTTTAAATCCAAAATTGGGTTTTGGAAATATTTTTTGATAAAGGATTTAATTTTTATTTTATCCCCACCTTTTTATATATCTTTTTCTAAGGTATTTATTTATTTAATAGTGTTTTAGAATGTTATTTATATTTAATATTATTTTAAAGATTATTTATTTATATTTAATGTTGTTTTAAGTTATTTATTTATGTTTAATATTGTTTTTAAGTTATTTATTATACTTAATTTTGTTTCTAAGTTTATTTATTAATATGTTAATATTTTGAAGAAAAATCATTAAATAATAGGGGCATTTCACCAGAAGGACAAACTTTGCAGTCCAATTAGTTTCTAGGACACACATTCAACGAAATTACTTTCAAGGCCAAAATCATCAGAATAATTACTTTCAAGGACAAAGTCAGTAGTCCAATTATTTTCAAGGACATAATTTCATAGGTTTTTAGGCCCTAGAAACTAATTATTTTACGTTTTGTCCTTGAAAGTAATTATTTCAGTTGTGTGTCCTAGAAACTAATTCCACTTGCTAAAGAGGCCCTTGTGGCTAATTTTCACTAAATAATAAATATGGGTTGAAATTAATAATAATGATTTACTTATAATGTTTTAGAAATCAATTATTATTATTTATAATAAGGTGAGAAATTATTATTAGTGTTTTATTAATAACGTCTTTGAAATTTTTAATTATTATTTTAAGATGTTTTGTAACGACCTGTCTTTTTGGACGCTTTAAGCAGACACACATGTCAACTCAAACCATACAAAGAGGCAGATTGTTATTGGGGTAAATAAGAAAAAGAGAAGGAAATAAAACAAATACAGAATCTCGCAGCGGAATGATAAAATATAATAATCAAATAACAGTTCGTGAAGCTGTTTTACAAATAAATTTGAATATACTTATACAACACTGAATCAGAGTTACATATATCAGAGATAAATACTTAACAATGCAGCGGAACAGTATGATGCAGTGGAATAATATAGTAAATAATAATAATACAGTCTTCGTCTTCGTCCTTTTTGGATGGTTTAAATCGACAATAAACCACACATGTCAACTCAAACCATTCAAAAGGGAGGATTGTTAATGGGGTAAGTAAGAAAAAAAAGAAAAAGAAAACAAAACACAGAATCTCGCAGTGAAAGGAAAAAATATAATAATCAAATAAACAGTTCATGAAGCTGTTTTACAAATAACATTTTATTACACTTTTACAATTCAAGTCAGAGTTATACATACATCAAAAATAAACAAATAATGCAGCGGAACACAGAATGTAGTGGAATAATAAATAGCAATAATATACCGAATCTTCGTCTTTGTCCTCTAGAAAATAGTCTTCAATACACTGAAAAGCTCAGATAGACCCGAGCATAACGAAAAGACAAAACACTCGAGTCAGAACTAAATGATCTTACGTAAGTCAAATCAAAACAAGTAAAATAGAAATATTAGTGGAATGGTTTCATAGATGATATGAGGTTTCATCTCATATCAAGTGTACAAAGTGAATATAATCATTTAAAAGGTTTCAAATAATTCGAAATATCAATCTTAATCATCTAATTAAAACAAATCTGAAGTTTGAATTAACTTAAACCCTTCAAATAATTCAATTTCAAATAAAAGTCCAAATTCAAGAAATTATATAGGTATATGTCATTTCAACAGTATCAAAAATCAAAATTTCCAAATCAATGAAAACCGCTCGGGTTTATTAGTTCAACCTATAACGATTTTCCCTGAATCTATAAGATCTTCGGGTATGTATCATTTCAACCCATAAAGATAATAGAGATATAGACATAAATAACATTCAATCATCCAAAATGTCAACCAATAACATCCATCCAATCACCCAAATATCAAAAATTGAACATACAGCACAATCATCATTGAAATCAACCAATAACAACCAACAATTTACCGGTTATCATTAACAGGTATTTAACTAGAAATTTAAATTTCAATATTAAATTAAATGGAAATTAAATTCAATAAAAGTCAGATTTAACATGAATGACAATTTAAAATATACTAAACAGCAACCAATCAATTTCTAATCACATCATAATTCAATTTAACCAACTTAAGAAAATCTAGTGGTTGTGAGTGTTTGCTCACCTTTCATGGCTACGAAGGTGATGATAAAAATGGAGCAATATGGATATTCTTAGCAAAGATCCAAATGCAAAGCAAATCCAACAAAGCTTAGACACGAACACGAATCAATAAACAAGTTTCAACTACTTCCAACTTCCAAACAACCAAAGATCCAATCTACGGACAAACCTGAAACTATGTCATCTTTAAGAAAATATTCGGACCAGAATATTATTGAATCTGTAAAAGTGACTAACTAGAAAGTTGTTGAAAATTCTTTTCTCTCCACTTTTATAAAAAGAATCGCTTAAATAGCTTCTGTCTTGAGGAAGTTATGGTCAAAACATACAGAGGTGTTTTCTGAGTTGAAAATCTGAGTTTTAACATACTTCGAAAATATTTGAGTTTTTGGCATAGCTTAAATTAAGGAATTTGAAGAACTGATCTAAAAGATAATTGAAGCTAGTGGAAAAATAAATTCTTTGAAAAAAAGAATCACATAATTTGATTCATTCCTGAAGGAGATATGATTGATACAATATGGGGTATTTTTATTCAAAACTGGACCCGAGAAAGGATTTGAAAAATAGAGTTTTTTGATATAGAAATATTCGGAATGGGAAGAAGGGTTAAACAACAAAGTTGTTCCTATTGAAATTATACACGGTTTCAAAAAAAAATTGATTTGGAGTAGTTTAGTGGAATATAGAAGCTATGGAAATAAGGGGAAGAAAGAGGGAAAAAGCGAAGAGAAAAAGAAGGGAAAAAGGAGAAAGAAGAGGAGAGGGAAGGTAGGGCTTTGGCCATGGGTTACTACCGTGGGTTGTGGGTGGTGATAGACATGGGTTGCGGCAAGAGGAGAGAGGTAGGCTAGGGTTTTGAAGGAGGAAGGATGGAATTTGATTTGGAGATTTAGGAGTTTTGGGGTTCAGAGTTTTCTGTAGATTTAAGCAAGAAGAAGAAGAGTACGTAGAAAGTTTTTCAAATGAGGAATTTATGTACGTACTTGGTTTTAGTCAAATAGTAAATAGAAGGTCAAAGGGTGGGAAAAGAAAGAGTCCAATGTCTCATAGGGTTTCTAGGGTCTTTTGGTTTAATAAGGAGCCCATTTGTCTAAAACAAACCTACTAAGACTTAGCCAAAAAAAGAACATAAATATATACTGCAAATGAAAGAAATAAGCTGCACGTTATTTAATAATTAGAAAATAAAGGTAGAGAGACAAAAATAAATGTCACATTTTATTTTGAAAGCTTCAGGCATTAATAATGGATAAAGAAATGTGCGTAGGAATGGAAAAGTTTGCAAACCAAAGGAAAGTGAAATTTTGTATACGTGAAAATGAGGTGGCAAGAAGTAAATACAACCTAAAAGTCTAGGCTCAGGTATTAAACCCAAGGAGAAATGAACAGATCAAGTATTAGTAATGAGATAACTATTTTAAAACGTACATGCAACAATTAATAACTAAAGAAATGAAGGGACCATGTACATCGCACAACCTTTTTGAAATTCAATTTGTGAAACGTAACCAAATTAACTTCATTAACTCAAATAATATTCAAATTTGTACGCATTTAGTTTTTTTTATCTATGCATAATAAATAAAATTACTTACCTTAAAAATGAAAACATTCAATTTAGTTTACCCAAAATGATGTTTTATTTCCATTAAAACATCCTTTCTGTTTAACACAAAAGGTGCGTATCTTTTATTAAATCTATTAAGTGCAATCAACGTTTTCCTCCCTTCTAATTGAAATATTTCAATAACATTAATTGCAATTACTTACAAAGTTAAATTTCAAAACAGACAACTAAAATGGATGAAAAATTGAATAATTATCTCCTTTAGTCATTTAAACACCTTTATAAATTTGTTGTTTATACAGTAGAGTAATAAATAAATTATTTTCCTACTCTTGTAATCCATCTGAATGCTAAAACACAGTTCAAATATACATATATTTCTTCATTTATATCAATCATTCTATTCTTTATTTTAATGAAATTAAACCTACATTCACAAATGAAACATTCATTTTATTTCATATAAATGTTCTTTTCATTAAATCAACTTTCCTTATAAGCTACGTTTAATTACACCTATTAATTTACAATTTGATGTCCTCTCTACCATAAATTGAAATGATTCAATTACATTAATTTCAATTGTTTACAAAGGTGAATTTCAAAATTGACGAAATAAATGTAATGAGAAATAGAACAATTATTTCCTATCTAATAGTAATTTAAACTTATTTATACACTATTTGATACAAACAGGAATTATACATTTCTTACCAAATAATAGTTTCTCATCTCTGCAATCAATCTTTCAACTACCAAACATTTCAAATAAATAAACATATGATTTCTTCTTTAATAATGAAACATTGTTATTCTTTATTAACATTTATTATTCCAATCAATTGGAAATTTACATTCAGACAATTGTTAATTTCACTCAAACCAATGTTATTTAAATACACACTAGCATTTGTTATCATCCTTACATTAATGCAAACATGTTTCATTAATAGAAATTTTACTTAAGCTCATAACTTGAATTATAATTTAATTTGTATCAGTAAGATCTTTTTTTTATTCCTAACCATTTTGTTCAAAATTATTATTTAATTTAATATTTTTAAATGTTTAAAAACACGGGTCGTTACAATCTCCCCCACTCAAAACTTTTCGTCCCCGAAAAGAAACAAGAAGAAATCCAAAAAACTGTTATATTTTATTTAAAACAGTTAATTTATAAACAGTTAAACCTACATATTTATGTTTAATAAAATTTGAAAATAACTCAAATTCTACAAAGATTTTCTAAGTCTTAAATTTTTTTAAAAATTTGGTAGAGTCTCCTTTGCGCGGATACGTCCGGAAGATAATGATATCATTAATTTCAATATATATATATATCATATTTCAAAATAAAATATGCCAAACCATGGGAAAACAATATAATATCGCTATAAAGCCGTAATCCGAAAACGTACCTATTTGTCGGGGAAACAAACTTTATTTATGAAACCAAAAGCAGTAGCTATTGCTTCCATAACCTGTATTCCACTTATATAATCCAAAGAGTTAAAATTATGAGAAAGAATAATATTTCAGTTGTTTCAAATCAATAGCATAACAACATACAATATATCGCAATCATATGCAAACAAAACTATACAACCATCATAGGCAACAAAGAATCCATCACACATCCATAGCAACCAAAACTAATGGTTTGTTCAGGTTCGGAACTTTTAATCGTACAAGGGTGATAAATAAAATAATAAGTGTACCTTACGCTCAACAGCCTTAGATAATTACTTAATAGATTATTCATACAACCTCAATCAATTAGAAGTATTCTTTCCCAAACTTCCCATCAGCCAAACAACAAGAATTTTAAATTTACTTAAGTTTATTCTACTAGATTTTCTCTCTCTCATCATTTACCTTTCCTGTAACAACCCCACCGCTATGCCCAGTTTAGCAAAGAACATTACAAGTAATGTCGTCTACTAATTCGGAGAATACGGCTGGTTAAGGGCGATCGAATGTGAATATATCTTTATACTAACACTGACACGTCTTATTTACCTTTTTGAGGATCTAAACTAAAATTTTTGGCGTGTGCGGTATTAATACAAAGTAATAAACACATCGATTAAAATTATTCAAAACATTATATAATATAGATAAATCAGAGTCACAGATCACAGCGGAATAATATACATTATCATCATATACATAATAGAATGTGAGTCTACAAAATATCAGTACTACTCACTAAATATATACATCACATCCAAAATCTTGTATCATGTACAAATTCACCACTGTCTATATATACAAGTATGAAGTAAACTAAAACTATCAAAATAGTTTACTTCAATGTTATCCCAAAATCCAAAGGTCAATGGGTCCCTGTACATGTAAGTCTCGGCCTGACCCGAGTATTATAAAAATAAACGGGTCAGACTATATCTAATAGAGAGGTGAGATATTAATATCACAAGTATATGACTTAAAATAATAAGCCATAACAAAATATGCCGAACAAATAATCATAATAAGTCATATTAATTAAATTAGCTATTTTATAGATCCATAAATGACTTATTTATTCTCCAATTTCTTATATGCCTAAAACCCAAAAATCCATAAAAGACATTTTAAACCAATAAATACAGATATCACAATTATGACTTAACAATAACCAATTAAGTCATAAATAAAATATGCCCAAAACAAATACTCAATTAAGGCATATTTAACAAATCACCATTTCATAAATACATATCAAGTCTCAATAGACTATCATCTCAAATTATGGTGATAACCAATATAAAATTCCTCAGAGCCATAAAAGGATACAGAATATCCATACTAAAAATCTCTGATGAAATAACTATCAATAATGAAATAATAATGGTAGTCAACTATCAGTATGATACAGTGTGACGCGGGGCCTAACTAAAATAAATAAACTCCGCCACATAGCGCAATAGTCTAACGAAAAGAAATAGACTATCAGATAAAAACCCCGACTCCTAACGATAAGAAATAGGTAGTCGTGTTTATGACAAAACCATGTGAATTTACCTAACGAATATAAATAGGTAAACATTGTTCACTTTAAATAAACTGATAGGGTTGCAAAATAACATCTGTCTAAATAATAAAAAGGACAGCTATGTTATACCAGAACAGACCTAACCCAAGAAATTGGTCTGCCTACCCAAATCCAAAAATGAATCGACTCTCAGGTCGATGAAAAATAAGTTACAGTCTCTCATGGATCTATCGGTCTGAAATCCGAACACCCTAAGATAATACAACTCTAAGTGTTAATTACTGTCACTCCAGTAATCAAAAAAATTTAACTAACTGTCCCATACCAGATAGTAAATTCAAATATTTACTAAAAGCTAGTAAATTCCACTTCAACTCTATTTAACAAATTATAATAATAACCGAAAGAATTGTACGGACAGTCCCATACCAATCCGACAGTTCAATCGTTTATTAAAATTCTTTGTTTCATAGAAAAACACAAAATCCAATTAAAATGGAAACCATTCAATTTTCCCATTTAAAATCCAATTAGAATGTATTAACCTAATTTTTATTTTAAAGAAGGATTTTATAAAAATTTATTTTGATTTAAAATTTTAAAATAATAAGAAAACCTCTTTCGAACTATATATATGTATTATTAATAATTTTATGAAAACCTTTGAATTTAGGATAAATCTCTTTTTACTATTTATAAATAGATAAAGTTTATAATTTGCTAATATATAAGAAAATCATTTCTTTTCAAATAGATTCCTGATATATATGTTAAATCTTTGCTTTTCAAATATTTTTACCCCAAAAAGTATTTCTAACAATAATACTTTAAATTTGTAAATATGATCATAAGTATAATTTAAGTCATACTTAACAAAGCGGTTTCAAACTATATATCTTATAAAAATTGATTTTCTAAAACTATTCTTCAAAAATTCCATAATTTTATAACTATAATATATATATATATAAAAAAAAATTCCAATTTCATAGAATAGAAATTCTATATGCCTCAAAATTAAAAAATCAAGTGCAACAAGGAATCGGGAAATTCGAAATGAATTATCTAGAGCCAACGTCGCTCTATATAAAAGATTATTCCAATTATGGAATTATTTAACAATCCGAGTTGTTTTCTAACAACCACGGTCACACAATCAATGTATGTCTATTTATATAAGTTAATTCAATTCAATTTGCAATCGAATAGAATTCCATTTGCAAATTGACTTCTTTTAATCCACATAATAATCCATATATCATTAACGATAAATTTCCAATATTTCAAACCAACAATTGATTTAAACAATCCAATCAATTCAACCAACCAATGCAATCGATTATCGGGATAATTATATATATAGCAAATAATGGAATAGATATAATTTTGTGAGTTAAAATAGATTAACTCACCTTAACGCTGCAAAGAAAATTGTTACACGAAGCTTTAGTGTCAATGCTTCAGTCCTTCACCTCGCCAAAGCTACAACACCCATCACCTGAAACCACCACGTCTCCAGGTCGCCATGCACTGCTACAAAGCCAAGCTTCGTCTGCCTCCAGCCTAGGTCGCGTCCACTGCCTCCACTTCGATACCGCAACCTCCGTTATCGCGACGTCGACCACTCCACCGTCCCTAGAACGCGCGCCTCCCTCCAGCTAACACCACTCGATCTCAGACAAGCCATCGTCTACCATCTAGCATTGCGAGCTCCTTCCACCCGCGCTCTCTCATAGTCGATCGCGATGGCCAATCCAAGGTCGCGTGCTCGACCTTCATCAGACGCTGTCGATTGAGGCGCGATCACCGTAGTCACGGCTTTTGATTATCGCAATTCTTTTTCATCGATTTCTGGTTTTGATAAAGGCTAGGGCAAAGATGCATTTTAGGATTTGGGACCTTGGTTGTATAAGAGAAAGCAACTAATAGATTTAGATTTTATATGGAGATGGGCTAATGGGCTAAAATTTAATTTAAGGTCCAAAGAATTATTAAATACAAATTACTATACTTGACCTAATGAATAGATTAAATTAACCTAACTTATTAAATCAACTAAGTTAAGTTAGATTAAATTTTCACAACCCACTTCAGTTATAAATTTATAAATTCCAATAATTGATTTAAATGATATTTCAACCAAATTGAATTACACAACTTAAATCATTTATTCAAACTGGATTGAATTTCATAATCGAATTACAAAATTTTCAAATTTAAATTTTATCACACTAATTAATTGAAATTAATTAGGTCGTTAACAATAGGGTTGTCACAGACCTCCCCCTTATGAAAATTGCGTCCTCGCAATTTCTTATTGGAAGACATCAAACACACTCTAATGCTAACCATGTTCCAAAATCTACAATCAAATTGAAACACGCTTAATTCTTTTAAGTAGTTAATATAAGAATCAATCTTACCATACTTTATAAATTAAAATAGACTAATTTTTTACTTTTATTTCTTCGCATATGAAAATTTTATTAAAAAATTTCTAAGTGTTAGAATTTTAGAAAAATTTCGGCAGAGTCTCCTTTGTATGGAGAGTCGTTTGCGATTTCACAAATATTTTATTAACAATATACATCGACCACACGGTCGGAAACACAATATGTATTAATATTTCTAATACACTTTGTATTTAATTCGAAAGCGTACCTTTTATTTAGCTTTTTTAGCAATTTATTAATTTCTTATGCGGGCGAGAGTGAGTTGCGCTGCATACCAATCCATATAGCCTTTGTATTCCTGTACTTAACCCAAATCAAACACAAACGTCTTGTATACATAAAGATTAATAACATGGCATTCATTAAGCTAATCTATTAAATAATAGTAAAGCGGAAGAGTTTAAAGCTCTCTCCTTAATTCTAGAAATTTTCTCCCCTCTCCTTAATTCTCTCTAAATAATTTATTTTCACATCCACATAATTTATTGCTATTATAATTATTACAGTGTTTCAACCAGGTCTCTCTTTTCTATTATTAGAATTTAATACTAAATTTTACGATTATGTATATATTTCTTTCAAGTTTTTAATGTTATTTTACATTTAAGTCCATATATATTAAATTTAGTTAGGTGATCTTAAATTTAAGCTTTTTAAATAAATACAATTAATGAATATTCATTAATTGATCTAATAAATTTTTAAAAATAACAATTTAATATGCATACCGCGTTCATATTGACAAAAATAGTAAAACTAATTTTTCATTCAAGTCCAAATAGTTTTAAATTTCCGCAATTATATACAAACTATTACAATTCTACTAATATTCTCTCCAAACATTTTGCATTTAAATGCCAACATTCAATAATTTTTACAATTATTACTAATTTCTCCTAAGTTTTCTTATATTATTTTACATTCAAGTCTATATATTTGAATTTATTAATTGATCTTGAATTTAAATTTTTTAACTAAATCCAATTAACAAATACTTATTTATTAATCTAATAAATCATAAAAAATGATAATTCGATGTGTATACCGTATTTGTATTGACATAAATGGTAAAACTATATCTTCATTCAGGTCCGTATAATTTAATATTTTCACAATTATATACAAAATTATCTTTGGTACTTTTACATTTTTCTACAATTAAGTTCATGAAATTTCTTTCTTTCTAAAATTGGTTCTTTAATACAAAGAACTAGGGGGAATTAATTTAAAGGACAAAAGTTTGTATATTTTTAGCCTCAAGGACACGACCTCAATATTTTAACCACAAGGACAAACATTCTTCTAAAAATTATTCATAAGGACAAACATTCTTTCAAAATTATTAATAAGGACAAACATTCTTACAAAACTGCTACCAAACTAAAAACTGATACCTAAAAACTGCTACCGATAACTACAAACTGATACCTAAAAACTGTAAAAACTGATATCTAAAGAAAGTTGTCCTTCAGGCTAAAATACTAAAGGTCTGTCCTTGAGGCTAAAATGCTGTGAAATTTTGTCCTTGACAATAATTTCCTGAAGAACTATATATACATAAATTTTTCTTTTTAAAGTTGGTATTTCATTACAAACAAATATATACAAAAAAATTGTTTTCAAAATTGTCATTACAAATATATATATAACGTTTATCCTTCATAAAATTGGTACATCAAATAGACTTTTTACCATTATTAAATTATATTTTGTGAAGAATAACATTACAATTATTGATAAGTAATGAATGCTTGTATTCTTTAATATTGAAAAAAGAATAAATATTTTCAATTAGTCATTTTTGTACAAAAAATTACGTTTTAATTATGTATATTCTTAATCTGAGTTAATCAATGGACAAAAATTATACCATATTTTGATTAGAAATAATTTTCTTTCATATTTTATATCTTTTTTACATAAATGTTAAGTATTTTTTGAAAATTTTTATTATAAAATAAAGATAGTAAGGTATGAAACAATGAATTAAAAATCGTTTTTTTATATAATTAAAATGACAATGTGATTTGTAACGTTTCAGGTCTTATTTTCACTTAATATTTCTTTTAGTAGTTATAAATAAATATTTTTTATCACCCTGATAATATCATATAATTATTTTGATAAATATGTGCTGCAAGGATTATAAATGCATATGAATATATTGAGTCTTTGATATTACACTTTTATTTTAGGTATTTGTCATCATTCTCTCAAGTAATATTTGAAATTTAATGTATACATCATTTATCTTTTAGTCAAATGTATCAAAACCTAAATGTCAATTTCAGAATATATGTACAAGAATATTTATTTATGAAATTTATAAAAATATTAATTTCAAAATTTATTAAGAATGCTTATTTTCATTCATTTGATTGGTAAATAATGAATCCTAAAAATTAATAAATCGGTATATAACTCATTTTTATCAACAAAAATGATAATTTAATTTTTATTCAAATATACGAATCTCATAACAAAAATACACGATAATAAATAATACAGTAATTTAAATTTACAAATCATTTATCCTAACAAAATTCATCGGATATTGCATGAAAAATTATATTCTTCAAAAATAGTTATAATATTATTTCTTTACAACACCGTGTGCAACGCACGGGTTTCACACTAGTTAAACATATAGATGAACACTTAGTGATTCTATTAGCTTATACAATCAATGTTACAATTACTTTAGGATGTTAAAAACACAAGAATAGCAATCGTCTTACCAACGAAAGAAGAAGCGACCAATCGGATCATTTCATTAAAAGTTATAATTCTATTCGTATAGCACTTTAAATATGAAATTCCTAAACTTCATTCATATGCTTCAACTTTTAAATTTTAAATTTTTTTTTTCCAAAGATAGACAAATCTAGTTCTATATATATATATATATACATATATATATATATATATACACATATATATATATATACATATATATATATATACTTACTTTCAAGCAAGGCAGTTAAGATCGCCTTCCCATTCCATGGAAGCGTTTGAGTCATAGCCATGTTATATTAACACATGGTTTTGTGGAGTATTTCTGTGGCACCTTCTCAAATTCTAGTTTTGTGAGTGATTTGATTGTGGTGTTTGATTTCCTTATTGTGATTCGTAGGATATTCATCCTTTGTAATTCCATTTAAGAATTCTACACTGACTGGTTACATGGTAATACATGTATAAAGTGATGTCAATGGCTATTAAAAACATGTACAACAAAAATTGACAATTTATATACATGCTTTGATAGTTTGTCTACATGTTTCAAGGCTACAAGCGTTGGTGAGTTATATATACACGTACAGTGAGAAGTAAAGCTAGGCTAACCTTTTTATACAGGCAATTATTTAAATCTCAAAGCAAGAGTACTATCTTATATAACTAGGTAATTTAGCCTACATGTTTATAGGCAAAAGGACAAGAAAAATAAACAAAATATAGGCGACCCAAATTTTACATATACAGGTACGTATATAACTCAAAACAAAAGTGTTTTGAGTGTAACTAGTCTTCAAATCATATGGGACGTGTGTCCATATTTCCATATTTGGACAATTCAATTAAACAATGGCCAGCCTAACCTGACAAGGACGAAATGAACTTAAAGCATGAATTGCTTTCTCAATTTGAGCAATGTATGGCCATATTTCCATGCATTAGTATAAATTAAAGTGAACAAATTTATGACAGTGACATGCTTAATTGAGCAAGTGCTTGAATGTGACTTTTCTCCAAAACAAGGACGTGTACAGGAAATTTAAAAACATATATTGAATTCAATTATATAGCAGAACTTATATTTAAGAACCTGTTAAGTATGAAACTTAAAATCACATATGCCAAACTCGTATATTTGAAAACACTCATTCACATATATACCTGAAACACTCGTACACAAAATCCTTATGTTTTAAGACTTAACATGTCGAAATTGTTATTTCTCAGAGCTTTCTCCTCTGAAAACTAAACATACGTGAAGGAGCTATATACAGAACCATTTACATTCAAAGCCTGAAACTTGTATATTCAAAAATTTATACATGTTTGAAACTGTTCACATATTTTCAAAAGCATGGTTTATTTGCTATTATTCTCATTTATATATATGAGGTTGGAAAACACATTTTGAAACCTATTTTCTCTAACAATGACATGTTCAGGAACCTATATGTTTTAAAAGTCAAACTCCTCTTAAATTTACATATATGAGGGTCATTTGAATTTGAAATATGACAAAATATACGTTCAAAACTATATGATTCTTTGTACGTTCAAAAAAATCTGCATATATACAATGAAACTAACATATATGAAACCGTGTATGTATATGAATCCTTGTTCATTTGAAATTTGCAAATAGATATGATAACGTATATACAGATGCTTATGAAATTTGCATACAAATACATAATATTGGTATCTTTGAAAACTCAAATATATGAAATTATAAATCTATTATCACTTTTCTTTTAAAAATGAATCCTCGTATATTTCTTGAAAACTCAGACATCCATGATCCTCAAACCAAAATCCATGACAAAATTAAGTGGCTTATGAAATCAAATTTATTTGAGTTCCCCTATTTCTGAAAACAATGTATCGGCTCATATATGCAAATAAGCTTGGGATCTCTTGGTTTTGGGATTTATAAATCGCAAATTTTCGAAATCAAATCTAAAACTTTTAGATTTTTTTTTCTACTATCCCATGGATGCATAGGGTATATTGAATTGTGTGTCTTGGACTATTCATCACTGTGTACTTATCAGTTAGAGCTATATACATGTTTTGAGGGGTATTAGGATATGTCCATAAGTGTCTGCATTGACATTATTATTATGAAATCTCATTGTAAGTTGCATTGTTGGTTTTGTATTTGATGTTGAATTCCATATGATGAGATTCTAACTCGATTGCATTTCCCAACTATTATTTTTTTTTTCAAATTATTCTAAAGCGTCTCCTTTAAAAATATAATCTATACACTTCTATAAAAAATTATTTTACCTTCAAAGCAACTTTTCCAAACTATTTACTTTAATAATGTATAATATTTAATTTATTTTAAAATTTTAACGTCTTTACAAAATATCATATATTTACTAAATATTATTTCTGAAAATATTTTATTGCTCAAAACACTGTGTCTGAATGTCTCGTACTAGTGTTTAGAAAATTCTTATCGATAACGTTAATCAGGCGCATCGATCAGAATTCTTAAAGCACTCAACAGACAATTTAACACAAAAATTAGTTTCTATAAGATATACATATTTCTTTTAATACTTTAAGCTTTTCCAAATATTTGCTTGTTTATAATAAATATAACCATATTCCAAATATATGTATATCCAATATCAAAAAGATTATGATTAAAATAGATGCTTGCTTTTAGTAAAATTCTTTCAATCAATTTTAATGTTATCATAATAATAATAATTTACTGATAACAATTCCATAACACTCACTCATCCATAAATACTTCTAACAAACACCAAAAACTAAATTCATTTTTATATTTAATTAATCACACATGAATTAACATTTCATTTTTATATAATTTAGTTATTTTTTCAATATTTCTTGTGGTAACTACACTACTAAAGACACCACAAGTTCTTGTTGTTATTATTGAGCAGATTTTAACTCTCAATGGTAATTAATACCCAATATTAATTTTTGCACAATCATTTACAATTTTAAAACAACCAAGCATCCATCAATCAATAAATTCTTTTATTATATCTTATTTCATTTATTAAGTATATTTTCAAATACCAAATTTAATATTTGCTTTTATAGAATTTCTTTCTATCCATTTCAAAATTCAAATAAAATAACTCTTAACAAATTTTAATTCCACTATGCATCATGGTATTTATTTGGTTATACCAATAATTACAATTTCATTATATCTCAAACAAAATTTTAAATTTTCTTTGCGGTAACCACATAAATGAAGATACCGTAATGTTTAATAATTAATATCGAGCAGGTTATAAATTTCCACATGAAAATTCCTACTCAATACTAATTCAAGAATTATTTAGAATTTTCAAAATAATCAAACATCCATCGATGCAAACAACATACATTTCAATCAAACAAACAATCGCCTTCAGCGAAAAGCTATTTTCCAGCTTCCGCTGCACACTCTGATCACTAACAAATCAGGACTCAAAGTCATCTACTAATTTATAATATCCATTAAATCTCACTTTTTACAGAAGTGAGTTCCAATATTTTTATAACAATAAGTTATATAGTATTATCAAAAGATTTTTCAAATACGTCCCAATGATTATTCCCAGTAATCATTTATTCCTCTTCCTAATAGTTAATTAAATTACTAACTACTACCCACTCAAGGGACGGGACTATAGGTCATCTAGGTCTAAATCTCGACTATGTGCAATTTATATTCTATAATGTTCTGAATCCAGCTCTGATACCAAGCTGTAACGACCCCACCGCTATGCCCAGTTTAGCAAAGAACATTACAAGTAATGTCGTCCACTAATCCGGAGAATACGGTTGGTTAAGGGAGATCGAATGTGAATATATCTTTATACTAACACTGACACGTCTTATTTACCTTTTTGAGGATCTGAACTAAAATTTTTGACGTGTGCGGTATTAATACAAAGTAATTAACACATCGATTAAAATTATTCAAAACAGTATATAATATAGATAAATCAGAGTCACAGATCACAGTGGAATAATATACATTATCATCATATACATAATAGAATGTGAGTCTGCAAAATATCAGTACTACTCACTAAATATATACATCATATCCAAAATCTTGTAGCAGGTACAAATTCACCACTGTCAATATATACAAGTATGAAGTAAACTAAAACTATCAAAATAGTCTACTTCAATACTATCCCAAAATCCAAAGGTCAATGGGTCCCTGTACTTGTAAGTCTCGGCCTGACCCGAGTATTATAAAAATAAACGGGTGAGACTATATTTAATAGAGAGGTGAGATATTAATATCACAAGTATATGACTTAAAATAATAAGCCATAACAAAATATGTCGAACAAATAATCATAATAAGGCATATTAATTAAATTAGCTATTTTATAGATCCATAAATGACTTATTTATTCTCCAATTTCTTATATGCCTAAAACCCAAAAATCCATAAAAGACATTTTAAACCAATAAATACATATATCACAATTATGACTTAACAATAACCAATTAAGTCATAAATAAAATATGCCCAAAACAAATACTCAATTAAGGCATATTTAACAAATCACCATTTCATAAATACATAACAAGTCTCAATAGACTATCATCTCAAATTATGGTGATAACTAATGTAAAATTCCTCAGAGCCATAAAAGGATACAGAATATCCATACTAAAAATCTCTGATGAAATAACTATCAATAATGAAATAATAATGGTAGTCAACTATCAATATGATACAGTGTGACGCGGGGCCTAACTAAAATAAATAAACTTTGCCACATAGCGCAATAGTCTAACGAAAAGAAATAGACTATCAGATAAAAACCCTGACTCCTAACGATAAGGAATAGGTAGTCGTGTTTATGACAAAACCATGTGAATTTACCTAACGAATATAAATAGGTAAACATTGTCCACCGTAAATAAATTGATAGGGCTGCAATATAACATCTGTCTAAATAACAAAAAGGACAGCTATGTTATACCAGAACAGACCTAACCCAAGAAATAGGTCTTCCTACCCAAATCTAAAAATGAATCGACTCTCAGGTCGATGAAAAATAAGTTAGTCTTTCAGGGATCTATCGGTCTGAAATCCGAACACCCTAAGATAATACAACTCTAAGTGTTAATTACTGTCACTCTAGTAATCAAAAGAATTTAACTAACTGTCCTATACCAGATAGTAAATTCAAATATTTACTAAAAGCTAGTAAATTCCACTTCAACTCTATTTAACAAATTATAATAATAACCGAAATAATTGTACGGACAGTCCCATACCAATCCGACAGTTCAATCGTTTATTAAAATTCTTTGTTTCATAGAAAAACACGAAATCCAATTAAAATGGAAACCATTCAATTTTCCCATTTAAAATCCAATTAGAATGTATTAACCTAATTTAAAGAAAGATTTTATAAAAATTTATTTTGATTTAAAATTTTAAAATAATAAGAAAACCTCTTTCGAACTATATATATATGTATTATTAATAATTTTATCAAAACCTTTGAATTTAGGATAAATCTCTTTTTACTATTTATAAATAGATAAAGTTTATAATTTGCTAATATATAAGAAAATCATTTCTTTTCAAATAGATTCCTGATATATATGTTAAATCTTTGCTTTTCAAATATTTTTATCCGGAAAAGTATTTCTAACAATAATACTTTAAATTTGTAAATATGATCATAAGTATAATTTAAGTTATACTTAACAAAGCGGTTTCAAACTATATATCTTATAAAAATTGATTTTCTAAAACTATTCTTCAAAATTTCCATAATATAATAACTATATAATATATATATATATATTATATATATATATATATATATTTATATACAAAAAAAAATTCCAATTTCATAGAATAGAAATTCTATATGCCTCAAAATTAAAGAATCAATTGCAACAAGGAATCGAGAAATTCGAAATGAATTATCTAGAGCCAACATCGCTCTATATAAAAGATTATTCCAATTATGAAATCATTTAACAATCCGAGTTGTTTTCTAACAACCACGGTCACACAATCAATCTATGTCTATTTATATAAGTTAATTCAATTCAATTTGCAATCGAATAGAATTCCATTTGCAAATTGACTTCTTTTAATCCACATAATAATCCATATATCATTAACGATAAATTTCCAATATTTCAAACCAACAATTCATTTAAACAATCCAATCAATTCAACCAACCAATGCAATCGATTATCGGGATAATTATATATATAGCAAATAATGGAATAGATATAATTTTGTGAGTTAAAATATATTAACTCACCTTAACGCTGCGAAGAAAATTGTTACACGAAGCTTTAATGTCAATGCTTCAGTCCTTCACCTCGCCAAAGCTATAACACCCATCACCTGAAGCCACCACGTCTCCAGGTCGCCATGCACTGCTACAAAGCCAAGCTTCGTCTGCCTCCAGCCTAGGTCGCGTCCACTGCCTCCACTTCGATACCGCAACCTCCGTTATCGCGACGTCGACCACTCCATCGTCCCTAGAACGCGCACCTCCCTCCAGCTAACACTGCTCGATCTCATACAAGCCGTCGTCTACCATCTAGCATTGCGATCTCCTTTCACCCGCGCTCTTTCATAGTCGACCGCGATGGCCAATCCAAGGTCGCGTGCTCGACCTTCATCAGGCGCTGTCGATCGAGGCGCGATCACCGTAGTCACGGCTTTTGATTATCGCGATTCTTTTTCATCGATTTCTGATTTTGATAAAGGCTAGGGCAAAGATGCATTTTAGGATTTGGGACCTTGGTTGTATAAGAGAAAGCAACTAATAGATTTAGATTTTATATGGAGATAGGCTAATGGGCTAAAATTTAATATAAGGTCCAAAGAATTATTAAATACAAATTACTATACTTGACCTAATGAATAGATTAAATTAACCTAACTTATTAAATCAACTAAGTTAAGTTGGATTAAATTTTCACAACCCACTTCAGTTATAAATTTATAAATTCCAATAATTGATTTAAATGATATTTCGACCAAATTAAATTACACAACTTAAATCATTTATTCAAACTGGATTGAATTTCATAATCGAATTGCAAAATTTTCAAATTTAAATTTTATCACACTAATTAATTGAAATTAATTAGGTCGTTAACAATAGGGTTGTTACATTTCCATTCATTTATTTATATAAAGATCAATCACTTACATAATTTGTTTTCCATTAAAGATTTAAGTCATTAACGAATCATTTCATAAAATATTACTTAAGCTTTTACTGCCTTACTAATTTATAACTTAATTCTGTTATAGAATAAAATTTTAAGTTTTCGGTATTCGCTCTTGAAGAGAAAAGAATTATTTCAATATATCCAAAAATTCAATTAAAACATTTAACCTCATTCACTTAGTAAAAATATAAGATATATTTAAAACATCCTCATAGCATTATGCAAGGATTTTCCAAAAAGTTTAAACAATGTTAGAAGTTTATATCAAAACATTATGATAAGCATTTTTTAAAATAATGTTCCTTAAATCCAATAATTTATTACACTCGTTATTTTAAAATAAATATAAACTCTAGATTATTATATTGAAACTAATAGTATACTCAAACCTTACATTAAATATCCAAATCAAAGTATAAAATTTCATATCTTCAATCAATTTTACACACTTGTTTTAAAATGAATATTCAAATCATGGAAAAACATTTATTATGGTTTAATACAAAATTCAAATAGTAAATAGACCTATAAATTTACTATTATTACTTCGAAATCAAGTAAATATTTTAAACCATACTCCCAAAATAGAGATTCAAATTTATTTGTCAAATATATTACTATAAATAAACTTCGCAAATCAGATTTTTTTCTCCCATTTATATAATAACTTTAAATTATACATTTAAAGAAACTTATATAAATTTTACTTGAAATATTCATTTGAAAACTTCATTTGCAAATCAATCATCTTTAATACTTTATGGAAAAATTCATTTGTAAAATTTCTTGCTTCATTTATAAATACCATTTAAAAATTTTAAATAACATCTTTATAAATATATGTAAACTATTTGAAAACAATTATTTACATCATTACTTATATTTAAAAAGAAGTTATTGAAAACCTTAAATCCATTATTTATAAATTTTATTAGTTTTAAATCTCAAAATTCTTTTAAACATCATTAATAAATCAATAACCATTAACTTTAAATATGTTTTATTTAATTAATAACTTCTCACAATATTTACAACACTAATAGTTTAATATTAAACCATGTTGTACATAAATAAACAATATTTTAAACATTTTAAAGTATACAAAAATGAAAAAAAATGACCAAAATATCTTTTATATAATACTTTATCAAAATACTTTTATAATTCAATGTTTTAACAAGTTTATCCTCGTTCTTGCAGACTCTGGTCATACATTGATCAGACGTAAGACTAGAAATCCCCAAGTACTTAGTAGACCCGATTCAACACCCAGTGAAAAATACTTAAAAACGGGTATGAGAAGTACCGCTCATTATCTGATGTCAAATGATGATGCTACGATAGCAGTGGCCCGCTGTTGATCTAGTATTTACACAATGGACACAAAAATTTCCAAAAGATCCTTCCACCTTCCAGATTCTAGAAAAATATTGTAGCCATTTCGTAAACAAGGGACCATCAACTCCTGCTACAAGGGTTACTGCTGATTCAATGATTTACGCAATGGATGCACTTCCTTCCCGGAAGATCCATAAACAACAGATCCCAGGATGGAAAGCGCCTCCATTGGGTAAACTAAAGAACCAAAAAAATCGAGGAACTCATGAGTTTAAGTCCGAACAACCATATCGGTTCGAATCCATTTCTGAATTCACCCAAGTATATTAGGGTTTATCGATGGAATCCATTCCTGGATTCCCCAAGTCCATCTAGGTCGAAGCATATCATACTATACTTCTTCGCGTAGGGTACTTCCCCATACCTTTTACTTCAAAATATAACATACCATATATAGCACCCTTTCAAAATAATAATTTCAACTATCACACTTATATAAATTCCATTATATACAAGATTTCATTTTCAGATCGAATACTTTCCAAAATCAATAGTTTTCAAAATCACCTTATACTTATATAAAGTCCGTCTTATACAAGAATCAAAATTTTTCCAAAATCAATTTCGTTGTATGAAAAGCCATATGGGATTGAACATCTTTGCTTTATAAAAGGTTTTGAATGTAGAATAGTTTTGTATATAAAATCGTTTTGTGAAATAGTTTTGTATATAAAATAGTTTTGTAAAATAGTTTGTAAATAAAATAGCTTGTAAAATAGTTTTGTAAATAAAATAGTTTGTAAAACAGTTTTGTCAATAAAAGAATTTGTAAATAAAATAGTTTGTAAAATAGTTTTGTAAATAAAATAGTTTGTAAATAAAATAGAATAAGATAGTTTGTATAAGAAAACTAAAAGAATATAGTTTTGTAAAATGATTTTAAATTAATAGTAGTTTTGCATACAAGAAAAATTCCAATTTAAATTACAAAGATATCCAACTCAACAACTTTCAATTTCAGCGTCAAAGCATACCAATAATATTAGAACATAAGATGTACATATGTCATCATTTCGCAAAATCACATTTGATCGCTCGTTCGATCACACAAGTTCGCTTTCGAACTAGTATTGTTCATTCGACTTCCCTAATGCAGACTTCGATAAGGTTTCTTGACTAGAAACGATCATTCTTCTTGCATAGCCATATACTATGATAGAGAATTATAGAATCAAACCAAAAATCCATATCAAATATTCGCCATCAAGAATCGTGGGAAAAATCCTAATACAAAATGGTGTAATTCACCTCGAACTTGTGTACTCAAATCTAGATCAAATTAATTTTGCGAATAAAATAATATACGTACAACTTACGTAATTATTCCAATTTGTTTCATCATAATTACATTTCAATCAAATTCATTTTTAATCTCATTGATTAACACAAATATTATTTCATACTTTAATATTTTTTTCACAGAATTTCTCCATTTTGATATAAAACATTAATATATTCATTCTCATAATATTGCTTATATTTCTCGTCAATTTAAATTACATTCATTTCACATGTAATATTTCTCATTTAATACTACATTTATTTGCAAATCATTTCATAAGGAATTTTCTTAAGTTCATAACCAATTTATAAAAGCTTAATTCCTTTTTATAAGACATTGTTCGATTTTAAAGTTATCAAAACTTTATTTATAACCATTTATTGCAGCATCCATTTATTTCATAACAATTTACAAGTAATGGCTTTATTTATAATCATTTCACTTTTAATTCATATTTGCTTATCCCATTTAGTTTCACCTTTACCTTCCAATTTATTTACGACACGTTTCATAAATGTTAATTAAGTTTATAAACATATTTTTTCCAATTTAATCTCATTTACAACATTTCCTTAATCATAATTTCAGTTTAAACATCCCAAGGCTTAAAGATCACACTTGTATATTATTACATTACATGCCAAGAATGTATACATTTACTAGACACAGATATAACAAATTAAACCTTGTTTCTCTTGCTTTCAAATTAAGGTTATCAAATGCAACCGCTTAATTCAACACGATTTTTAATTTTCAACTCATATATTAATTTAGAAGGTTTCAATTATCCAAGATATCCGGATATTCCATTTTATTTCAATAGTTGAAACTACCGGTCAACAAACAACAAAATTCACAACAACATTTCAATTTCATAAACAAATATCCTAATTATTCATTTTATTCACTTTAATAAACCATTATTAAACTAGTGTTTAGTCCATTAATTCAATCAACAATAACCAGCCAATGCTTATAAACTGACAAAAACTCAACTAATCAACAATAAATGATAATAACAAAATATTACCATTTCATAAATCAAACACATTACAAATAACTATATTAGTTAAAAAAAATTATTCCTTTATATATATCATATAATATTAGGATAAATAATTTCATTTCAAAACCTATATAAAACATTTTTATAACACTAACAAATACGCGCTCTCGTATATACACTCAGACAACTCATTCTAGGGTATTACTACCCTATTTCTAATGAGTTAACACCAATAGGCTAAGGTATGTTTAAACCAGAGCTCTGATACCAACTGTAACGATCCACCTTTTTGGACGGTTTAAATCGACAATAAACCACACATGTCAACTCAAACCATTCAAAAGGGAGGATTATTAATGGGTTAAGTAAGAAAAAAAGAGAAAAAAGAAAAAGAAAACAAAACATAGAATCTCGCAGTGGAACGACAAAATATAATAATCAAATAAACAGTTTATGAAGCTGTTTTACAAATAACATTTGATTACACTTTTATAATTCAAATCAGAGTTATACATACATTAAAAATAAACAAATAATGCAGCAGAACATAGAATGCAGTGGCATAATAAATAGCAATAATATACCGAATCTTCGTCTTCGTCCTCTAGAAAATAGTCTTCAATACATTAAAAAGCTCAAATTGACCCGAGCGTAATGAAAAGACAAAACACTCGAGTCAAAACTAAAAGATCTTATGTAAGTCAAATCAAAACAAGTAAAATATAAATATTAGTGCAATGGTTTCATAGATGATACGGGATTTCATCTCCTATCGAGTGTACAACGTGAATATAATAATTAAAAGGTTTCAAATAATTCGAAATATCAATCTTAATCATCTAATTAAAACAAATCCGAAGTTTGAATTAACTTAAACCCTTCAAATAATTCAATTCCAAATAAAAGTCCAAATTCAATAAATTATACGGGTATATGTCATTTCAACCAGAATCAAAAATCAACATTTCCAAATCAATGAAAAATGCTCGGGTTTATCATTTCAACCTATAACGATTTTCCTTTAATCTATAAAATCGTTCGGGTATGTATCATTTCAACCCATAGGGATAACGGAGATATAGACATAAATAACATTCAATCATCCACAATGTCAACCCAAAACATCCATCCAATCACCCAAATATCAACAATTGAACATACAGCATAATCATCATTGAAATCAACCAATAACAACCAATAATTTACTGGTTATCATTAACAGGTATATAACTAGCAATTTAAATTTCAATATTAAATTAAATGGCAATTAAATTCAATAAATGTCAAATTTAACATGAATGACAATTTAAAACATACTAAACAGCAACCAAACAATTTCTAATCACATCATAAATTCAATTTAACCAACATAAAAAAAATCTACTGGTTGTGAGTGTTTGCTCACCTTTCGTGGCTACGAAGGTGATGATAAAAATGGAGCAATATGGAGATTCCTAGCAAAGATCCAAATGCAAAGAAAATCCAACAAAGCTTAGACATGAACACGAATCAATAAACAAGTTTCAACTACTTCCAACTTCCAAACAACCCAAGGTCCAATCTACGGACAAACCTGAAACTAGGTCATCTTTAAGAAAATATTCGGACCAGAATATTACCGAATTAGTAAAAGTGACTGACTAGAAAGTTGGTCAAAATTATTTTCTCTCCACTTTCATAAAAATAATTGCTTAAAAAGCTTCTGTCTTGAGGAAGTTACGGTCAAAACAAATAGAGGTGTTTTCTAAGTTGAAAATCGAAGTTCAAAAATACTTCAAAAATATTTGAGTTTTTGGCATAGCAAATTAAGAAATTTGAAGAACTGATGTAAAAGAAAGTTGATGCCACTGGAAAAATAAATGGTTCTCGAAAAAGAATCACATAACTTGATTCATTACTGAAGGATATATGATTGATACAATATGGGGTATTTCGGCCAAAACTGGACCTGAGAAAGGACTTGAAATATAGAGTTTTTGATATAGAAATATTCGAAATGGGAAGAAGGGTACAGCAATAAAGTTGTTCCCATAGAAATTATACACGGTTTCAAAAAAAATTGATTTGGAGTAGTTTATTCGAATATAGAAACCATGGAAATAAGGGGAAGAAAGAGGGTAAAATGGAAGAGAAAAAGAAGGGAAAAAGGAGAAAGAAGAGGAGAGGAAAGGTGGGGCTTTGGCCATGGGTTACTGCCATGGGTTGTGGGTGGTGATGGAGGTGGGTGGCGGCAAGAGAAGAGAGGTAGTCTTGGGTTTTGAAGGAGGAAGGATGGAATTTGATTTGGAGATTTAGGAGTTTTGGGGTTTGGAGTTTTCTGTAGATTTGAGCAAGAAGAAGAAGAGTACGCAGAAAGTTTCTCAAATGAGGAATTTCTGTACGTACTTGGTTCTAGTCAAATAGGAAATAGAAGGTCAATGGGTGGGAAAAGAAAGAGTCCAAAGTCTCTTCGGGTTTTTAGGGTCTCTTGGTTTACTAAGGAGCACATTAGTCTAAAAACAAACCCAATAAGACTTAGCCAAAAAAAAGAACATAAATATACACAATGAAAGAAATAAGCTGAAGGTTATTTAATAATTTGGAAACAAAGGTGGAGAGATAAAAATAAATGTCACATTTTATTTTGAAAGCTTCAAGCATTAATACTGCAAAATGAAATGTATATGAGAATGAAAAAGTTTGCAAACCAAAGGAAAGTGAAATTTTGTATACAAGGAACGGCTGCCAAGTCCCTTGAATTTGAAGATGATGGAAGAAAAGTCCCTCCCGAAAAAGTTAGGAAAATTTGGTCCCTATTTTTAGTTTTTGACTAATTTATGCTACTTTTGTCCCTGATTTCAATGTTGGGTCGATTTTCTAGAAGGGGACATTTTGGTAAAAATTAATAAAATAGGGACCTAATTTACATGAGTTTATTAGTAGGGACTTTTTGTGCATGTGCTTTGAGAATGGGGACCTTTGGTCCAAAACCCCATTTTGTATATGCGAAGATGAGGTGGCAAGGATTGAATACAAACTAAAAATCTAGGCTCAGGTATTAAACCGAAGGAGAAATGAATAGATCGAGTATTAATAATGAGATAACTATTTTAAAACATACATGCAACAATTAATAACAAAAGAATTGAAGGGACCATGTACATTGCACAACCTTTTTGAAATTCAATTTGTGGAACGTAACCAAATTAACTTCATTAACTCAAATAATATTAAAATTTGTACGTATTTAGTTTTTTTATCTATGCATAATAAATAAAATTACTTAGCTAAAAAATGAAAACATTCAATTTGGTTTATCCATTAATTGCAATTACTTCCCTTCGAATTGAAATATTTCAATAACATTAATTACAATTACTTACAAAGACAACTAAAACGGATGAAAAATAGAATAATTGTTTACTTTAATTATTTAAACACCTTTATAAATTTGTTGTTTATACAGCAGAGTTATAAATAACTTACTTAAATAAATTATTTTCCTACTCTTGTAATCCATCTGTATGCTAAAACATAGATCAAATATACATATATTTCTTCCTTTACATCAATCATTCTATTCTTTATTTTAATGGAATTAAACCTACATTCACAAATGAAACATTCATTTTATTTCATATAAATGTTCTTTTCATTAAATCAACTTTCCTTATATTTTCAGAAAACATAAGCTACGTTTAATTACACCTATTAATTTACAGTTTGGTGTCCTCTCTACCATAAATTAAAATGATTCAATTACATTAATTTCAATTTTTACAAAGGTGAATTTCAAAATGGACAAAATAAATGTAATGAGAAATAGAACAATTATTTCCTATCTTATAGTAATTTAAACATATTTATACACCATTGGATACAAACAGGAATTATACATTTCTTACCAAATAATAGTTTCTCGTCTCTGCAATCAATCTTTCGGCTACCAAACATTTCAAATAAATAAACATATGATTTCTTATTTAATAAAGAAACATTTATTATTCTTTATTAACATTTATTATTCCAATCAATTGGAAATTTACATTCAGACAATTGTTAATTTCACTCAAACCAACGTTATTAAAATACAAACTAACATTTGTTATCATCCTTACATTATTGCAAACATGTTTCATTAATAGAAATTTTACTTATGCTCATAACTTTAATTATATTTTAATTTGTGTCAGTAAAATCTTAATTTTTTTATTCCTAACAATTTTATTCAAAAATCTTATTTAATTTAATATTTTTAAATGTTTAAAAATACGGGTCGTTCTAGTTTGTCACTAAATGATACAATAAATAAAGATATGAACTTGTTTACAATGATATGTAAGATAAAAAAAGAAGTGTATGATAATGATTCAAGATAAAACATGCATAAGTTATTATATAATTATTAATGATGCAACTTAATATTATAAAATTCATATAACATACTGAATGGAACATTAGAATATCCATGTTATAACCACTTATGTATAAAATAATTAACAAATCATTATTATAGTAGTAAAACGATTTTATGAGGTCTCAATAGTGTGGGTCGGGTTGAGTTGGGTCAGCCAAGCCCCGATCCAACCCTAGAACTGGAGCTCTTAAGAACGGGTCATGGGTTTACACGCCCCAATGATCCAATGGGATGGGTCTTGAAACTGGGGCGGGTCTTGAAACTGGGGCGAATCTACCAGATTTAGACCCTAGACCCGCCCCATTGCCATCCCTATTTGCTTAATTTTTCCGCTACATTCATTGTTGTATTTATTAACAATTGTTAGGACAGGTTGTTATAACTGTCCAGGCTAAAATAGATTAGTATACTATGATTGATGTCTGTATGTATATATTACAGTTTGTTTCTGTGTAAAGATTTGTTGTATATTATAGATTGTTAGTTCCGATGTGAGATTCTATGTTGTTTAGTTCTTCTTTCTTTCCTTCTTCTTATTTTCCCCTAACAATCGGGTTTTCCAGCATTCGATTGCTCGAAACGCAATACAGTGGACGTATATGTGTCGATATTCAAGGGTCGAAAATCTCGATAGTTACAATTTAGCTACATAAAAATTTTCATTTCTACAATATATTGCAAACTGTTATGGAAAAGATAAATAATTATATGCAAAATATTTAAAGGACTTGTATTTTCAATAGAAGAAAAACTGAAAATAGCAATGGACGGTAGCGACGGAAAATTCCGCCACTAAACTTGTGGTGGATTGGCAAATGATTTACAAGGGATAATTTTAAGTTTTGTATATTTCAATTTTTTGTATTATCACCATCTACTTATTATATCTATTACTAAACCGTTGCAAATTGCATCAATTTATTGACGGATATGTTTTGATGCTTAATTCCGCTGCAAATTGAGGCAGATTAGCGACTGTAGCATTTCGAAGCTATTTTGCGGTGGATTTCCAAGGAATTTGCAATGAACGCTTATTTTTAAATATAAAATTTTGGAAGGCTTATCTTATTTAACCATCATGAATTTTGTGGTAAGCATGTTCTATAATCAATAACTAATTATTAAAATTAAAATTTTAGAAGTAATATTTTAGTTATTTTTTTATTTATTAATGATTATTACTAATCATCGATAATTAATAAAAAAATATTAAATAATTAATAATAATAATAGCTAATAATAATAATAATAATTAAATAATTACGATTAATAATTTACAATGAATAATATTTGATAATCACTATTTATTAATTAATAATTAATAGTAAATAATTAAGAAGTAATAGTTAATAATTAATAATATTTAATATAATTTAATTTTCAATAACTAATGATTGATAAATAATTTTAAACAATTAAGAAGTAATATTTGTTGTTTAATGTCTAATATTTAATAATTATAATTGATAATTATATTTATTAGTTTTTATTTCATAATTAAGAAGTAATATTTGTTGTTATAACAATTAAGAAGTAATATTTATTGTTATAATAATTAATATCTAATATTTGTTGTTATAACAATACAGTGGATGATTAAGGAGTAATATTTGTTGTTTAATATCTAATATTTAATAATTAGGTATGTATCATTTCAACCTATAGAGAACTTGCAGTGTTATAACAATATAAAAATACAACATCCAGTCATCCAATATCAACAACAAACATCCATCACAATCATCATCCAAATCAACCAATAAACATCAATAGATAACTGATTATCATTAACGGGTATTAAACTGACAATTAAATTCAATATTAAATTAAATGATGATTAAATGTAATAAAAGTCAAATTTAACTAGAATGACGATTTAAACATACCAAACCTCAATCAATTAATTTCTATTTACAACATAAATTTAATTTAACTAACATAAGATAGTTTAGTAATTGTGAGTGTGTTAAAACACTCACCTTTTAATTTCAAATCGATTTGAAATTCAAAATATGGCCCAAAAATTAACAGTCTCAGAATTCGTCCAAACCAGCGCCAAAATGTTCGGAATATCGATACAATCGCAGTGGAACAAACTGCGCATGAATCGGACCTTGTACGCAAAAGACATAAACATTAGAAGATATATGATTTTAATTTAAAACAAATAAAATAATATTATAAAACTTGTACACGTCAGCATAGCATCACTCACGTACGAAATCCTAATTACGCTTTCGAACCGAACACGGCCGCCCCTCCATTGCCATGGACCACGCCCTTGCCACCACCACCTACGCCTGACCCATGATCTGACACCGCCACTGGACCAAGCACCTCTGGTCGCATCCCCCACCTAGGCGCGCACGTCTCTGGCCCCACCTTGCTCTTCCCCTGCCGTGACCACTTCCCAAGCCGCCGTGGCAAATTCCGACACCTCTAGCACGAGCGAACATCACCCCGGAACCTTCTCAACACCCTCTTCGCAACGACACCACCCAATCGTCGATCGGATGCAGATCCGCCGTTAGATCGTCAAAAGTTCAAATGGACGGCCGGGTTCAACCTCCATTTCTGGACAAATGGTGAATCCAATTGAAAAACAAATCACACCAGTGAATTACGCTCGTCGAGAGCTTCGAATTGATATATAATTTGATATGGTTTGAAGGAGTTTGATTTTGAAATTGATTTGGAGATCGAAATTTAGGGTTTGAATGCAAATTGGGTTTCTGCGATTGGAGAAAGGAGTAGACAGAAGTTGATGTATGTATAGAAATAAGAATTAGAAAGACTACTAGGGTTAAAACAGAACAATATATACTAACGAAGCCCGATAAGAAATGAATAATACCCGAATCGATTTAAAATGACAAATACGACCCGAAAAGCCCGTTCTGTCACCAGAACAAAAATGGGTCATCCCATATATCAAAATAGATATTTTCAATATTTTTAAACTCAATGGAACATGTTTCAAGTCCTAATTCCATCGTATACAGAAGTTAGCTTAAAAATCAGCTTATTATAAATTGATTTCAATTGAATTTAATTAAATCGATTTCTACGCGTTACGAGCCCGTACGATCAAACGACAAGTTCGATTGCACGAAACTTGAAACCTTACAATAATTCACTGTTACAGATCCGGTGAGACTGGTTTCGTCAAAATCCGAGTTAGTGGCCAAAATGGCTATTTTCACGTTAATTGAATAAATTATTATTAAATTGATTAAATCACTTTTTAATTCCACTTTTAAAAACTAACAAATTTTATCACTTTTGATTATTTAGACATTTATAATAGTTTAAAACAAATTTACGTATCAATTCAATGTTAATTATTTCAATAGTTATAGTGTTCAATTTCAACTGTAATTAAATCCAATTAATTATAACTTAATTCCAATAAATTTGATTTAATTTGATTTCAATCTTTTATTCAATCAATTATTACTCTATAGACATAGTTTGTTTATATCTTATTCACTAATATTTTACCATTATCATCTTATTTTCATTAACGTAGTATTCAATTACATTTAATTTTAATAAATCCATTTTTTATAATTTAAATTCCAATAAATTGATCAACTTAATTTCAATTCTTTTTTTTATTCAATCAATTATCATATTATGAATAAAATTTACATTAGGTCACATCTTATTGAATTAATATTCTACAGTTATCAATTTAATCTACATTAACTGCACTAATTAAGTGAAGTAATTGCAATTGATTTCCAATCAAATTTAACAGACTAACTAAATAGGTAACATAAGATAATTGTCACCATTAACTTTTAATCACATCTTATAAGTTATTGTCCACAACAAGTGTTATAATTACTACCACAACACTAATTTTATTTAATAACAATTTGTTACATACTATCAAATTAATACAACATTTTAAACTATCAATTACTCTTTTAATCCAACATCAATTAACACATGCCTTACTATAGTTTATTTACAATCAATACTAATTATAACCCTTTATCATTTTAATTAATTGGAATTGCATTTAAAGTAGTTATAAATTACCTTAAATTAATACTATTACATTGCATTCCCGTTATATTCTACTTATCAAATCACAAATTTTTATTTCTTCCAACATTAAATCCCAAAACATTATTAAATTAACTATTTTTAATTATCGAAAATTATGGGTCGTTACATATTCGAGGCCGAAGGAACAAAAACGGTTGTGATTTTACCAATAAACGAGTTTCCTATGATTTTACCAATAATTTATGATTGATAGTTAATATTTAATAAAATATAAATGATAACGTATTATAATTAATGACTATCAATAAATAACTTATAAATAATAAGTTATAATTAATAATTATTATTTATAACAAGGAATGGCTGCCTAGTCCCCGGAATTGAAAGATGATGGAAGAAAATACCCTCCCGAAAAAGTTATGAAAATTAGGTCCCTATTTTTAGTTTTTAGCTAATTTATGCTAATTTTGCCCTTGATTTCAATGTTGGGTCGATTTTCAAGGAGGGGACATTTTGGTAAAAATAATAAAATAGGGATCTAATTTACATGGGTTTATGAGTAGGGACTTTTTGTGCATGAGCTTTGAGAATAGGGACATTTGGTCCAAAACCCCTATTTATAATTAATAATTATTTATTATAATTAATAATTTATCATAATTAATTATAAATAATTAATAAATTATGGTTAATAATTTATAAATTATAATGTATATAAATATACTTGTTTAAAATACTAGAATATTCAATAATTAGTAATTTATAAATAATAATTACAATTTTAATCATTTCAGATTGAATTATATATTCATATCTTTAATTAATTATTAATTTCTAAACATTAATTAATAAATATAAGGGTGCATTTGGCATACATCATCGATAAAGTTTGCAAATACATAAAATATCCCTCCGTTTTTGTGACGCCCCACCTCTATACCCACGCTAGACAAGAACACTACGGTGTAATGCTGTCGACTAACACGTAGAATAAGGCTGTTGAGGAGCGACCATCCGTGTAACTTCTTTGTGCGAGCACCGATATGTCAGATAGTATAGAATGCATATCGTTTAAGGAGGAAATCCGACATACCGATACAAACTCAAAGCTATCACACAGTGGCTATATAAAATCTTCGAAAACAAACATAGAAATAATCATAACATAAATCAGTCACAGACATCCATATCACAAAGGCGGAAAAAGATATGAATATATATATAACATATGAAAGTGTACATCAAAGTAGTAGTCAGAAAGATCCACGATAATACAAAAAAAGAATAGCAACATGTGCTATACAAAAGAATACATCAATGAGTCGATATCTCAAATGTGTACAACAAAAACTACTAATCTAAGTAGTTAGCCAAAAGTCAGAGTAATAGATCCCTGGAGAGAAGTCAAGCAGAAGCACCTGTAACATCTCGGTCTGACCCGAGTATTATTTCATAAGAAAATAATAAACGGATCAGTCTAGCTATAAATATCAGATGACATGATATAGAATAAGAGATATGGCATAAACATGTAATAACCATAAAGGCATACTACTATAAGTATGTAAATGAAAATCAACAAGAGATTAATCAATATCACAAGAATCTTCTCAAAGATAAAATGGGTATCATACCCTAAACTTGTATTTATAACAAGTCAATGACACACGAATTCACCAATGCATAAAAATTGATATCATATCAATGAAAATCATGAAAATTGGTGAAGCAAAAATTCCATAAATCAACACACGAAATCCAGAAATCACATAAAAAAGGGGGGAGGCCTATCACAAGAACGGGAGCATGAAAACTCACCAACACGTGTAACACATGAACGAGAAGCTATCTCATGGAAGCTATCCATTAAATTTTGACACACGATCGGCCCGAAGACCATGGGGCGCTACCCCACATATGTGAGTAGAAACATCACACAAGCGGGGTCTAGTCTCCCTCGCAGACAAAGAGACATCGCTCAATCGCTAGTCTAAATCACAAAAATGATCGTCATGATCATCAAGAAGTGTCAATTACACTAAGCCAGTAAATATATGAGTTTAGCTTCATGTCCCATAACCACTAGCTTAACTTAAATATTTACGAACAAACTGTAGATCTTCACTAGGAAATTTTCACAAAAGGGTTCAATCGAACAAGTCCAAGAGCTAACCGACGAAGTGAACGCGAGCGTTTCATACCACTCATTTTACTAAGTCGTTTAATTTCGATTTCTCATCCGAGTGAAGTAAAGGCTTGTATATACTAGTAGATTGGAAAACGGTTTGAGAAAATGAACTTTTGATATTTAAAATAGTGTTGAAATCATTTGGAAGAAAGGGTTTTGATATTTACTACTAGTATTAAAACCGTCATACTTTTAAAGTGACAAATCACATAAATTGATTGTAGAATCAATAAGTCACAAAAATTCACGTTCGTAGACGTGAATGGAACCCAAGGAAATCAGCTCAAAAATGCATCAAAGTGGAAATACGTTGCAATGCATCACATGCATAACTTTAAATTGCGAGCTAGAAGTGAGTCGCGGCCTAACAAATTAGCGCTCCAGGAATCATGACCTAGAACCAGGGAGTTGCGACCTAAAACCAACAAGTTACGACCTAACTCTTGGTCAAGCTAAACGGTTACAGGGACGTGCGACCTAAGGGGAAGTCAGGTCGAGCGACCTAACTCATAACCAAGCTAAGAAAAAGGCTCGAGCGACCTAACGTGGAAACAGGTCGAACGACCTAAAGGCATAACACGCCGAGCGACCTAGGTGAAACGAGCTAGGCATGCGACCTAACTAGCGAGCGACATAAAATGGAACGAACTACCATGCACGCGACCTATCAGTGGTGCGACCTAACGGGGTGAGCGACCTAACACGGTCGAGTTAAGGAAAGGCGCGACCTAAAGAGGTGCGACCTAATGGGTAGGTAAGGTCGAGCGAGTTAATTCCCAACGACCTAGCGACTTAAAGCCACGCGACCTAAAAGGTAAGCAAGACCGAGCGACCTAGGGCCAACGACCTAGTGCAGAACGACCCAACGAGGTAAATGAAGCAGAGCGACCTACGAAAGTGTCGAGCGACCTAACTCGTGGCAAATGACCTAAGCCCAGAACGAGCAATTTGCAGGCCTGTCTTCTCCAAACCCGAACGACCTAAGCCCAGAATTTTGCCAAAACACTAAAAATTGGGTTTTTCACCAGTTCAATCCAAACCAAATGCAAATGCATGTGCACAAGTGATAGGGAATCATTTCCAACAGTCCAATGACAGTTATAGGCAAGATGTGAGATAAAAATCTCACCTTTTTCATGAAATTGATAGTGGAGCAGCTTAAAAGTGATGGAAGAATCAACCAAAAGCTTGAATCCAATGTCTTCACTTTGAATTTGGAGTAGATGTTGGATTAGCAATGAAGATTAAGACTTTGGAGTTTTAATTTCCCATTCCCTCCACCATTTTTGAAGAAGCTTTAATGTATATGCAAATAGAAATGAAGTTATGAAGAGAAGGAAGGGATTGGGCTGAGTTAGTAAGTGCAGCCCAAACCAAAGCCCTAAGTGAAAAAGTGGCGAAAATTCCACTTTCTCCAAACATATCAAAGTTTACACTCAAAAAGATCGCAAACGTCATTTTGAACTCAATGGGGGTGGTCTCGAGTCCTAATTTGACCATATGCAAAAAGTAGCTTTTCGGACTAAGATCCGATTAACGATTAAAATATTTAAATATAAAATCGATAAATATGCGGGCTGTTACAGTTTTTTAATAAGTTTCCAGTATCTGTTTTCAAATTCACGCGCGCAAAAAGACCCATACATCCTTTACGTTTTTAACATTCAAACACTTATAACTTTCTTTAGAAACATCGGATCAGCAAACCATTTTCACCAAAAAATCAAAAAATTTATGATCATTAAAATGATATCCATTGTTGATACAAAAAATTCTGCAGTAAGGGTGCAATTATTCCATATATTTGCAGAGAATTCTACAAAATTTGAACATCAACGATTTTTCTTCAAATGTGCAACTATACCGTATAATTGTAGACTTGTCTGCAACTATTGCATATAATTGCAGACTTCTCTGCAGCTATTGCATATAATTGCAGACAATTATGCAATTATTGTATATAGTTGCTATTGCATATAATTGCAGACATTTCTACAACAATTGCAAATAATTGTAGATATTTTTGCAACTATTGAATATAGTTGCTGAATTGTCTGCAACTATTTCTTATAATTGTAGACATTTCTGCAACTATTGCATATAATTGCAGACAATTATGCAATTATTGCATATAGTTGCTGAATTGTCTGCAATTATTGCGTATGATTGCAGACATTTATGCAATTATTGCGTATAGTTGCTGAATTGTTTGCAACTATTGCATATAATTGCTGATATTTCTGCAATTATTGCATATAATTGCTGAATTATCTGCAATCATACATATAATTGCGAATAACTTGTCCTGCCTTTGTTTTAACATATGCACAATGTCACTCGTGAGAAAGATAATAAAATTTATGATTTAATGGTGAAAATGGTTTGTTAATCTATCGTTTCTACAAAAAATTATTGTGTTTTGAAGATTGTTAATTAATGGAGTGCAAATTTTAATTATGGATATGAGAATAACATCTACGTATAAAAATTTAACATTGATGCAATGGAGGAGAAAGGTAATGTAAGGAAGAAAATTGTATGCAATGAAGGAGAATGATATTGTAGGGAAGAAAATTGTAGTATTTGAATACAGGAATGTAATTTTTTCTAGGAGGATGGGATGTGTAATAAGTTTGATTATTTGCGCCTTATAAACATTTCAAAGTCCGCTCTAGTTTATTCACCGCCACCCCCTTTAATTTTCTTTAGAACCCTAAATCTCAAATCCCAACTTCCTTCTCATTTCAGAGATCCCAAATTCCTAAATCACAACTTGCTTCTCATTTTAAAGCCTACTCAATCCACCTTACTTGCTTTTCTACCTTGATCGATCCCAAATCCTAAATCAACATATGCCGCTTCTCTACCTTCATCACGACTTACTTCCCGGCAGAGGCTCGGTACATGTGCTGCTTCTCCAACTTCATCGCAACTTTCTCCTCATTTCAGAGCGCACCACTGCCTTGGCCTGTAGAACATCCTCTCCGCCATCGCTGACGGCATGGGTAAGCTCTTTTTTTTTGAATTTTGATTTAGTGCCAACTATTCTCTAACTGATTATTCTTATGCAACCGATCTGTATTCATTTTGGATTCATTTTATTAAATACGAAAGAATTATTCATTGCTATGTTTATGGTCCACATATTTTGAAATATTTTGATAATCAAAAGACGTGTAATATTGAGGAACAATGATGGGTAACACTGGTTTGCATTGGTATATTTTCCAGTTTATTACACGATTGTTTTTGTGTGAAAAGAAATGAACTCCTAATAGCTAGCTTGCCTCTTGCAAGTCTTTGGAAGTTTATTCGTCTAAAGGAGAACCTGAAAACCTTAACTCTCGAGTACTCAATTATATTTGGGTAGTCCGAGAATATTAGGTTTCTTTGGAGCTCTTTGAAGACGGTGATCGAGCAGGCGGCTCCTTAGTTATCTAATTATTTATTTCCGCTGTATGATTATGTAGGTGTATTTGGTATCTTAAAAATGTAAAGCTAGAATGTATAGCTGCAAATTTGTTAGATGTAGTACTTTTTTTTATAACTCTGATAACTCCTTATAAGGAGTAACCTTTTATACTTTATCACTTTATATATATGTAACCACTCAGCTGTGAGGTTTATCTATTCTGCCTTGATCTATTCTTTATTTTACCTCAAAACAACTTATCTTTCGAGTGCGAATAGAGGGAGCTCGGCTGGAGTTAGGCTGTATCGTGGCGGAGTCTGGTGGCCACTAGCAAAGCTGATCGACGGTGGCGGTGAGGTTTGGAACACTGGCAATTTGGAATACGAAGGCGAATGATGGGATTAGGCTAAATGTGTTTAGCTTGGGTAATTAACCCATTAATGATGTAATTAATAAATTTAATTATATTAATTAAATTGTAAATTCTTATAAAATACATAACTCGTTCATACTAGGTCGGATTTGAACATGGATTTTTGCGTTAGGATCGATTGACGTGAGCTATGTTTTGGAACTGGTTTGAGAGAATTCTGAGCCAGTGGAAATTTGAGCTAAAATTGGACATCATTCAATTTTAGTTTCAAATCGGAATGCCTTGGCGACAATTGGAATAAATGTGAGTAAACTCACCTTTTTGGCTAACAAGTAATATTATATAGTTGATAAAAATTGTTGATTGGATGTTTGGATGATTTATTGTTTTTATCAGTTGGTTTGGATTTATTCCCACCCTTGGACCAGATGACCCTTTTATATACACCTGCCTAGTAGTGGATGAGCCATATTATATAATTATATATTATTTGTGATGCAAGGGGACAGGTTGGAGGGATCCAAATAGATTCCTCACCACTGTTGATTTTATATGTGTGTGTGCGCGTGCGCTGATATATATGAGCGGTGATGTAGGGAGACAGATTGGAGGGATCTAACGGGATTCCTTGCCATTGTTGAATTGTTTTAAATATTATTCCTATTATCAAAATCATTGAAAATCAAACCTGATTGTTTAACACTATTGGTTCTGATATTTTTATATGTTCAAAACTTAAACCCTGTAGTCATAGAAATCAATATCAATATTGGTTAAACGTTGGATAGCTATTGGCCTCAAATTAGTATTTTAAAAATACTATAAATTGTCATTTGAATTGGAATTGGTTTTTGAGACAGGAAATGATTTTAAATCCAAAATTGGGTTTCGGAAATATTTTGTTCTAAAGGATTTAATTTTTATTTTATCCCCACCTTTTTATCTATCTTTTTCTAAGGTATTTATTTATTTAATAGTGTTTTAAAATGTTATTTATATTTAATATTATTTTAAAGATTATTTATTTATATTTAATGTTGTTTTAAGTTATTTATTTATGTTTAATGTTGTTTTAAAGTTATTTATTACACTTAATTTTGTTTCTAAGTTTATTTATCAATATGTTAATATTTTGAAGGCATATAATTAAATAATAAATATGGGTTGAAATTAATGATAATGATTTACTTATAATGTTTTAGAAATCAATTATTATTATTTATAATAAGGTGGAGAAATTATTATTAGTGTTTTATTAATAATGTCTTTGAAATTTTTAATTATTATTTTAAGAAGTTTTGTAACGACCTGTCTTTTTGGACGCTTTAAGCAGACACACATGTCAACTCAAACCATACAAAGAGGCAGATTGTTATTGGGGTAAATAAGAAAAAGAGAAGGAAATAAAACAAATACAGAATCTCGCAGCGGAATGACAAAATATAATAATCAAATAACAGTTCATGAAGTAGTTTTACAAATAAATTTGATTATACTTATACAACACAGAATCAGAGTTACATATATCAGAGATAAATACATAACAATGCAGCGGAACAGTATGATGTAGTGGAATAATATAGTAAATAATAATAATACAGTCTTCATCTTCGTCCTTCGGAAATAAGGTCTTCAAATCCTGAAATGCTCAGGTTGACCCGAGTGAATTGAAAAGACAAAACACTCGAGTCAGAACTAAAAGATCTTATGTAAGCTAAATCAATGGTAAATAAATATGAGTGTAAACGGCGTCGGAGATGTTTACGGGGTTTGACATCTCCTATCCAGTGTCTAACGTGAGTGCAATAACTTAAGAGATGTTCGGGATTCACATCTCTTAAGGATCCGTTAAACTATCTACTATGTAGTACAATACTCTATTATAATAGTGTCTACATTAAAATAAAGTATTAAAATAGTGTTAAGGCGTTACCCATATCCCCCTTAACACATTTTTATATATTCCTATAGTCTATACAGTACCGTAATTACTCCATAAACTGGAGGGCTATCAGAGGGCACTCCATAGGTATGGTACAAAACAAACTCGTAGAAGGCGCTCTAGGGCATGTGAATACGGCACACGAGGAAATGCCTGGGTAGATATACCGTTTGCAGATCCGGACTGGTGGTAACGCATAGCAGCTACTACCGCCCACCTCGGACACACTCCCATAGCAAAAAAATTGAGGGGTGGCCACCAAACAATCACAAAAATTAGAATAGTATCGAAGAAATGTGCCCGATATGAGGAATGACCTCACTTGGTCCAGCATGGCTCCTGATTTTAGTCACATCTAAGCTGACTCACAGGAGTCAGGGTCACGTCATACCTTATACAGAAATCGTTCACCAAACCATCCTACTTCATTTTTGGAATCTCCACCACGTACACAGTTGTTTAAGTGGTTTTCGGTATTGGCAGAGAGTATGACAATATTCGATCCCGGTCTCTTTAACAACCAATCGCTTATTGCACACCGGATGGTTCTTTTACATTTCAAAAGTCAATTCATAATTATATCAAAATATCATATTCTCAAACCATATCACTTTCAAATCGTATTCACTTTCAAATCGTATTCACTTTCAAATCATATTCACTTTACGAAATCACAATTCTTTCAAAATCACGTTTCCAAATTAGATTAAATCCGCAGTTCAAAAACAAGCATATTAAATCGATTTTTCCATTTAAGTCCCAACTTTAATTATAACATCATTTAGCAGTATTCGCTTTAAACTAGTGAATTTGAATATAACACTTCCCTTTTGCTTAGTCTGAAATTTAGAAAATTGTTTAAATAGTTATAAATAGTTAAATACTCTAAAATGGTTTAATATAGGTTAAAATTATTTTTCTTGATTCAAGATGGTTAAATAGATTTAAAATAAATTAAATAGAATTAAAATAGATTAAATAGCTTTAAAATAGATTAATTAGATTTAAAATATGTTAAATGGGTTAATTAGTTTTAAAATAAATTAAATAGTTTAAAATGGGTTAAAATGATTTAATATAGTTATATAGGTTAAAATAGTTTAATAATTTGAAAATCTTAAAATTTAGAATCTTTAAAATAATATATTTTTAAAACAGTTTATATTAAAATATAAGTTTGAAATGAATATCAATTTAACTATTTATTTTATCCCAACATATCTGGACCATTACAATTTTCAATCAACAAAACCCAATTTCAAATACATTTCAAAGTTATAGGTCAAACAATTTTAATAACTCAATTCCGGAAAATTTCAATTTATACTTCAAAAATCAACTTTGAAAATTTCAATTAAATTCCTTTTACAATTCCTTTAAACCGATTCCAATAATAATTTAATTTATATAAATCAAATTCTTATTTCAAAATATCATTTAACTGGATTCAAAATCAAGAATTTAAAATCATTTAATTTAACCAATCCGGTGTCCGTATATAATTCTCTACCCTAGGGTCAAGTGATATGAAAATATTTATCATTTCAATCTGCAATTTAGAATTTTACGGTTATATATCATTTCAAACCGCAATCCCGAATTTAACAATAAAATCCATAAAATCGTTTGAGTCTATCATTTCAACCCATAACGATTTTTTCCTAATCTATAGATCATTCGGGTTTATATCATTTCAACCCATAGGGAACTTGCAGTTATAACCGTATAAAATATAACATTCATTCATCAAATACAAAAAATCAAGCATTCATCACAAACATCATCCAAATCAATCAACAAACATCAATATATAACTGATAATCAATACAGGTATTAAATTGACAACTTAAAATTCAATATTAAATTAAATGATAATTAAATGCAATAAAAGTCAATTTGAATCAGAATGACCATTTATCATACCAAACAACAATCAATAAATTTCTAATCACTTTATAAATTTAATTTAACAAACATAAGAAATTTTAGAAGTTGTGAGTGGGTTAAAACACTGACCTTTGATTTTAGCCCATAAAAATCCAAATAGAAGCGCAAAACTCAACAATATCCAAATTCAACTAAATCAATTTCATGTTGTCTGGAATTTAAATACGAATCCAACAGAAGAAATCGCGTGTGAATCAAAGTTTATATGCAAAAGATATTCATGTTCTTAGAAATATTATTAAAATAAAAATTAGTACGCGTAAAAAAAATAAACAAACAAATTTTAATACGTACGTTTTTCTCAAGATGAGGCTTCAGGAAAAGATTTAAGAACAACTAAGATGAGGACAGGAAGTGTACGAAAGAATGAAAAAAATCATGTTTTATAAAAGAAAGCCTTTGAATTTGCAAGAATAAGAGCTTTTGAATATGAGGTGTTAGGAGAAACAAAATGTAAAAGAAGAAATAAGCTATAGGTAATTTATAATTAGGAAATGAAGGTGGAGGGACAAAAATAAGTGTCATATTTTATTTTGAAAGCTTCAGGCATTAATAATGCATAAGGAATTGTACGAAGGAATGGAAAAGTTTGCAAACGAAAGTAAAATTTTGTATACATGAAAATGAGGTGGCAAGAATTAAATACAACCTAAAGTCTAAGCTCGGGTATTAAACAGAAGGAGAAATAAATGGGTCAAGTATTAATAATAAGGTAACTATTTTAAAACGTTCATGCAACAATTAATAATAAAAGAAACGAAGGGACCATGTGCGTCGTACAACCTTTTGAAATTCAATTTTTTTAAAACGTAACCAAATTAACTTCATTAACTCAAATAATATTCAAATTTGCATGCATTTAGGTTTTAATCTACGCATAAGAAAAAAATTATACTTACCTTAAGAATGAAAACGTTCAATTTGGTTTTCTCAAAATGATTTTTTATTTCCATTAAAACAACCTTTTTGTTTAACACAAAACGTGTGTTTCTTTTATTAAATTTATTAATTGCAGTCAACGTTTTCTTTTCTTTTAATTGAAACATTTGAATTACAATAATTGCGATTACTTACAAAGTTAAATTTTAAAACAAACAACAAAAATGGATGACAAAATAGAACAATTGTTTATTTAAACACGTTTATAAATTTGTTGTTTATACACAAGGGTAATAAATAACTTACTGAAATAGATTATTTTCCTATTCTTGAAATCAATCTGTAAGCTAAAACACAGTTCAAATAAACATATATTTCTTTCTTTAAAATCAATCATTCTATTCTTTATCTTAATGAAATTAAACCTACATTTACAAATGAAACATTCATTTTATTTGATGTAAATGTTCTTTACATTAAATCAAACTTTCCTTATATTTTCATAAAACATAAGCTGTTTTTAATTGCACCTATTAATTTACAATTAGTATTCTCTCTCCTATGAATTGAAAATTTTCAATTACATTAATTTCAGTTGATTAAGTTTCAAAATGGACTAAATGAATGTAATGAGAAGTAGAACAATTATTTCCTATCTAATAGTAATTTAAACATATTTATACACTATTGGATACAAACAGTAATTATACATTACTTACTAAATAATAGTTTCTCGTCTCTACAATCAATCTTTCAGCTAATAAACATTTCAATTAAATAAACATATGTTTACTTCTTTACTAAACTTATTCATTTTTATTCTTTTATTTTGATTTACACTTCTACTATTAAATCAACAATACCTTATGAAATTATTAACATAAGGTTTCTATCTTGTTATCCTCATTTTCTACCATTGACGCCTTTTCTTACATTAACCACAATGTTTAATTACATTTAATTCCAATTAATTATAATTTTAGTTTCAATAAATTGATTAAATTTTGTTTCAATCTTTTTATTTCATAAATCATTGCCTTGTAAATAAAATTTACAATTCTATACCTTTTATTACGTTCACACTACAGTTATTGTCTCAATCTTATTAATGTAACATTAAAGTTCATTTAATTCTAATTGATTTCCCATTTTAATTTAATGGACCAAATAAACAGGTAACTTATAACAATCGTTACCATAACTTTTAATTGCACTTATGAATTCATTGTTCACAAACAAATGTTACAATTCTTATATAATACTGATTTTATCCAATTACCATTAACTATCTATTTCATACAATAATCAAATATTTACATTTGTTTCTTATATTCAATTTTATAACCAAGTATAACATTTACATTATTCCATTTATTGGAATTAAATTCAAATTGTTAATAATTAGCTTAAATTATCATTTGTTACATTTCATTTCAGTATTCATTTCATTATTAAATTACAAATTTTTTTATTTCTTCAATAGTATATTACCAAAATCTTATTAAATTAACAAATTTAATTATCGAAAATTTACGGGTCGTTGCATGTTTTAAGGTTAATATTTATTATTTATTATTTAAAATGTTTATTATTAGTAACTATTATTATATAACAGTGTTTGAAGTAAATGATTATGGTTTCAAATGTTCGGGATTTATAAATACGGTTTTATAAACTGTAACGACCCGTATTTTTACGGATCGAAACATCGTAAAACAGTTAACATTTGGTCGCATGTTGTTAAGTCGTCTAGGGTTTGAGTCGTTCAAAGCTTAGGTCGCGTAGGAGTTAGATCGTGAGCGACTTAAGAGAGTGGTGCAACCTGGGGACTTAGGTCGTGAAGAAGGATAGGTCGTGGAGCGACTTAAGGTATTGGGCGACCTAAGGAATGGGACGACTTATAGAAGTTGGCGACTTATGGTAGTTGGCGAGTTAAGAAGTGGAGCGACCTAAGGATTGGAACGACCTAAGAAGTTAGGTCGTATGATAGTTAGGTCGTATAGAAAATAGGTCGTGTGGTGGCTTAGGTCGTGGGATAGGTTAGGTCGAGTGAGCGACCTAGGAGATTGGAGCGACCTAAGAAAGTTAGCGACCTATAGGAGTTAGCGACCTATAGGAGTTAGCGACCTAGTGGTAAGCGACCTACATTAGTTAGCGACCTATTAGTTAGCGTGTTAAGCGTAGTTAGGTCGTTAGACGACCTAAGGATGTTAGGTCGTGAGTTGTTAGGTCGCATGAGTTGTTAGGTCGCGCGTGCGTTAAGTCGCTGGGTTTTGGCTTAGTGTTAGGTCTTATTATAGTTAAGTCTTAGGTCATGGCATTTTTAGGTCGCGTGAAGGCTTAAGGGGTTAGGTCGCTGAGTGATGGGTCGTGAGCGACCTAGGAGTAGGCTAAAGTTAAGCTGTTGAGTCGAATGTGTGCTAAGTCGCAGGATGTTAGGTCGCGATCTTTGATAGGTCGCTAGGCTGCAGTTGTGTGTTAGGTCGTTGGATCTGTTAGGTCGCGCGCATCTGTTAGGTTGTGCGCAGTGTTAGGTCGTGGAGTTTCTTAGGTCGTAAGTCGCGAGAGTTAGGTCGTGGGCGACCTAAGGGGGGGGGGGAACGACCTATGAAATCAGCCTATAAATAGGAGGGTTTTTCTCACTTTTTGGGATCCGGATTTTGAAGCGACGAAGTGCTGCCATTTTGAGAGCTCGACTTCTACACTTCTTCACTTCTTTTCTCCACTTTAATCTTGTGATTCCTTCCATCCAAATCGAAGATCAAATCGAAGATCGAAGAGCTTAGATTGAAGATCTACATTCTTCGAAGAGAGATTTCATCGTTTAAAGCGGATTTGTGATAGATCGAGTTAGATCCTTCGCTGTCCAGATCTGAAGTGTGTTGCTTTTGGGTTGTTTAGGTGATTTGGTGAGTGGTGATTATCTCTCACACGGATCCAAAGGAGTATATCGGATCGTTGGCTTGATTTTGTGTAAAGTAGTGATTTTCATGCATTTTTGTAAACTTAAGTATAGATCCATATAGATCCATTGTTCATGATGATTTGACAACCATTTTACTACATGATAACCTATGCAAGTTCATTCATCAAGTTATAGAGATATTGCTCATGTTTTCATGCTTGTTAGACTTTAGACTCTTTATTTACGAAACTGCCATTATTGTTATAATTGTCTATTTAGATCATATTTAAATGCTTGATTACTTGGATTGATGTTTGACTTGATTGATTGTTATGAATTAGATGATTGATGATTTGATTTAGACAAGATGGTCGAAAGTGATTCAAAAGCTAAGGGAAAGGCTCTTGAATTGGAGAAGCTGCTCGTGGCATATGAAGCAGATGATGAAGCTCATATGGATAGATTTGATGATGATGTTGAGATGAAGCTTTGCTATGATGATGATGAGGCGAAGCATGATATGAGATAGTCTTGGTCTAATCCAGACGGGATCATTCCAAGCATGTTGATAACTCGGTGAAATGGTTCGAGTTAGAGGATAATGGTTTGCTCGAGAGGCGCTTGAGCTAGTATGGAAATAGTCGTCGAGGAGGATGACTAGAAGGTTGAGATCTCATCGTTGTTGAAGGTTCTAGCATGCTCAAAGCAAGAGTACGTTGGGCAGATTCGATAGTCCCTGAAGGCTAATGATTGGTAGTCAAGTACTCTGGGCAGATTCGATAGTCCTAGGCACGGGTCACGATGACGTGCGGAGTTATGTCTAGAACCGGGGTTTCCATTAGCCCTTGACGGACGGCTGAAAGAATGTGCCGGTCATTCAATTAACGGTGATATCGAAGCAATGATAACAATGATAGCCAGAGTCATGGATGTTTGGTTGTATCGTCATTCGGTCTCAAGAGCGGTATTTTCTGGGTGCTTATCTGATCTTGGTTTAGGCCTTGGGGGTTTGTACTTGGAAAACATCGCCCTTGACTCGAGTGATAATTACTTTACTTTAAATTGTACGCTCTGCTATGTTTGCTTCTGCTTAGTGTGTGTCTGGGGGCTATCACTGTAGAAAGAGGTGGAGTGGGAGGGTTGTATTCCTATTCCTTTTCCTTTATGCTCTTTTGGTATGTTGTTAGTTACTTTACCGCTCAATAAGACTGTTGTCTGACTCAAGGCTTTATGTTTTAACTCTTATTGCCTTGGGCTGTTCGTCCATTTTGGGACGGGCAGACTAGGTAGCAGGTGACAGGTGCTGTTCTTGCTTCCAACGATGCTGATGACGAAGACGAGCTGGAGGCTTGCATATTATTTTCTTACTATATGTACTGGATGTTCCACTGCTTTGTATAATTCTCTGAGTGTTATGTAGTGAGGCTTGATGTATTGACTATTCGGATGTTGTATTCAACTATTATGAAGTTTTATTGATGAGATTCTATTTCTGTGAAGCTTCACTATATATATATTCTATTGTATTTTGTCCATGCGCTGTGAGTAATACGATAGATTTTGCTGTTTTAATTTACCCTGACAATCGTCCATGGTCGCTTGGCACACTTTACATCGCACTTTCTCTAGGTTCAGTGCAGGGGTCATGGGCGGTCGTCACATAAACAGATTTGGGTTTTATAAAAGGAGTTTTCTAATAGGGTTTGGAAACACAAAGGAAGATTAGTTAAAGGGTAAATGGAGTTTTCTAATTGGTTTAAGATATTTATAAAAGAACTTAAAAAATGAGTTATAGATTTATAAAAGGAGTTTATAAATGGTTTATGGATTTATAAAGGGTTTATAAAGTACTTGAGAAATAATTTATAAAATAGTTTTTTAAATGGTTTTTAAGATCAGGAAAATGGACACAGGGAAGAAGTAGCTAAAAATTTTAGTCTCAGGGACAACAAGTTTGCTTTTTAGTCTGAAGGACATTTTTTAGTGTAAACAGAAAATGATAGTTATAACTATCATTCTATGATTTGCACTATAAAGTGTCCTTCAGCCTAAAAAACAAACTTGTTGTCCCTGAGACTAAAATTTTTAGCAACTTTTTCCTTGAGTCTAAAAACCCCTTTTAAGATTTATGGAATTTATAAATAATTTTAGAATTGTATAGAAATGAAATCTTTCTCAATTTTGTGAATATACTTATAGTGTTAAGATAAGTATATGGATATTTTCTAAGTATTGAAAACATAGGAATTTGTGGGTATATCTTTGTAAAGGTGTATATATACAAGTATTATAAAGTGATTATAATTAATGAAAAAGAATTAATAAAAGGAGGCTAGTGGTCACTTATGTGCTTAACCAAGGTTGGTTTTACCGTTTGAATAAATCCTGATTTAAATGTTTGTTTATTTGATAGTTAAATAACCAACTATTAAATATGGACCCAAAATGTAACATTGGAAATGTATAGGAGAAACAAGTGAGTTATATGGCACAGTCATCTCCGATGATGCTGTACTATGCATATAAATCTCGTTTCATTCTCCTAGGACAAATGATAAGGAATCTGTCCACTAACGGTTAGGAGATGATCTCCGCTCTTATCATTGATTGTTTATTTCCTAAAAACGGGGTATAAGTTTATCGAAAACTATCGAATGTTGTTTCAAAGAGACCGAGATGGGTATGTTATCTGAAAACCACTTTGATCCAACTCAAGCATTTTGAAGTGAAGACATTTTGAACATGATGAAATTAGGGACCAAGATCAAGCGTTTTGTTCAGTCCCAGGATGAACTTGTACGGTTGAGTGCTGGCACTTCATTGTTACCGGCAGGGCAGTGTTAGCGTGCCAAGTGGGAAGTACTATATAAAGGTAAATCGTAACTCAAGCCTCATCAACTGGGAATGACTAAAATATGGAGATGCAGTAGGGCTAAGTGGGTCGCTCCCATGTAGGTATTGTAACGACCCATAATTTTCGATAATTAAAATATTAAATTTAATAAGATTTTGGAATTTAATATTGAAAGAAATTAAAATTTATGATTTACTAATGAGAAAAATAACTAGAATGAAATTTAATAATGTTAATTCAAGGTAATCAATGACTATTTGAATGTAATCTCAATCAATTGGAATAATTGTAAAGTTAATCTGGTTAGAAATCGTAAATAAGGAATTACGCCAAATGTTGCATTTAATGGTAAAATTGTACGTAATTAATTGAAATTGGTTAATATAGAATAATTAATCAGTATGTGGATTTATTAGCTTGGTTTGTAAATAATAAACATAGAAATGTGTTTGAAATTGTAAGTTGTAACAGTGGTTTAATTATCATTTCACTATTTAATGCGTTGAAATTAACTTCGTAATCAATTGCAATTAATCTACTTAAACATTGCAATTAATATGAATTAAGATGATAATTGTAAAATATTAATGTAATAAAACTTAAACCAATGTTAGTTATATCCATAAGATGATAGTTGATTGAATAATAAGTGGTAAATCAAAATAAATGAATTTATCGAAATTTAAAATTATAATTAATGAATTTATTGCAATTGAAATTGAACATTGTAATTAGTGCAATATTTAACATTGGATTTGACATGGAAATTTATTTTAAAGGTTTATAAATTTCTAGGTAACCAAAAATAATGAAAATTGTTAACTATTTAATTTGAATTGGAAAAGTGACTTAATTAATTTAATAATAATTTATTTAGTTAATGTGAAAATAGCCATTTTGGCCACTGTCTCGGATTTCGACGAAACCAGTCTCATCAGATCCATAGTGGTGAATTATTGTAAGATTTCAGGTTTCGTAGCGATCGGACTTGTCGTTTGATCGTACGGGCTCGAAACGCGTAGAAATCAATTTAACGAATTCAATTAAAATAAGCTGATTTTAAAAGCTAACTTCTATATACAATGGAATTTGGGTTTGAAACCTATTCCATTGAGTTTAAAAATATCGAGAACATCTATTTTGATATATGGGATGACCTACTTTCATTTCGGAAACGGAACGGGCCTTTCGGGTCGTTATTGTCATTTTGACTCAATTCGATATGATATTCATTCTTATCTTGTCTATATAAATAGCTTTTTTTCCTAAACCCTAGTAGCCTTGTATTTTTTCCTGTACGTATAATTCTAACTGCATATTCCTTTCTTCCAATGGAAGAAACCAAATTCCAAGTACAAACCCTAATTCAATTTCAAATTCAAATCGAAAATCAAACTCCTCAAAACTATGTCATATTATATATCGTTGGAAAGCTCTCGATAAGCGTAATCCACTGTAGCAATTCGTTTTCCATTTGGATGCATTGTTTGAGCAGAAATCAAGGATGAACCTCGGCCGTCGAAATTAGGTTTTCGCAATCCAACGGTGGATTTCCATCCGATCGATGATCAAGGAGTGGCATTGGGAATAGGTCGCGAAGCAGGTCTCAAAGTAGTGGCCGCTCGTCTCAGATGTGATCAGAATCGCCAGAAATTGGCTGGAATCATGAGTGGAGGCGAGGCATTTCTGGGTGACCGGAGTTAGGCGTGAGCTCGTCGGGGGGGTCGGCTGTGGATGAGGAGCACGGTGGTGGGTCCAGATCTAGGCTGAGGCGAACGTATAGGCGGCAATTGGTGGTCAACAACAGTGGATGGTGGCGGCTTCAACATGTTTGATCGATCTGGGTGCGTGCTAGGATTTGCCATGCGCGAACAAAGAGAAGAGCTGACGTGGTAATTTGATTTTATATTTTAATTTATTTAAATTTATATTTCAGTCGTTCTATCTTTTCCATACGAGCTCAGATTCACTCGTGGTTTTCTTTGTTGCGATCGTATCGAAATTCCGTATATTATGAAACTGGTTTGGACGAATTCTAAGACTGTTGAAATTTAGGCCTTCGTTTGGATTTTTAATCAATTTGAAATCAAAGGTGAGTGTTTTAACCCACTCACAACTATTAAATTGTCTTATTTTTAGTTAAATTAAATTTATAATGTGATTAGAAATTGATTGGTTGTTGTTTGGTATATTTAAACTGTCATACCAGTTAAATCTGACTTTTATTTAATTTAATCGCTATTTAATTTAATATTGAATTTTAAATTGCTAGTTAATACCTATTAATGATAACCAGCTAATTGTTGTTATTCATTGGTTGATTTGAATGATGATTGTGATGGATGTTTGATTGTTGATATTAGATGACTGGATGTTATATTTATATATTGTTATCACATTGCAAGTTCCCTTAGTTTATTGTTAGGAAAATTATTAGGGGTTGAAATGATATATACATGAACGATCTTATAGATTAAGGGAAAAATCGTTATGGGTTGGAATGATAGACACGAGCGATTTTATGGATTTTGAATTTTAATTCGGGATTGTAGGTTGAAATGATATATACCCATAAATTTTAAATTATAGCGGGTTTAAATGATATATATCCGTATCACTTGACCATAGGGTAGAAAATTATATACGGACACCGGATTGGTTAAATTAATTAATTTTTAAATCCTTAATTTTTGAATTCAGTTAAATGAATAAAAATTTGATTTATATAAACTAAATTATTTTCGAAAATCCCAGCTTTAAATGTTGAAATTGGAATTGGTTTTAAATGAAGTGTTTAAAGAATTTAAATTGAAATTTTAAAATTGAATTTGAAGTATAAATGAAATTTATCGAAATTGAGTTATTATAAACGTTTGAATATTTAACTTTGAAATCTACTAAATTTGAAGTAGTTTAAATTTTATAGTTCAAACATGGGTTTGAAATCGATATAGATTTAGATGGTTTTATTGAGAATCTAAAGTAAAAGATAAAATTTGAGTTTGTTGATTTGAAAGCTGGATATAGTCCAGATTTGTTGAAATGAAAGAAATAGTTTAATTTGATATTACTTTCAAATTAATTATTTTAATATAAACTGTTTAAAATATATTATTTTAAATTCAAATTTTATTTAGATTTTCAAACCATTTTATAATAAACTATATTAAACCTATTTTAACTATTTTAAACTATCTTAATCTAATTTAATCTATAAAACTATTTAAACTCTTTTAATCTATTTTAAACCATTTAAACAATTTTAATCTATTTAAACTATTTTATTGTATTTAAACTATTTTAATCTATTTAAACTATTTTAATCTATTTTCAACTATTTAAACCATTTAAAACTATTTTAAAGTATTTTAAAGTATTTTAAAGTATTTTAAACTACTTTAAACTATTTTAAACTACTTAAACTATTTGTGACAATCTAAACTATTTTCAAAAGAAACACGACTGTGGAAGGCTGAATTGTTTATATTTAAATCCTGGATTTAAAGCGAATATGGTTAAATGATGTTATAACCCACGTTGGAAATTGAAAGGATATTTTCTAGTGAAATGACCTATTTTGAGTGAATACGATGATTTTGAAATAAGGGTTTAACCTATTTTATGGATATGATTTTGAAAGTGATATGATTTCGAAAGTGATATGATTTCGAAAGTGATGTAATTTTTCGAGAATATGATATTTTGATATCAATTATGAATCGGTTTTGGAAATGTAAAAGAACCATACGGTGTGAAATAAGCGTTTGGTTGTTAAAGTGACCGGGATCAGATATTGCCATACTCTCTGCCACTACCGAAAACCACTTTAACAACTGTGCACGTGGTGGAATTCGAGAATGAAGTAGGATGATTTGGCGAACAATTCTGTATGAGGTATTAACATAGCCCTGACTCCCTCGAGTCAGCTTGATGTGACTAAAATAGGAGCCACGCCAGGCCAAGTGAGGTCGCACCTCCGATCGGACATGCTTCTTCGATACCATATTATGACTTTGTGATTGATTTGGTGGCCACCACTCGATTTGACTATGGGAGTGTGTTCCAAGGTGGGCGATAGTAGCTGCTATGCGTTACCACTAGTTCGGATTTGCAAAACAGTAGTATCCTATCCTAGGCATTGTCTCACATGCCTTGTCACATGCCTTTATCGCGCCCACTACTAGTTTTTTTTGTACTGCACCTATGGAGTGCTCCCTGAGTAAACCACCAGTTTGGTGGAGCTTACAGTATATGTATAGACTACGGAAATATATAAAATGTGTTAAGGGGGATATGGGTAATGCCTAAACGCTATTTTAATATTTTACTTTACTATAGACATATTATAATAGCATATTGTACTATGTATGTAGATAGTTTAACGGATCCTTAGGAGATGGAATCTCGAACATCTCTTAAGTTATTACACGCACGTTAAAAACTGAATAAGAGATGTCAAATCCCGTAAACATCTCTGAAGCCGTTACACTCATATTTAATTACTGTTGATTTAACCTACATAAGTTCTTTTAGTTCTGGCTCGAGTGTTTCGTCTTTTCATCACGCTCGGGTCAGTTTGAGTTTTTCAGTGTATTGAAGACCATTTATCTATGGAGGACGAAGACGAAGATTTGTATGCTATTTATTATATTTATACTACTGTATCATGTTGTTCTACTGCATTGTTTATTTATTCCAACTGTATGTACTCTAATTCTATATTGTAAAAGTGTAATCAAATGTTATTTGTAAAACAGCTTCATGAACTGTTTATTTGATTATTATATTTTGTCATTCCCCTGTGAGATTCTATGTTTTGTTTTTCTTTCTTTCTCTGCTTTTTCTTATTTACCCCATAACGATCCTCCCTTTTGAATGGTTTGAGTCTAACATGTGTGGTTTATTGTCGATTTAAACCATCCAAAAATGTGGTCGCTATAGGTATTATCATCCCTATCTACAGTCGATATTATCCCTCATTTGTATGCTTCGGAACCCATTAACGGAGGGGTGATCATATTCTGTACTACTAGTCACCTGGCCTGGTTCTGTGTAGGCATGGGATCCCAATGAGGTCCTCGGTATTATTTTATCTAAAGATGCACTGTAACGGGCGGTATACCAGTAGCCCAGTCATCGTATGGAATCCATTCTCCGATACAAGCCTTTACACTTTTAGTTGTATACCTATTATGCTCGAATTTAATTAATGTAACAGTTTCGGCTAAGATTAATAAAAAATTATATCTTAGACACTATTATAATATCAATGGTTTTTCTATAGATAATGTTTTGGTTATCGTAAGGTGAAAACCCATCTGTGTTTATGTGTTGCGTGGTCTTACGAGATAACTTTATTTTCAAAGGGATTTTGAAACAATAAAATCCAACTAAGGTTTATTTTTTCATGCTGGTTTTCCAAACTAACTCGGGTGTTATTTTATTATAATGCTCAGGTAAGACCAAGAATATTTTATATTTAGTTTTGATGTTTTGGAGCTTCAGGAGACGAGCTGGAGGCCCAAAGACGTATTAGCGTATAGAATGGCAATGGAGCGGGCCGCCACGGGTTTTCTATGCCCCGGACCCACCATGAATTTTCTAAACCCTACCCCAAACCCGCCTCTACCAGATGTGGGTCTGGAATTTCGCCCTATACCCGGAACCTATATGGGTCACCCAAATATCAAAAATTGAACATACAACACAATCATCATTGAAATCAACCAATAACAACCAACAATTTACTGGTTATCATTAATAGGTATTTAACTAGAAATTTAAATTTCAATATTAAATTAAATGGAAATTAAATTCAATAAAAGTCAGATTTAACATGAATGACAATTTAAAATATACTAAACAGCAACCAATCAATTTCTAATCACATCATAAATTTAATTTAACCAACATAAGAAAATCTAGTGGTTGTGAGTGTTTGCTCACCTTTCATGGCTACGAAGGTGATGATAAAAATGGAGCAATATAGAGATTCTTAGCAAAAATCCAAATGAAAAGCAAATCCAACAAAGCTTAGACACGAACACGAATCAATAAACAAGTTTCAACAACTTCCAACTTCCAAACAACCCAAGATCCAATCTACGGATAAACCTGAAACTAGGTCATCTTTAAGAAAATATTCGGACCAGAATATTACTGAATCTGTAAAAGTGACTAACTAGAAAGTTTTTGAAAATTCTTTTCTCTTTACTTTTAGAAAAGAATCGCTTAAATAGCTTCTGTCTTGAGGAAGTTATGGTCAAAACATACAGAGGTGTTTTCTGAGTTGAAAATCTAAGTTTAAACATACTTCGAAAATATTTGAGTTTTTGGCATAGCTTAAATTAAGGAATTTGAAGAACTGATCTAAAAGATAATTGAAGCCAGTGGAAAAATAAATGGTTTGAAAAAAAGAATCGCATAATTTGATTCATTCCTAAAGGAGATATGATTGATACAATATGGGGTATTTTCGGTTCAAAACTGGACTCGAGAAAGGATTTGAAAAATAGAGTTTTTTGATATAGAAATATTCGGAATGGGAAGAAGGGTTAAACAACAAAGTTGTTCTAGTTGAAATTATACACGGTTTCAAAAAAAATTGATTTGGAGTAGTTTAGTGGAATATAGAAGCTATGGAAATAAGGGGAAGAAAGAGGGAAAAAGGGAAGAGGAAAAGAAGGGAAAAAGGAGAAAGAAGAGGAGAGGGAAGGTGGGGCTTTGGCCATGGGTTACTACCGTGGGTTGTGGGTGGTGATGGACGTGGGTTGCGGCAAGAGGAGAGAGGTAGGCTAGGGTTTTGAAGGAGGAAGGATGGAATTTGATTTGGAGATTTAGGAGTTTCGGAGTTTGGAGTTTTCTGTAGATTTAAGCAAGAAGAAGAAGAGTACGTAGAAAGTTTTTCAAATGAGGAATTTCTGTACGTACTTGGTTTTAGTCAAATAAAAAATAGAAGGTCAATGGGTGGGAAAAGAAAGAGTCCAATGTCTCATAGTGTTTCTAGGGTCTCTTGGTTTACTAAGGAGCCCATTAGTCTAAAACAAACCCACTAAGACTTAGCCAAAAAAAAGAACATAAATATATACTGCAAATGAAAGAAATAAGCTGCAGGTTATTTAATAATTAGAAAATAAAGGTGGAGAGACAAAAATAAATGTCATATTTTATTTCGAAAGCTTCAGGCATTAATAATGGATAAATAAATGTGCATAGGAATGGAAAAGTTTGCAAACCAATGGAAAGTGAAATTTTGTATACATGAAAATGAGGTGGTAAGAAGTAAATACAACCTAAAATCTAGGCTCAGTATTAAACTGAAGGAGAAATGAACAGATCAAGTATTAGTAATGAGATAACTATTTTAAAACGTACATGCAACAATTAATAACTAAAGAAATGAAGGGACCATGTACATCGCACAACCTTTTTGAAATTCAATTTGTGAAACGTAACCAATTTAACTTCATTAACTCAAATAATATTCAAATTTGTACGCATTTAGTTTTTTATCTATGCATAATAAATAAAATTACTTACCTTAAAAATGAAAACATTCAATTTGGTTTACCCAAAATGATGTTTTATTTCCATTAAAACAACCTTTCTGTTTAACACAAAAGGTGCGTATCTTTTATTAAATCTATTTATTGCAATCAACGTTTTCCTCCCTTCTAATTGAAATATTTCAATAACATTAATTGCAATTAATTACAAAGTTAATTTCAAAACAGACAACTAAAATTGATGAATAATTGAATAATTATCTCCTTTAGTAATTTAAACACCTTTATAAATTTGTTTTTTATACAGTAGAGTAATAAATAACTTACTTAAACAAATTATTTTCCTACTCTTGTAATCCATCTGTATGCTAAAATACAGTTCAAATATACATATATTTCTTCATTTATATCAATCACTCTATTCTTTATTTTAATGGAATTAAACCTACATTCACAAATGAAACATTCATTTTATTTCATATAAATGTTCTTTTCATTAAATCAAGTTTCCTTATAATTTCACAAAACATAAGCTACGTTTAATTACACCTATTAATTTACAATTTGGTGTCCTCTCTACCATAAATTGAAATGATTCAATTACATTAATTTCAATTGTTTACAAAGGTGAATTTCAAAATGGACAAAATAAATGTAATGAGAAATAGAACAATTATTTCCTATCTAATAGTAATTTAAACTTATTTATACACTATTTGATACAAACAGGAATTATACATTTCTTACCAAATAATAGTTTCTCGTCTCTGCAATCAATCTTTCAACTACTAAACATTTCAAATAAATAAACATATGATTTCTTCTATAATAATGAAACATTGTTATTCTTTATTAACATTTATTATTCCAATCAATTGGAAATTTACATTCATACAATTGTTAATTTCACTCAAACCAATGTTATTAAAATACACACTAGCATTTGTTATCATCCTTACATTAATGCAAACATGTTTCATTAATTGAAATTTTACTTAAGCTCATAACTTGAATTATAATTTAATTTGTATCAGTAAAATCTTTTTTTTATTCCTAATTATTTTGTTCAAAATTATTATTTAATTTAATATTTTTAAATGTTTAAAAACACGGGTCGTTACAATCTCCCCCACTCAAAACTTTTCGTCCCCGAAAAGAAACAAGAAGAAATCCAAAAAACTGTTATATTTTATTTAAAACAGTTAATTTATAAACAGTTAAACCTACATATTTATATTTAATAAAATTTGAAAATAACTCAAATTCTACAAAGATTTTCTAAGTCTTAAATTTTCGAAAAATTTCGGCAGAGTCTCCTTTGCGCGGATACGTCCGGAAGATAATGATATCATTAATTTCAATATATATATATATATATATATATATCATATTTCAAAATAAAATATGCCAAACCATGGGAAAACAATATAATATCGCTATAAAGTTGTAATCCGAAAACGTACCTATTTGTCGAGGAAATAAACTTTATTTATGAAACCAAAAGCAGTAGCTATTGCTTCTATAACCTGTATTTCACTTATATAATCCAAAGAGTTAAAATTATGAGAAAGAATAATATTTCAGTTGTTTCAAATCAATAGCACAAACAACATACAATATATCACCATCATATGCAAATAAAACTATACAACCATCATAGGCAACAAAGAATCCATCACACATCCATAGCAACCAAAACTAATGGTTTGTTCAGGTTCATAACTTTTAATCGTACAAGGGTGATAAATAAACTAATAAGTGTACCTTATGCTCAACAGCCTTAGATAATTACTTAATAGATTATTCATACAACCTCAATCAATTAGAAGTATTCTTTCCCAAACTTCCCATCAGCCAAACAACAAGAATTTTAAATTTACTTAAGATTCTACTAGTTTTTCTCTCTCTCATCATTTACCTTTCCATTCATTTATTTATATAAAGATCAATCACTTACATAATTTGTTTTCCATTAAAGATTTAAGTCATTAACGAATCATTTCATAAAATATTACTTAAGCTCCTACCGCGTTACTAATTTATAACTTAATTCTCTTATAGAATATAAATTTAAGTTTTTAGTATTCGCTCTTGAAGAGAAAAGAAATATTTCAATATATCCAAAAATTCAATTAAAACATTTAACCTCATTCACTTAGTAAAAATATAAGATATATTTAAAACATCCCCATAGCATTATGCAAGGATTTTCCAAAAAGTTTAAACAATGTTAGAAGTTTATATCAAAACATTATGATAAGCATTTTTTAAAATAATGTTCCTTAAATCCAATAATTTATTACACTCGTTATTTTAAAATAAATATAAACTCTAGATTATTATACTGAAACTAATAGTATACTCAAACCTTACATTAAATATCCACATCAAAGTATAAAATTTCATATCTTCAAAATCAATTTTACACACTTGTTTTAAAATGAATATTCAAATCATGGAAAAACATTTATTATGGTTTAATACAAAATTCAAATAGTAAATAGACTTATAAATTTACTATTATTACTTCGAAATCAAGTAAATATTTCAAACCATAATCCCAAAATAGAGATTCTAATTTATTTGTCAAGTATATTACTATAAATAAACTTCGCAAATCAGATTTTTTTCTCCCATTTATATAATATCTTTAAATTATACATTCAAAGAAACTTATATAAATTTTACTTGAAAATATTCATTTGAAAACTTCATTTGCAAATCAATCATCTTTAATACTTTATGGAAAAATTCATTTATAAAATTTCTTGCTTCATTTATAAATACCATTTAAAAATTTTAAATAAAATCTTTATAAATATATGTAAACTATTTGAAAACAATTATTTACATCATTACTTATATTTAAAAAGAAGTTACTGAAAACCTTAAATCCATTATTTATAAATTTTATTAGTTTTAAATCTCAAAATTCTTTTAAACGTCATTAATAAATCAATAACCATTAACTTTAAATATGTTTTATTTAATTAATAACTTCTCACAATATTTACAACACTAATAGTTTAATATTAAACCATGTTGTACATAAATAAACAATATTTTAAGCATCTTAAAGTATACAGAAATGAAAAAAAATGACCAAAATATCTTTTATATAATACTTTATCAAAATACTTTTATAACTTAATGTTTTAACAAGTTTATCCTCGTTCTTGCAGACTCTGGTCGTACATTGATCAGACGTAAGACTAGAAATCTCTAAGTACTTAGTAGACCCGATTCAACACCCAGTGAAAAATACTTAAAAACGGGTATGAGAAGTACCGCTTAAGCTCTGATGTCAAATGATGATGCTACGATAGCAGTGGCTCGCTGCTGATCTAGTATTTACGCAATGGACACAAAACTTTCCAGAAGATCCTTCCACCTTCCGGATTCTAGAAAAATATTGTAGCCATTTCGTAAACAAGGGACCATCGAACCCTGCTACAAGGGTTACTGCTGATTCAATGATTTACGCAATGGATGCACTTACTTCCCGAAAGATCCATAAACAACAGATCCCAGGATCGAAAGCGCCTCCATTGGGTAAACTAAAGAACCATCTACCCCGGAAAAAAAATATCGAGGAACTAATGAGTTTAAGTCCGGACAACCATATCGGTTCGAATCCATTTCTGAATTCACCCAATTATATTAGGGTTTATCGATGGAATCCATTCCTGGATTCACCAAGTCCATCTAGGTCAAAGCATATCATACTATACATCTTCGCGTAGCGTACTTCCCCATACCTTTTACTTCAAAATATAACATACCATATACAGCACCCTTTCAAAATAACAATTTCAACTATCACACTTATATAAATTCCATTATATACAAGATTTCATTTTCAGATCGAATACTTTCCAAAATCAATAGTTTTCAAAATCACCTTATACTTATATAAAGTCTGTCTTATACAAGAATCAAAAATTTTCCAAAATCAATTTCGTTCTATGAAAAGCCATATGGGATTGAACATCTTTGCTTTATAAAAGGTTTTGAATGTAGAATAGTTTTGTATATAAAATCGTTTTGTGAAATAGTTTTGTATATAAAATAGTTTTGTAAAATAGTTTGTAAATAAAATAGCTTGTAAAATAGTTTTGTAAATAAAATAGTTTGTAAAACAGTTTTGTCAATAAAAGAGTTTGTAAATAAAATAGTTTGTAAAATAGTTTTGTAAATAAAACAGTTTGTAAAATAGTTTGTAAAATAGTTTGTAAATAAAATAGAATAAGATAGTTTGTATAAGAAAACTAAAAGAATATAGTTTTGTAAAATGATTTTAAATTAATAGTAGTTTTGCATACAAGAAAAATTCCAATTTAAATTACAAAGATATCCAACTCAACAACTTTCAATTTCATGGTCAAAGCATATCAATAATATTAGAACATAAGATGTACATATGTCACCATTTTGCTAAATCACATTTGATCGCTCGTTCGATCACACAAGTTCGCATTCGAACTAGTATTGTTCATTCGACTTCCCTAATGCAGACTTCGATAAGGTTTCTTGACTAGAAACGATCATTCTCCTTGCATAGCCATATACTATGATAGAGAATTTTAGAATCAAACCAAAAATCCATATCAAATATTCGCCATCAAGAATCGTAGGAAAAATCCTAATACGAAATGGTGTAATTCACCTCGAACTTGTGTACTCAAATCTGGATCAAATTAATTTTGCGAATAAAATAATATACGTACAACTTACGTAATTATTCCAATTTGTTTCATCACAATTACATTTCAATCAAATTCATTTTTAATCTCATTGATTAACACAAATATCATTTCATACTTTAATATTTTTTCATAGAATTTCTCCATTTAATATAAAACATTAAAATATTCATTCTCATAATATTGCTTATATTTCTCGTCAATTTAAATTACATTCATTTCACATGTAATATTTCTCATTTTACACTACATTTATTTGCAAATCATTTCATAAGGAATTTTCTTAAGTTCATAACCAATTTATAAAAGCTTAATTCCTTTTTATAAGACATTGTTCGAGTTTAAAGTTATCACAACTTTATTTATAACCATTTATTGCAGCATCCATTTATTTCATAACAATTTACAAGTAATGGCTTTATTTATAATCTTTTCACTTTTAATTCATATTTGCTTATCCCATTTAGTTTCACCTTTACCTTCCAATTTATTTACGACACGTTTCATAAATGTTAATTAAGTTTATAAACATATTTTTTCCAATTTAATCTCATTTACAACATTTCCTTAATCACAATTTCAATTTAAACATCCCAAGGCTTAAAGATCACACTTCTATATTACTACATTAAATGCCAAGAATGT